>JAAGEH010000006.1:1498333-1861321 GCA_011751065.1 Lasiurus cinereus
TGGGGGGTGAATAGAAGAAGGGAGGGAAGAATGAGGGGGTAAAAGATCAACCAAAGGATTTATATGCATGCATATTAGCATAACCAATAGACACAGACATTGGGGTGGTGTGGGCTTGCCCTGGGAAACGGCAGTGGCCGGAAGGGGGGTCAATCGAGGAAAAAGCAGACAGAGGTAATACTTTAAATAAACAAACAAAAAGTCATAGGGTGGCTGAATGGATACAAAAACATGACCCAACTTCAGTGGTACCTCGAGATACAAGTGCCCTAACATACGAGATTTTTGAGATATGAGCCGTCGAGCAAGCAATTTTTGCTTTGAAATACGAGCAACATTTGAGATAGGAGTAATCGCGTGGATTGGCCGGCTGCACAGGACCCACCAGTTTACCGCAACTCGAGTGTCTCATAGTTTCCCATGCCTCAAGGTTACGGAACAAATTAAACTTGTATCTCAAGGTACCACTGTATATGCCATTTAAGAGACCCACCTCAGGACAAATGACACACACAGAGTGAGAGTGAAGGGATGGAAAAAAATTATCCATGCAAATGGGAAAGAAAAAAAAGAGCTGGAGTAGCAATACTCGTATTTGACAAAATAGACTTCAAAATGAAGGCCATCACAAGAGACAACAAAGGTCATTACATAAAACTAAAGGGATCAATCCAACAAGAGGATGTAACCCTGGTAAACATATATGCACATAATATAGGAGCACCTAAACATATAAAAAAAAAAACTTCTAGAGGAATTTAAGGGAGAATTCAACAACAATGCAGTCATAGAAGGGGACTTTAACACACCACTGACTTTACTGGATAGATCTTCCAGACAAAAACTTAACAAGGAAACAGTGACTCTAAAGGACACACTGGATCGATGGATTTAATTGACATTTATAGAACATTTCACTCCAAAGCTGCAGAATATACATTTCACCCGAAACCTGCAGAATATACATTCTTCTCAAGTGCACATGAATCATTCACAAAGACAGTCCTCAGGTTAGGACACAAAACAAATCTCTACAATTCAAGAAGATTGAAATCATATGAAGCATCTTCACAGATCACAGTGGTATAAAACTAGAAATCAACTACAGTAAAAACACTCAAAAACATTCAAACACATGGAGACTAAAGAGCATGTTATTAAACAAGGAGTGGGTTACCAACGAAGTAAAAAAAGAAATAAAAAACTTCCTGGAAACAATGGAAAATGAACAACAACAACAACAACAACAACCCAAAATCTCTCAGACTCAGCAAAAGCAGTTCTGATTGGGAGGCTCACAGCACTACAGCCTACCTCAAAAAACACACAAAACAAATAAACACACAAACACAAAACACACACACAAGAAAAATCAGCAATAAATTATTTAACCCTACAACTTAAAGAATTAGAAAGTGAACAAGAAAAGCCCAGAGTAAGCAGCAGGAAGGAAATAATAAAGATTAGAGCAGAAATGACATCGAGGCTAAAACAAACAAACAAACAAACACATACAAAAACTGGTTCTTTGAAAGGATAAAATTGATAAACCATGAGTAAGACTCATCAAAAATCAAAGAGGACCCAAATAAATAAAATTAGACACCAAAGCGAAGAACTAACCTCTAATACCATAGAAATACAAAGGATTATAGGGAAATACTATATGTCAACAAGCTGGCTAATAAGGATGAAATGGCCAAATTTCTAGAAAAATACAACCTCCCAAAACTGACTCAGGAGAAACTAGAAAACCTGAATAGGCCAATAACAACTGATGAAATAGAAGCAATAATCAAAACACTCCTAGCAAACAAAAGCCCAGATCAGGATGACGTCACAGGAGTTTTACCAAATATTCATTAAGAACTAAAACCTAGCCAAAACCGGTTTGGCTCAGTGGATAGAGCGTCAGCCTGCGGACTGAAAGGTCCCAGGTTCGATTCCGGTCAAGGGCATGTATCTTGGTTGCGGGCACATTCCCAGTAGGGGGCGTGCAGGAGTAGGCTGATCGATGTTTCTCTCTCATCGATGTTTCTAACTCTCTATCCCTCTCCCTTCCTCTCTGTAAAAAATCAATAAAATATATATTTTTTAAAAAGAACTAAAATCTATACTCCCCAAACTACATCAGATTAATCCAAGAGGAAGGAATACTTCCAAACTCATTTTATGAGGCCAGCATTATCGTAATTAGAAAACCAGTTAAAGATACCACAAAGAAAGACAATTACAGACCAATATCCCTGATGAACATAGATGCTAAAATCCTCAACAAAATAGTAGCAAATTGCATCCAGCAATATATTACAAAGATCCTACACCCCTACTACCAAGTGGGACTTATTTTGGGGATGCAAGGCTGGTACAATATTAGTAAATCGATAAATTTGATAAATCAGAATCAAATTGAGAGACAATGAACACAAGAGGATATCAATAGACATAGGAAAAACATTTGACGAAATCTAACACCTATTTTTTTATAAAAACTCTCAGCAAAGTGGGAATAGAGGGAACATATCTCAACATAATGAAGACCATATCTGATAAACCTAGAGTGAACATCATACTCAATGGGCAAAAACAAACCATTTCCCCTAAACAGGAACAAGACAGGGATGTCTGCTTTTACCACTTGTATTCAACACAGCACTGGAAGTCCTAGCCACAGAGATCAGACAACAAGAAGAAAAAAAACGGCACTCAGTTGGAAATGAGGAAATAAAACTCATTATTTGCACAGGACATGATATTGTACATAGAAAACCCAAACACTCCACCAAAAAACTATTAGATTTAATCCATTAATTTGGCAGTGGAGCAGGATTCAGAATCAACACCCTAAAATCAATGGCTTTTGTATACACCAATAGTGAATTCTCAGAAAGAGAAACTAAACAAGCAATCACATTTACCATTGAAACAAAAAAAATCAAGATACTTGGGAATAAACTTAACCAGGAAGGCAAAAGACCTGGACACTGAAAAAAGAGATGAAGGAGATAGAAACAGGTGGAAGAATATATCTTGTTCATGGACTGGTAGAATCAAAATTATTACAATGTCAATTCTACCTAATGCAAACTACAGATTCAATGCAATCCCTATTAAAATACAATGGTATATTTCACAGAGCCAGAACAAATACTCTAAAAATTTATGTGAATTTAAAAAGACCCAAAAAGGCTGCAGCAATTTTGAGAAAGAAAAACAAGGTTGGAGGAATCACAATACCAGATATCAACTTATACTACAAAGCCACCATAATCAAAGCAGTCTGGTACTGGCACAACAACAGGCATATTGACCAATGGAACAGAACAGAGAGCCCAAACCATTATGCCCAATTAATATTTGACAATGGAAGCAAGAGCATCCAATAGAGTTTAGACAATTGGACAGATACGTGCACAACAATGACACTAGACCACCAACTTACACCGTAAACAAGAATAAACTTAAAATGAATAAAAGGCTTAAATGTAAGTCAGTTAACCTTAAAAGTTCTAGAAGAAATCATAGGTAGCAAAATGGCAGACATCTCTTGCAGCAATATGTTTACAGATAAATTTCCTAAGGCAAAGGAAACTAAGGAGAAAATAAACAAATGGGACTACATCAATATACAACACTTCTGCACAGCAAAAGAAACCATCAAAAAAAACGAAAAAAAACCCCACTGTATAGGAGAACATATTAGACAATGATACATCTGGTAAAGGGATAATATCCAAAATATATGAGGAACTCATAGAACTTTATGAAAGGAAGACAAAAAAGCCAATTAAAAAAATGGGCAAAGGATCTAAATAGACACTTCTCCAAAGAGGACATAGAGATGGCCAAGAGACATATAAAAGAATGCTCAGTCACTGATCATCAGAAAGATGCAAATCAAAACCACAATGAGGTACCATCTCACTCCTCCCAGAATGGCTACCATCAACAAATCAACAAATGACAAGTGCTGGCAAGGATGTGAAGAAAAGGGAACCCTAGAACACTGCTGGTATGAATGCAGACTGGTGCACAGCCATTATGATAAACAGTATGGAGTTTTCTCAAATAATTAAATATGGATCTGCCATTTGACCCAGTGATCCCACTTCTAGGAATATATCCTAAGAAACCCAAAATACCTGTCAGAAATAATGTATGCACCCCTATATATTCACAGCAGCACAACTTATAATAGCTAAGATCTGGAAACAGCCCAAGTACCCATTGGTAGATGAGTGGATGTAAAAGCTGTGGTACATTTATACCATGAAGTACTATGTAACAGTGAAAAAGAAAGATCTCTTACCCTTTGAGACAGATCAGGGACCTGGACTGTATCATGCTAAGTGAAATACATCAGAGAAAGACAAGTATCACGTGATCTCACTCATATGTGGAATCTAAATAACAAAATAATCAGATGAACGAAGTGGATCCAGAGACATGGAAGCTTGGAACAGTATGGAATCTCAGAGGGAAGGTTGGGGAGGGTGGATGGGTGGGTGGGAGATGAACAATCAAGGACCTTGTATTTATATATGCATGGCTCACGGACATAGACAATGGGGCGATAACGTTCTTGGACAGGGGTGGGAACAGGCTGGAGGGGATCAGTGGGGATGTGTGTGTATGTGTGTGAGGGGAATGGGTAATATGTAATACTTTCAACAATAAATAATTATTAAAAAAAAACAACCAACAACACAGAACAGTGGGATGTCCAGAGCTGCTGCATTCCCAGTGGCCATGCTCTTATATAAATAGGGCCAGCATGGTTTGGAGACTAGGCTGTGACGTGGTCCCCAGACTCCCCTGGAAACAGGCCCACTTCCTTGCACTGGCATTTAAAGCTGGTACCATCTGGCCTCATTGACACTTTTGTTCTCAGGTCTCTTTGCTTCTCCACGTCATTAATGTAAAATTTTCCCAAATGTCACTGTCACATCATCAAGTTCCCTCTCCTTTCCACACACACACTGGTGAGAACACCTGCAGTCCTACTACCCTGCCCATCTGTTGGCACCTCCTGGGTAGACCAGTCTAATGAGAGGTCGCTGGAAACAGAGGTGCCTTCCTGCCACAGAGGTAATTGTGATTTTCTGTAAACTGCGGAGAGTGGTTACATATTTTTACATTTTATAGGATCCCAATGCTAACTGACAAGTTCATATTTTAAATTAACAGCAGGTCATCACATATAAGGATTTTTGGTTTGAAATGTACTGAGCAATGTTTTGAACCTTCATTGGATTACATGAGCCCGGAGTTTTAATGGAAAGTATTTTTAGGTATAAACTGAGCTGCTTTTACAATTAAATTAAGTGAAAATGACCCAGCTAGCACTATTGAAAATAAGCTGTCTCTTTTGACCTAAACTTCGAGAAAGCACAGGACTGTTTACAAGGAAAAATAAGGTCTCGGATCTGGAAGCAAAGCACTTGCAAAATGGCCCATAGGAAACTGCTTGAGATTGGTCACTGGAAGTGTGTCCCTGTCACTGGCACAGTCTCCCAACCTCAGGCAGACAGTACCAAACTGCAGAGGTAGAGCTGTTCCTTGTGCTTGCTTTGCAGCACCCCCGGGTGGTTCCTCCTTTTATCAGAGAAACTATCCCAATCTGACACTCAGGTTGCATTGCCTTTTGCAATGGGCTGACGCTTGCACCTGTGTACCACAAGTAAGAAGTGGGCTGCAGGTGGCACAGAGCACGGTGTGGCACCAAGTGAGCTGCCGGTGCCCAGCCTTGGCCCCAGCCTCCAGGAGAGGAAAGCATTGCCCATTTCACTTGCGTTTCCTTGCTGAAGCAGTTAAAATTATTAATTTGAAAACATCTCAACCACTGATTCAGCCACTTTCCACATTTGGTGTGACGGAATGAAAGGACTTGCAGAGCACTGGAGGGCTCAGGTTTATGGCTGCCAGCTTCACGCTGGCCCCATGCACAGCCTCAGCAAAGTGCCTCCATGCCAAGGATGGGTTTGTTGGAGCAGAGACAGGACACAGCCTAGAGTTCTCTCTTCTCTGGCTTCTGTTCTTAACAGCACCTTTCTTCCTTAAAAGAACAGCTGACACACGGTGGTTATTCATACGTAGGTGTCTGGCAGATATTTTCTCAAAAATGAACAAAGCAAGCCTCTTACTTCCACAAAACCGGTCCCACTATTATTTGCTGCTAATGGTAAAATTTGAGCTTTTAAGAAAAAAAAAAAATCAGAATTTTGGAAAACTTCTGTTTTCAGCTTCCAAATACTCAATGACTTTTTAAATGGGATGAAGGATGATATTAAGAAATGTGACTTAATGAAAGGTGTTAAGCTTTAGAAGTCCTGCATAATTCTATCAACAATGTCTTCCAAATGACCCAGGCACGCTATTATTACAAAGTCATGCATTCCAAGTTCAAGCTGGACCACCCAATTTTAATGTAATAAAGCATAAAAGTTCACTGGCATTGTTTCGGGTTCCACATTAGAGAGCCTTTGGGAGCCACTGCTTGAGGAGTTTTGGTGTAATAGCAAGACAAATGGCCTCAGTTCCTTGAATTGTACTATCCCTTTCCAACTATGAAGTGCATGAGGCCAAACTTCCTTTTTACATTTGACTGAAACAACGTATCACTAAACGAAGCAGGCACATGGCACTAAAGAGATTTGCAGAAATGTAACATGATGCCACTCTCCTCGCTAATTATTTTCCACTTTGGAAAATATAGTTATTTATAGCATTTACGTTAAATGCAAGTTTAAAATGGGTTTATTATTTTCATTTCTTAAAAATCTTTACAGATGACCCTTTTTTACCCCCCCCATTACACCCCTCTAACCTGTTCCCACCCTACCCCAAGCCTTCACCACCCTATTGTCTGTGTCCATAGGTAATGCACATATGCATATAAGATCTTTGATCAGTCTCTTCCTACCACCCTTCCCTCTGAGATTTGTCAGTGTGTTCCATGTTTCCACACTTCTGATTCTATTTTATTCATCAGTTTCTTTTGTTCATTAGATTTATTATTTTGATTTTTAGATTAAATTGTTGATAGATATGTATTTACTGCCATTTTATTGTTCATGTTTTTTTTATTTTTTTCTTCTTCTCTTCTTAAAGAATACCTTTCAGCATTTCATATAATACTGGTTTGGTGGCGATGAACTCCTTTAGCTTTTTCTTGTCTGTGAAGCTCTTCATTTGACCTTCAATTCTAAAAGATAGCTTTACTGGGTAGAGTAATCTTGGTTGGAGGTCCTTGCTATTCATCACTTTGAACATTTCCTTGCCATACCCTTCTGGCCTATAGAGTTTTTGTAGAGGAATTAACTGACAATTGTATAGGTGCTCCCTTATAGGTAACTAATTGCTTTTTTCTTGATGCTTTGAAGATTCTCTCATCTTTAACCCTTGGCATTTTAATTATAAAGTGTCTTAGTGTGGGCTTCTTTGGATTTAAATGAATTAATAAACATATCTTTAAAATTTCCCTGTTTTAATTTATTGTAGGGGAAATATCAATAGACATCACTATTATACACAAAACTTCTTTGAATCCATAATTTTTAAGGATGTAAGAGGTTCTGAGACTAACGTCACCTGCTAGCTCATGCTGATCCTGATTTGTTTTTGAAACCTTTGGAAATGGAGCTATGATTGTTCCTGCTAAATGGGGAACTGGTGCCACCAGCAAAATGTCTAATTCACAGGAAGCCGCTTCTCACTCTGACCCTCCAACAAGCTAACATCAAAAAGAAGCCTCTGATCCCAGGAGAAACAACCCCACAATTCTACCAACCACCATTCAGTTGCCTTCAGGGCAAGGGTGAGAGGGAGGGGGTGGCCGGCAACAGGGACTAGAGAGGTTCATTGTCTGGGGAGAACTTAAGAGCAGTAATAAACTGACTCAAAGTCAGTAGTAAGTTCTTCCTCCCCAAAAAAACCCCAAAAACCTGTATCTGGTAAAAGTGAGTTCCTAATCATCTAAATAAAAGCTTCAAATTGCCTATTTTAATTACTTATCCTTTTAGAAACATTATTCTAATGGATGGTAATAATTGCCAGCTTCACAGCTGGCCCCACACTCACAGCCTCAATGCTGCACCTCCAATCTGAGGACCATTCCTAATGGTCAGAATGGTGTGGGGTGGCTTCCATGTCACAGTGTCCATGGTGTCTGCAGTGCCACATGCTCCTGCCTTCAAACATGGACTCAGAGTCAGCCCAAGGGTGCCATGAGCTTATGCTTCTCGTCTCCCTAAATCTAGGTGAATGCATGGAGTTGTGTTTGAAATGTTCTCACTCCACAGACATTTGAAAGCTGATAGAAACAATCTCAAAGAACTGAACACATGGACAGTATAGCAATTTCTGCAGTTTCTTGGGAAATAGAGTTTTTAGCAGACTTCATTAAGAGATTCTTATGCTAAACACTATTTCTGAGTGTTTGTGTATATTGTTTCATGTCATAGAAACTCCTCAAAATGAAAATGAATAGTGTTTTTATGGGCCATGAGTGAAGACAGACTGACAAATCTGGTGCCTTTTTCTATCTAATGATTGTAAAATCTTTTCTGATTAAGAAATGTGAAGATCTTTTCTGATTAAGTCATTGACAGATCTGCAGATGCCAAAGCCTAAGAACAAAACTACAGCGGACATCTCCTAACACAACCAATATGGAGGCATACATTTTTTTCTATTAAAAGAATTTGCCCTGGGTGGTAGTTCAGTTGGTTAGAGTGTCATCCCAATACACCAAAGTTGGGGGTTTGATCTTCAGCCAGGGCACATACAAGAAGCAACCAATGAATGCATAAATAAGTGGAACAACAAATGGATGTTTCTCTCTCACCAATACATAAAAAAGAAAATAAAAAATACAAATTACATTAATTCTATTTAAAAGTGTTAATCCATTAATGTTTTCTTCATTTGTACTATAATATTTATTTAAAAGTTTTACTGGCATGAAAATATGTATGGAATTCAATAAAAGAGAATTTGCTGTTGATTAATTCACTATTGGTGTGTGCTTTTTAAAACCCTTATTATAATCAGTTTCATTTCCTTATTAGTCCTGAAAATAATTTTGTTGTTTAAAGAAGGAAGAATGTTATAAATCAAACACAAAATCAAACAAACAGATCATTCACTGTAGGAACCAAATCACTAGACAGGCTAGAAGTACTGTACAAAAACCAGTAGCACAATGCCTACCCTAAATAGCAGCTGACACTGGGATTCAATGTCTGAGAGGCGGCAGGGAGTAGTGGGGCTTGTAGCAAACTGCAGAGTGGAGGCTATATGCATGAGGTCAGCCACCACTGGGCTGTGGCAGAATGCCACCAGAGGCGATGCAGGACAGGCATGGACAGAACTTCTGAGGTCAGAAATCCAGTCTTTTGGGAGAATTCTTCCTGTTTTTGAAAGCTGGTAACTTATTCAAATGTTAAAACACCATTTGGGCCCACAGGACACATCTGTGAACCATGCAAGCAGCCAATTTTCAGTGTCTGCTCTGTATGATCTCACTTGTCCTCTCCCTTCTAAAGCTTTCTCTCGGGGATGGTTGATTCTCATCCTTTCAGATTTCCTCCTGAATAAATTTCACATGTCTGCTCTTTCTCAGTCCCTCCCCAGTCTGAGAGCCCGGCCCAGGCCTGGTGCATTGTGTGGGGTGAGCTGATGAAGATGGCTGGCTCTGCCTATGCCCAGCTGGGTGTGGAGGAGGGCAGACCTCTCAGAGGCCAACGGACAGGGGCACAGATTGACATCTCACATGCATCCATCCCCGAGACAGCCAACTCCAAAGGCCATCCACAGTTATGACTGCTGGGACTTCAGCCTCATAGCCACACCCGAGGGGGCTTGCCTCTGGGCCCATATCCCCCTTGCTTCACCTAGTGGTCTGCTTTCTGAGTGGTCTGTACAGACCACCCAAGCATTCAGTCCCTGGAAACCTGCTCATTCATCTTCACACAGAACAGAGATACCTGATTCCTTGCACGCTGCCTCCCTAGTTCTCCCAACCCCCCTTTCATCACTTTTGCAGCTTGCTTCTGGATCCTATCCAGACTTTCTGTTTCCAGAACCCTGTTAGTAGTGGTGGAGCACTATTTCCCTTCCCGAACCCAGCTCCCCAAAGGTGCGCCCAACGCCACGCTCCTGGCCATTTTCCTCCAACACAAGAGAGCCATGCACCCCATGCATCCCCTGCACCTGGGACTGCCTGAGGGTGGCCAGCACCTCACCTTCCCTTTGATGCTGAGACCCCCGGTGTCATAGACGATCCCTTTGCCCACCCATGCAATGGTCTGGGTGGCTCCGTCTGGAGTGTGGCTGAGGACGGCCAGAGCTGGGGGGTGGAGGGCGGCTTTGCCAACACCATAGATTCCTATGGGAAGCACAGGGAGGGGCAGTCAGGCTCAGGTTGAACTGAGCAGAGGAGACCCAGCAATCCTCCCCTCACCACCTACCCCTTCCCCCCCCAAAAAAAACATCAGTTCCTCCACAGGAAGTATCCTCAGGCTTTGGGGTATTGCTCCTGGAGAGCTGTGCTGTCCAAGCTGAGCTCCCTGCCCCTTTCCTGCCCTGGCCAGCGGGGGATGAGGAATGCAAATTAGTTCCAAAGCTCTGGACTGCAAACAAATTCTATGTGAAGCATTGTTATAGGCAAGAAAACCCACTGAGAAAAAAAAATATTGTATCGTTCCCAGAAAGAAATGAACAGGATTGCAGAATGAAATGATTTTTGGACAATGCTTCAAGGTTGCTCCAGCCCACGCTTGCTCTCCCTTCCCTGAACCCTCCATGCACTCGACACACTGCACCACCCTTTCCAAGCTCACTCCAACTACTGCCTCACTGTTCAGTTTATGCCCCAGCATGCCTGCCGCGAGCAGAGTCCAGGCCTTGGGTCCCCAAGTAACTGAACTGAATGATCACAGCAACCAGGACAAGAGCCAATAATGGCTGCCTGACAAACTCTTATTCACCCTGCAAGACCCACTGCAAAGGACCCCCTCTCTGTGAAGCTTTCCCCTACAGGAGTGGCCTCTCCCTCTACTTGTCATTGGCACCTCTAAGGTGACCTCCTCCCTAAGTATGGGCAAGATCCTGTGTCTCACTTCTGCTTAGAGGTGGTGCTGAGACACCACCTCCAAGATTAGGTTACAAGGAGACCTTGCCCTGAGGGCAGAAGCTACTGCATTATAAGGCACTGGAGGAGAGGCCCACGTGGAAAGGAACAGCCAGTGAGTCCAAGGCCTGCTGGCAGAGCCATGAGTGTGGCTTGCTGGGTGACCAACCCCAGTCCCGGTCAAGCTTTCAAATGACGGCTGCCGCAGTGCACATCTTGGTGGCAGCCTAGGAAAGACCCTGACCCCACCCACAGAGCTATGAGATCATGCAGCATCCCTTCTTGGGTAATCTGTTCTGGGACCACAGAGAACAAATACAGTGACCCTCCTCCAGCCAATCTAAAAGCACCGTGTCCTGGTCATCACTGCACCACTAGGGCTGGGCAGCGGGAGAGGATGGGCCTAGTTATCAGGGAAGTCTCTCTGAGGGGGCTTTGAGCTGAGGTGTGCAGAGTAGGGCACCCCTCCCTGAGAGTATCTTGGGAAAACATATCCTAGATACAGGAATCTATAGTACAAGGCTCTGGTGTGGATGTGACTGTATGTATTCGAGGAACAGAAAGGCCCTGATGAGTTGGCTCAAGGACCAGGCCAGTAACACATGAGGCTGGAAAGGGGCCAGGCCGGGGAGGACTTGGACCCTACGGCTTCCAGAAACTGAATCAGAACCTGAACCACTGCCTCTTTTCTCCCCAGTGACAGTCTGCTTCCCAGAGTCTGGTCTTGGGGTTGGACACAGGCCAGTTTCTTTCAGGATGAAGTTTGGGAATGACGCACCACGTGCCCATTGCCACTCTGCCAGCCAAGTGGCCCAGGGCACTCCCTGAGGCCCAGTCCTGCAAGGACCAGCCCCGACCCACCTCCAAAGCCTCTGGTCTTCAGCTCCTCATCCCGGATGATGGTTGGGGCGATCCCCAGATCTTTTCCAACTTTTTTAATCTCCTGGATGTGTTCGTGGATAAAACAACAACACAAAGACACGTGAAGACAGCTTAACTCAAGCCGAGGCGGAGGCTCTAGGCCAAAGACTAGCTGATGGCTGCACGATGGGGGAGGAACCAGGCTTGGAAGCCAACGGCTCTGAGCCTCTTGCTTTGAGTGTGATTAAACCCAGGAGAGAAGGTTGGCCCTCCAACTCGGCAATTTCCTGCAGCTCATGGCTGGAGTTTTGCAGAGGGGCCTTCGAAAGAGGCTCTGCCCCTCTCCACCCTCTCAGCCTCGGTTGAGGCTGCTGGCCCCTGAGAGCTGGGTAGACAGTAGGTCTTTGTCTGCAGCAGCCCCAGGTTTCCCCAGGCAAAGTGCAGACTATGAACACTGTCCCTCTTTGGCCCCTAGCTTTCCTGTGACCCTCCCTGGGGTCTACTGATATCCACCCCATCCTGGTCCCACCCCCTGGCCTGACCCTCAGGGCCACGCACCTCAAGGAAGGTATCTGTGTTCATCTCGTTGCAGGGTGTGTCCACAATACAGGCTGCCAGCCTTATGCCTTCCGTGGCATTTGTCAAGCACTAGAAAAAGATAGAGGCTATCACAGGACTTTGAGACCAGATGGAAGGGTGCTGTCCCTCTTTGTCCATTCCCCTGGTGACTGAAAGGTGTCAGAGGCATTCATAACCTGGGGGAGATTGTGGGGCTGCTGACAAAACAGCAAGGGGCAGGTGGAGGGGGAAGCAAGAGTCAAGCTGCCTGCTCTCACTCCCCAGCTTCTGACCCACCCAGCAATCTACAGAATACCAGTGACCCTTCAGCCTGGCTAGCGTCTGACCCCTCACCTTCCAAGCCTCCTCTCCTGCTACTGTACTCCTCATAGCAGCAGGTGACCCTTGTGCTTGGTCTGCTACATGTCCTGGGCATTCCCACATGTGACCTCTGCCAATCCCCATATTCTCTCAGGAGGAAGTGCTAACCTCTATTAAGAATATGACTGAGCCCCTCAGACACACTGTTGAAGCCTCAACCCCCACTGTAATGGTATCAGGAGGCCTCTGGGAGGTCAACAGGGTGGGAATCCTTAATGGGATTAGTGTCCCTACAACAGGCTCTCTGCTCTCTGTAAGGCACAACAAGGAGATGGCCGTCTAAAACCAGGGAGGGACCCCTCAGCAGAACCCACTCTGATCTCTGACTTCCTGCTCCAGAACTGAGAGAGGTAGATATCTGTTGGTTAAGCTGCCTTGTCTGTGGTATTTTTTCACGGCAGCCTGAGCTGACCAATACACCCTCCCTTCTATTCTCTTGAAGATCCCAGCCATCCCGAGGCACTGTTCAGAGGCCACACCCCCAGAAGCTCCTTTGGATCTTTCTAGAGTAAAAGCACTCCCCACTGGCCCTCGGGCAGGCATTTTTCTGACATGAGCCCCTTATGAGTGTTGTAGACCCAAGCCCACCCTTGTTTTCCTGGCCACCTGATGCCATTCTGCTCTGAGACAGGGGCGAGGGAAGAAACAGGCAGACCTGCCTTGTGCAGCCCATCCTCCACCCAGCACCCTAAGCCAGCCACCACAGGTACTTCAGGCAGGGGCACACCCATGTGTAAGAACCCAGAAACTGGCTGCCCCACCCCCACCCCACCCTGGCCTTTCTGCTGAGAACCTCCCTCTCAATTTTGCTTCTGCTCTGACCTGGAAGTTTTCTGCCTTCTCTCATTTGTCTGTGCCCCAGTCTATCTCCCCAACCACCCCAAGCTTCAGACAGGCAGCGATATTAAAAGAGAAAAGCTGTGCAGGTTCAGTGGGGGTGCAGACAGCATCATGTTCATTTGCACCTTTTCTGGCCCCATGGCACCAAGGAGGGCAGGCACAGGGACAGCACCAGCCCACCACTTTCCAGGCTCTGACCAATTCCTGCGCAACTCTGCTTGTTCTGAGGTAATTAAACCCCAAAGCCTAAAAGGCAGAGATACAGGACTTGACAGCTCAGATATGAGATGTGCCTGCGGGGTCCCGGTGACTGTCAGCGGGCTCTCCCCAGGGGAAGACCAGGTCCCCACCTGTGGGCGTCACACACAGAAATCCATTGCTCATTTCTGACGCAGCCCGTGGCCGCTGTCTGGGAAGTGCGTCAATGCCCTGAGAGTGGTCTCAAAGGAGGCCAGGTGTCCGCCTCACAGACGTCCGGTGAGTAAGCTCTCTCAGGCAGCTGACTCGGGTTGAGGGCAGGAAGCACACAGAGGCACGTGGACTTGGAAAGAACTTGTACCTCATCACCTCATTTCCTCACCACACATACAGGATCATTTATTCCACCCATGCTTATTCGAGCACCTACTGTGTGCCACACTGGATTTAGAATCCAAAGATGTCCAGCGGAAACCACAACAAGCCCTTCCATTCAAGGCTACAGTGACCTGGAGGAGACCAGGAAGTGGACAGGGGCTGAGGAGGCCCCACAGTGAGGAAAAGGCCAGAGGGGATATCAGCACCTCCTGTGCTCACCATTCTAGACAGACAGTGGCAGCAATGAAAGACTGACTCTACCCCTTGCTGGAGGGGCCCCAGAAAGTTACCTCATGTCTCTGAGCCTCCGTTTGCTCAGCTCTATAATGGTAATAAAAACAGCACCCACCACACAGGGCTGTTGTGAAAATTCAGTGATCTGACCGGTGAATGTGTACACATCGGATCAGAGTAGGGCCTGGTACCTGACAAGTACTTGGAAGACATCGGTGCTCGTGTGTAGGGCAATGGGGAGGAACCCAGGGGCAGCAGAACCAGTTAAGGGACCACTGCAGTGGTCTAGGAGAGCAGGAGGTGTGGGTGGGACACCCTGAGGCAGTGGGCAGTTGAGCCAAGTCCTGGGAAATCATGTGTCAGATCAGGCCTCTGTCCCCACCCCTGGAGCTCTGGAGTGACAGTGACCGCTTTCCTGAGAGAGAAGGGTAAGATGGAGAAAGGACAGGGCAGGTGTAGCTGCTGGAATGGGACTGGAGGTAGGGAGGACAACGGCACATTGGTGGGATCTGAGATGGTCACACCACAGGAGAGGGAAGTTAACACTGAATCCATACGAGGCCTTCTGGGTTGGAAATCACTTCCGGCCTTGCCTAGTTCACAAAGGGCTGTCCTGAGGTTCTGGTGAAATAACGTAGGGAAAAGTATGCCGTAAAGAGGTATGTGACATGTATGTGCACAGGATTACTAGCATCCAAAAAGGAAAGAGCCTGCCACTGTTTAGGTGCTCAATAGATACTAGCTGAACAAAACCATATCCTGAAAACAAAGAGCACCCTGAGGAAAAGGGAGCCCGCAGCCCTTAGGAAAGGCCTCTGGGACCTCCACAGGAATGACAGCAGCCCAACCATCCTCCCCAAGAAGAGATACAGCGCTCCCCAGACATCCCTCCCAGCGGCCTAGACATTGCTGAACATCCAGACACCCACTTGCAATGTGGACACTTCCACTGGCCCGTTGTCTTGTCCCACCAGGAAAAACTCCACTGTGACCGTTTTCTTCTCTGTGCGTCTGGAAGCACCTGAGCGGTGGGTGAACAGTGGGAAGGCTCTGGCCAGGGCACAGGCAGAGGCGAAGGCATCAGCCCGCTCGCAGACCATCTGCAGCACAGAGAGGAGAGCTGTGATGAGGGCGGGTGGAGCAGGACACAGGCTCCAGGGAGCTACAATCAAGCTCAGAGGCCACCCTGCATACAGTGTGGACACAGGAGGCCCAACCAAGCCTTTACCCCGGGGCCTTCCCCAGGACCACTGCCTCACAACCTGACAGTAGACCTGAGTCTGAATCTGAATTTCAGATGTGCCTACAGAACTGTTCTGGGGGAAATGGCTTCTCTCGTCCCCGTTTTCCTGGGTGTTAACATCAGGGTTACCATGCCGGCAGCTCTGAGCTCTGTGGGCCATGTTGCAGTCGGGCAGGGCTCGGAGGCGGCCCTGCAGGCAGGAGCCCTCCTCTCAGACCACTCACCACGATACACCGGTGCGTTCCTGGCGGCAGGCAGGTCCGCACAAGCCTGGTGACGAAGTGCGCTGCCGAGGGGCTGTTGTGCCGGCTCACCCGCGAGGGCAGCGCCGCCACGGTGGCACAGTTCAGGTAGAGGGGGCAGCTGTCCGTGGGATTGGGGTTGAGCGTGCTTAGAGCGGCCTGCCACAGCTGGTTGGGAGGGAGAGAGAGCGAGATCAGACTCCGCCTGCCCGGTGACCCCTGGCGTGGGCGCTGCATCGTTAGCCGGACTAGCGCCGCGCCCGAGCGGAGTGTGGCACCTCGCTAGCTCAGTGTGTGTGCTGGCACAATGCACTTCTGTGGGGCTGCGCAGTGCGACTGCCAAGGCCAGTTTGGGGCTGCTTTGCTTCGAACGCAGGAAACACACGCTGGGGGGGCCAGCCAGGTGCCACTGGAAGTTGGGACGAGTGGGCACTGCCTTAGGGCCTGGAAGGAGTCCGCAATTCCTTCGAGGAGGCCCAGCGCGCGCGAGCTGCTCGCGTCGAGGCGGCGGCCTGGGCCTGGAGGCCAGCCAGGCGCTGCGCCCCGCGGGGAAGTGGTGGCAGCGGGGGTGTCGGCGCGGGGACGGCACAGGCCAGTCAGCCTCCGCGCCCCCCGCCCGGACCCCGCGTCCTCAGCGGGCGGCTCGGGGCGGCGGCGCGGCCCGCTCACCTCCTCGGTGACCCGGGGCTGCAGCTTTCCGCGGACGTGGCTCCAGGGCACGCGGTGCAGGTGGGGCAGCTGGCCCAGCAGCAGCAGAGGCCGGCTCTGCGGGTCCGCGTCCCCCGCGCTCGCCTGGAACTGCAGCCCCACGTTCGCCATCTTCGCCGTCCGCGACCCCGCCGCCCGCTCCCGCCCGGGCTCCGCTCCGGCCGGGCCTCGGCGCCGCCCCAGCCCTGCCCTGCCCGGCCCCGCCTCCCCCGCCGCTCCGGGCCGCTCGCGAGACGTGCAGGGCCCGCCCGGAGCGCGAGGGGGCGCGAGGGGAGGAGGGCTGGCCGGCGCACGGAGCGGACCCAAAGGTCTGGGCCCCAAACTCCAGGCCCTGAGTTCCGCAGGCCTCCGCCCGAGCAGGCCCCAAACTCGGGCAGGCCCCCAAGTAGGTCCTGCCCTCAAAGCCGGAAGCATCGCCGCAGACGGCGCGCTGGCAAAGGGCCTGGCCTGCAGCCCACAGGAGCCAGCGGGCCTAGGCCTTGACCTCCAGCAGGACCTGAGTAGACTCAGGCCCAACCGCAAGTCCGCCCCCGCAGCGCCCACCGTCCTGTGTACATGAGCTCTGGGCAGGCCCAGCTCCTACGGGAGGCAGGCCCCAGGAGTCTCCGGACTCCGTGATGACCCTGGGGGACCCACACAGGCAGGCTTGGCCTACCACACCCTGGCTCGGGGTGGGATGGGCATAGTGACCTTTGGACCCATTCCAGCTCCAAGTTGTTAAAGCCCCTCCTTCCTCACTGAATGGGTTTCTTCATAATGCTCAGACCTCTGCTATGTGCCAGGCACTGTCCTGGAAGTGACAGAGGATCAGGGATGTGGCCTTTCACCCAGGCTGCTGTGTCTGGGGTGGCCACTTATAAGTCCAGGTTATTGCCTTGTTTAGTGGGGGACCCCTACCCAATCCCACCACCACCACCACCACCATCCCCTCCCCTGGCAACAGTATGGGCAAACCACAGGCTCATCCAATTTGGGGAGAGAGGAAGGTATAAGAGAAGGAGGGAAGTCAGTGGTTTACAAGACAGCACCCAAGTTATCTGTCATTGAAGAGGGGCTGGGCCTGAAGGGTGTTGGGGGCACCTGGAGGATGGTGGAAGATGTTGGTGAGGGGCTGGCTCCTACTGTGGCTCAGATACAAGATTTGGGAATTGAGGACCCAGTTGTGGAAGCTGTACCCAAGTCATTTAAAAATGTTACCCATCCTGCCCACGGCCCAATATCCGAAGGCCTTTGGGTTGGCACCCCTCTTCTTACTGTTTCCTTTTCGTGATCAGCCTTTGAAATAGCAAAACCAACTCCCTAGTGTGGCACCCAAGGGGCCTGGCCCCTCTCCTATCTCTCTCTTCCTCAATTGCAGTCCAACCACAAGCCACACTTTCACTTCCCTGCTGCTCCCTCCCTGTTCCTTGGAAACACTCCACTAGATAGAAGCTTCAGCATTCTGCAGGCAGGTCTTTTTGTCTGCTTTCTTCTCCAGTGCCTGGCACAGAGCAGGTGCTCAAAACAGTTCTTGAATGGCGCAATGAATTCCTTCGAAACCTTCAGCTTTCCAACATAAAAGTCGGTGCTAATTGGATCTTATTTTCTTCAAAAGATTTTGCAGCAGCTGAATGTTTTCACACATTTGTAAAGGGTATGAAGAGCACATATGAAGATCTATCACTCTTTTCTTGTTTGCAAACACATTGCAGACAAATGCAGGACTTTCTAGCAGGGGCGAGGCAACAGGGGACCGTCCGAGGGTGAGGGGAGTAGGCTGTGCCTGATGGATGAAACGGGACTCCCTCAAGCAAACAAGACAGGGGAAAGCATCTAAGTGGGGAGAGGCCCGGCAAGAAAGTGCAGACCCAGAGTTCTCAGAGACACCCTGGAGAACAGAGAAGGGGAGGAATGGATGATGGTAGTGAGTTGGGGAGTCTGAATCACTCCCATCTACTTTTGCAAACTGTGGAAGGATCCAAGGAGTGTTTCAGAAAGTCAGATCTTGGTGCTCTATGTGTGGGGAGCTGGAAAGGAAAGAACTGTCGGTGATGAGATGATTTCGGAGGTTCTTTCCTTTTAGATGGCCCCAATACAGGACAAACAAGATGATTCAATGCAACCACATTTATTGAACACTTATTCCACATAAAGCAAGAAAAAAAATGGGATGTGCTTGTTGAAAGCAGACATTACTGATTCTGATTGTAAGCCACCCCTGAATCAAATAAACCCAAATTAAACAGAACATTAAGAAATTATTCCACTTCCAATGCCTGACAGTTTCCTCAAATGTAGCCCGTGATAGACAAATACCTCCCGGGAAAGGACACTTTCCACTGCACTCTCCAGACTTCAGACTGAGACAGGCGCACTTTGTTCAGATGCATTTTTATGAAGCTGTTAATCCACAGGTTGGAATATATTTCACCATCAATGAAAAACTCACCTTAATTACATTTTCTTTTAAAAATGCAAATGCAAAATAACTTACCAGATCTTTAATGAAATCCGAGAAGTAACTTAGGTGTTTGGTGACTTGAGACTCCTTCCAAACTCAAGTAGATGTTCAGACTTAATTTAGGAATTGAGGAAAAGGCTAAAAACTTCTGGAAGAAATCAGAATAAAGTTCCCAGGACTTATTAGTAAGTTTTGGGATACAGTTCATATTCTAGGCACATTTCTGAATGACATTGTGTGAGATGGCTCCTGGTATAGTGAGTTGTACACGCCCGTGTTCACTGCATGCTGGAGCTTACCTGCACCACATCCCCTAATCCCTGCTCAGACTCAACCCATAGCCACAAAGCTCCAGATCCCATCACACCTCATAGGAGACGGAAACACTGACCACCCACCTACCCTGGGATCACTTGTTTTATCTTTCTAGTGTTTTCATTTATTCATTCTATATAGATTTATTGAATATCAATTCTGAAGAGTTCCAGGCTGGGTCAGACTTTGGGGATATAATGTGGCAAGGTGGGGAGCAAATACAGTAGTGAAGCCTAGCAATCCAGACACTGGGAGTCGAGTCTTGAGGATATTGGAGTTGGGTCCTGAGGGTGAGGTGTGTGCCAGGCAGGCTGATCCCAGACAAGGAAATCCTTCAGCAAGGGCCCAAAGCACTAAAGGGTGTGGTCCAGTCCAGAACGGTCAAAAGCTCTAGTGATATGGGCTGGGTGTGGGCTGTACTCCAAGCCAAGGAGTTTGGACTTGACCTTGTGGGTAACTACAAGCCAGGGGAAATGCCTCAGTCAGGACTGGTGTGAAGTAGAGGTGGGGCTCGTGCCTGGGAGAGAATGGCCTGCTGTTCCTTCTTCATAGGAGGAAGCGGAGGAAGGACTCAGCACCAACCACCTGCATCCTTGGCATCCTGGGAGCAGCTGGCCTAGAAGGGAGCCCACCTGCCAGAACTCTGCCTTTCCTCACCTGCTCCCACTACCTGCACTCAGGGAATGCCTTGGTCACACTCTGCCAATATTGTCAGATGACCCTGGCCCGGTAGCTCAGTTGGTTGGAAAGAAATCCCGTACATCAAAAGGTGGAAGGTTTGATCCCTGGTTGGGAGGCAACCGATCAATGTTTCTCTCTCTCAAATCAATTTTAAGAATTGTCAGACGTGCCATCTGGATGATCTGCACTCAGGGTTCCCCAAAGGATTGAAAAATGAACTAATCACCATGAAAATAACATTTCTCTAGAAACTCTTGAAAAATGCATTAACTTATGGAAAAGTTGAAAAGCCAGGACAAATTATACTCTTTACCTATATTCAGATATTGTTTTTTTCCTGCAACCTTAAGTTACTTGCATACACTTAATCCTAAATATCTCAGTGCATCTTTCTTAGGAACAAGGGACAGAGCCTCCAACACTCCCCTAATCACAATAACATTCTGATCATATCAATATCAATTTATCATTGAAGCAATGCTATTATCTAAAAAAAAAAAAAAAAGTCCAAATGGAATTTCTTGAGTTGTCCCAAAAATATCCTTCATGTTTTTTTTCTCTTAAAATCGGAATCTAAATAAGAATGTAGGTTGACTCCTTCTATCCAGAACTGCCCCTACCTTCTCTCCTGGGGATCCCACAGTCTGGACTCTCCTGGTTGTTTCCTTATGTGAGATCCCATGTGAACGTTTTTTTGGCACCCAATCTGAAGCCATATAACCCATGCAATCTCCCATTACCGGCCAAGGCTGGTTGTTTGGTTTCCACGGGTTCACATGGCAAAGATATAAATCATCCTTCATAATAGAATTAGGGTCAGTTTCCTCCTTCTAATGTGTAGTTTGACACTGAGAATAATAGGATGCTCTGTATCCAGCGGCCTTTCCCCCCTGGCTTTTTTGTGCAATGGTAGTGTCTGTCTGAATCAAGCATCGGCTGCAGCCAACTCCTCCTTCCACACATAGCACCTGCTTTTTTTTTTTTAATTTATTTTTAAATCCTTACCGGAGAGAGGATATTTTTTCCATTGATTTTTAGAAAGAGTGGAAAGAAGGGGGTGAGGGGCAGAGATTGAGAGAGACACATTCATTGGTGCCTCCAACACGTGCCTCAACTATCTGGGGATCAAACCTGCAATCCAAAACTTGCAATCCAGGTATGTGCCCTTGACTGGGAATTGAATCCAAGACCCTCTGGTGTGCAGGCCAATGCTCTAACCACTGAGAATACTGGCCAGGTATCCACCATTCTTGTATACAGACCTCTTTTCCTCCCCTCTCCCCAACACTGCACTGTGAGGTGCAGAACCTGTTCTTCTATAAAGAATTCCAAGATGGCAACAGCAGAGCACTGAGCCAGAAGTGGGCCCCATGTGAGTGCAATGCTGCATGCTCAGGAGCTGCCCTATCCCCATGGCTTGTGTGAATCTTCCAGTATCATGGCCCCCAGTGTCCCCATGGAGACTACTGAACCCACTGGGCTAGCTCCTTGCCTTTTCCAAACATTCCTATCTGTTTTTGAGCACTTCTGTCCTTTCTGGAACATTAAGATGATCCCTCAGCTCACTGTGTTCCTCCCTTGCCCAACTCTAGAGTCAGCCATTCCTTCAATAAATCTCTGTCCTGTGAATCAGAACAATGGGTGTCTAGAAACCCAGGTTTGTGTGGGAGTAAGCTCACTGCTCCCTAGTCATTGTTTACGATCCTTTCAGAGGCCAGGAGTAAGACTGATTTTCTTAATCTCATGAGAGAGACCACAATTCCTTCAATTCAAATCCCATGCAGCCGCTACGTGGATCTGTCTCCATCTCCCACAGTGAGAACCCTGGTCCCAACCTCCTTTCTAGGGACACTCACTTGGCCTTTCCTATAACACTCAGCAGACATCCTCCATCCCTGGCAATAGACTGAACACCTGAAGTTCAAGATTTCTCTATTGTCTTGTTCTGTTCTTAGAATGCATCCCACTAATCTAGTCAGGATTTATTGGTTTTTGTGTGGTCTATCTGGTGTACATCTAATTCCAGCACTCTTGTCTGTATTCAATGTAAGGCTTTGCTGTGCTCATTTCTCTTCCATTTTCATTTTTTGAATACATAAAACATTTCTATGGTTGGAACTGTAAAAAGGAAAGCTCTTGGGAACCTCCTGGGCCTCCCACCCTATGCTCCTCACTCATCCTTCCACAGGGAAGCATTTTTATTAGTTTTTTGTTTATCTTTCTTGGGTTTTATTTTTTTTCTTTTTTAAAAAAAAAATACCAGGTCATATATATTCATATACATCAGACACAAAAGATAGCTCATTGCATGCAATCTTTTGCACTTTCCCTCAAAAGTACATTTTGTAATGTCATCTGAAGCTTGGTGTTCTCACCTTCCAATATCAGTGGGATTAGACACGGTGTTAATAAAAATGTACTCGGGGAGCCATTTCTTAATGACGAAAAGCATTTCTTCTCACATCCGTTTCTAGAACATTTTGATAGAATGAGGGGGCTGAATGAGTTGCTCTTGGAGGTCCTTTGTCATTCTAGTAATCTAAATTATTCTCCCAGAAAGGGCACAGTGTCAGGTGGCAATAACCCTTGTGTCTCGGGCACTGAATTCCTATTTACTTCTGAACACCAGCAAAATTATTTTTTTGTAGTTGCAAAAGTTTTCAAGGGCATATGAAGACCTGAGGGGGCAGTGCTACAGGAAGGCAAAGAGAAATCATTAACAGACCACATGCTGGTTCCACATTCCTGGAAACAGCCAGCATACATATGAAATGGAGATGTATAGAAAAGCAAGAGGAAGGGCAAATGTGTATTTTGATGGAGAATTCTTTTCTTTAGAAAACCTTCCCTTCCAGGGGCCTTTAAGCAGGATGTTTCTCTTAAGCACTGAACATGATTCATTCTTCAAAACCCTGAGTCACTCTTTTCCCAGAAACACCTTGTGTCAAACAACACCTCTATCTGTAGTGTCTAAATTCGGATCTTTTTAAAAAGTAGAAGGGTTTTGGTGGCTGAGCAGTGTGAGAAACGACTGGGGGAAGGAAAAATGAACCAGATTTGTTAGTTTTTCTAAGGGCCATAAAAAGGAAATTAAATTTTTCCTCTCACTAAATCTGAAGGTTCCATATTTTGGGCTGGTTCAGAGTCATGAATGAAAAGTACTGATACTTTTATTACAATGCAGGTTAAAATTCCAGGTTGCAAAAAAGACCACTTATTCTTCTTGACGATTTATGAAACTCCAAGGACATTCTAACCCAATTTAGCAAAATAAAAAGGACATTCCAATCAGGGTCGTGTCATGGTTCTAAGATCTTTGTAAATTCAGCAATACTTATAATTACCGAGGAGAACCAGAAAAATACATTTTGAATTTTTCTTCTTAACATGCTGGGAACCCAGTATAAAGCACTATTTTAAAAATACAACTTGTTACATTATGAACTTGGCAGCCCATGAAACCTAGGGTATACATACACTAAGAGTTCCCCTCTTTTGTTTTTCTTTAAGAGGTTACAGTCATTTCCCAATACTCTTGGGGCCATAGAAAAGGGAAGATGGGAGGTGAGTGGGGGAGAGTGGTTTGCTGGGACCAGAACTCTCCAGTGTGGGCTTCAGAAATTGGAGGGGATGGAGCGATAGGGATGGCAACCACTCGGAGACTTACCAGGTCAGGGTTCATGGTCTGCGGACATGAGGCATCATGGCTGAGGACCACCACAACCCCTGTTGTGCAAAACACATGATGTGTGCCTGCGTGAAGGACGACAAAAGTGCTGAAGTTCTGTGTATATTTAATAATTAGCATGAACTGAAGGTACTGTCATTATTTAACTCGGCCGACCTTTTAAATGGATAACCAACCTTGAGGCTTAATTGGATTTAAAAAAATCAATTTCTAGTCATGGCAGAGTGTGGGAACGAAGTGCTACATTTTCAGGCAACTGTTAAATCAGTTTTGCTGGAGACTATGTTTTTATTATTTACGTTAAAATGACATGATCCATCTTGGTAGGCTTTTTGTGCATAGACATATACTTTTTGAAACAGCCACAAATGCCCACGTATGCACACCACGTCACGTCACACAGAATCATTCCTTTCCGCTCTGTGGCAGGCTTAGTCACCAGCAGCAATCTCTTCGCACCAATTACACGAAAAACCGAGCAAGGGATAATGACATACCACTGTCTGCAAACCTCTCTCAGCCTCAGTCGTGTCTCATCTTTGCAATAGGAAAAAAAAATCCTTGAGGAAGCTTTTACCAAATCACATCTTGACCATTAAATCTTTCTTGAAGGTCATTTAATTTTATGCAAAGAAATGAACAATTAAAATGGCAAAAGCAGTACTGGTCTTGACATGAGGACAGGGAAGATTCTAGTGCGTCCAGGGTTACACCAGGCGTGTGACCTCGGCAAGCCCGCACCTGGGTCTCCATCGACCCATCTAGAAAAGGGGCAGTTGATGAAACAGAGGCCTATTATAGTGCCCTGAGTCACAACACCATGTTAAAAAATATCTGATTCCCTCAGCTCTTCCTTGGAGAAAGAGAACAAATGATGTAAACCCAAGCCCTTTAGCCTCCATTATGACATGTTTTTATAAAATGAGTGAAATGGTGATTACTAATGGCAGAATTTGGATGATTAGCTAAAAGCAATTCTAGAATAATAGTTGACCAGCAGAAAACACTAAACCCAGGAGTTTATTCTAAGCCTGGTCTAAATGTACACTGTGTTGAATGCAGTTTCCTTGAAATGGTCCATTTTACCCAGATGACAAGCTCAAGAGCAGGCCCACACAATTACCCTGAGCATTTAGGACATTGCAGAGAGCTCATGAGGATGATTGGACAAATGACTGTTTGCTTTTGCCTCCATTGGCCAGGTCACTGCACAAGTCTGTGCTGCCTGACTCTGGGAATGTTCCTACAGCATAAGAAGACTCCACCATAAACTGGTAAAATGACGTCACAGCGTGGAGTGGGATGCAGGACACAGAGCCCACAGGTGCTGCCCATCGACCCCAAGTCCCAGATCTGAGCCACTTTCTGATGAGCTGCAAGTCTCTGCACGACCAACTGATCCCTCACTGGTTCATTCTAATACCCATCTTTTTGAAAGGGGTTGTTTGCCTTTTATTTCAAAACAAAACTAAACTAAAACATTAGGCAACAAGGTAAGAGTTGGCATCTGAGTGGTCAAGGGAATTTGAAGAGAGAAAATTTAGTTTTTAAAGGCTAACACAGAAATTGACCATTCAAGGCCCACATTTACATGCAGGCACAGTGCTAAGTTCCAAAATGTAGCAAATCAAATGAAATAAGTCTGCCTAACTGTCTTAGAAGAAATGGAAACTCATAACCCATCAAAGAATCAGCACCTCCAAACCACTATCCAAGTCTCTCTACGTGGCTCCCACATTTTGACTAAAGTAAGGGACTTGATTATTTAAATGAAGCCAGTACATAGAACAACATGGCATGCTTTCAATGCAGACACTCTACACTAGGCCAGGTAAGTTGTTTGGCCAGGAGTACATGGATACAACAGACAGACCAGGAAGAGTTCTAAGTCACTCAAACTGTGAAATATCAGAGTTCTTAGAGGATATTCAGCACTGTCAGCAGGGTAACCCTACACCCAGATTGTTCTACAGTCACCAGGGCATTCAGGAGCAACCACCCAAAGACTCAACCTTCCAGTCACACCTGAGGGCCAGGCTCTGCAGGGTCTCCAACTCTCTGCTCAATTGGCAATGTGCCCGGTTGTACCTGCGCACAGGTACAACCTTTGTAGCACCATTTCAAGAGTGGGCCACCGAAACTCAATTGTGAAAAGCCCGTGAGGTTAACACATAAGAAGCATACGCACCCTACAGAGCTGACCTCAGTAGGATAGAGGTCTTCAATGGTATCACTAGTTTGGAATGTTCTTAAAACCTAAGGGACATGCCTATCCTTTGAGTGGATTTGATTATTGGGCAGAACCAATGGGTTGTGAGAAGTTAGGGGAATATGTCTAGTTAAAAAGGATGGGAGAGCATAGTAAGAGGTGTTTCTGTGCTGTGACCCCCTTAACAGGTGAGAACTGGTTCTTGGTATATATATAAAGCATAGATTTTCATAAGACAATTATCTGTCTTTTTATCTGCTGGAGAGCAAAAGATTAGTTCCTTTCTAAGTATCCACTAGATATAGATAGACCTTCAGACATTGAGGCAAAGGCCTTGGGTACAAAATAGACGGTACAAAATAGACATAATCCCAAATACCCTCCCACCTCCTCCCTCCTCCCCCATGTATTTGAAAAAACAAACAAACAAACAAACAAAAAAACATGAACCCATCATCAAAATTAATACTAGGATTGCAGGATGTTGTTAAATCTGCACAGTTGCTTTATTGTACAAAAAGTTTCCAATAACAGTAAATTAGTTTTAAAAAAGGACCAAAAAAAAAGGCATGTTGGATAGAAGCGCTTCACTAATTGCTTTATTTAAGCACACAAGAAAAAAAAAGTCTTATCTGACCAATTAGGTTGGGAGGGTTTCATTACCTTTAGGAAGCCATTAGCCAGGATACAACACTGAAAGCACTGTGTCAAAACAAATAAATAATGCTCTCTCAATTAGCAGAGAGACGTCAATCCATTAGACAAACACTGCTTTATGCCCATGGCACAGCCACCCCCCTCCCAGATTAATAAAACCAGAGACAGTAGATTTCAGCCACAATCTGGGGTAAAATCAGGAGCTCTGGAGACCTGAGAGTAAACGTTCCCATTTCTCCTCACGCACCCAGGCTGACAGAGCCACCACGGAGCACGTAGAGGGGCAGGTGTCCCTGCTGGCCTCAACTTGGGGAGATGGAGGGCCCTGCCTTCCACAGACATGGGCTTCAGCAAGGAAAGGAGCTGAAGCTTCAGGGCAGCATGACTAAGCTGCCTTTACTCCCCCTATGCTGATAGCCCTCAGGAAAGGCTCACCAGAAAAAGACAGTGTTCTGAGGAGCCCAGCAAGCCGAGGCACAGACTGCAGGCCACTTTCCTCTCCAGGTCATGGTCACAGCAGCTGGGGCTTTAGCTGGCATTGCCCTGATTTCAGTCAGAATGGATGGGCCCGCCACCCTAATGAGATCCTTAACATCACTTCTAATCAGATCCATGATTTTACCCAAATGGGTTGGGGGACAAAAGTCAACCCTAATCACCCTATTCACTGAAAATATAAATAATGGTAATCCTTTCTTAGAGGGTCACTTTCCTTCAAGGATAGTTAAGACAACTTTAAAAGCTTTAACAGCAATCCAGTATCCCCAGCAGAGACCATCTCTGAGGGAAGCCCCCAGTCTGAGTAGCTTCACTCCTAGAAGTAGCTGGTCATTGCATTATGGTTGGGCGAGACAAAGACGAAGGCCTACAGCAACCCTCAACCGCTGTAGAAGCCCCACATTTCAGAAATAATCAAGAAAGGGCTGGATTCTTATTCCAAGACCTTCTTTCCTAATAAATACTTGTCAGGGAACACCATGCTATTTCCTGAAATGCCAAGAACACCTGCTAACCATTCTACAGCCACATCTGTAAAAAAACCAGTGGCTCCCCAGCACCATCAACAACCTGGGAAGAAATGGCTGGGACAACTTGAATCTCTGGACTGAGGTTGAAATTTCTAACAACAACTCCAAAGTCAAATTCTAGAGAAGCATTTTACAAGACTGGTCCAAATAAAATGTAACACATTATAGATAAAAACAATGGAAAAGCCATAAAAAATATACAGACCGTTAAAACAATACTTGTATCTTAAGAGCAACTAAAACATGAACAACTTCTGTTTTCAAAGTCATCATCACTTTCCTCATGACTCTACAGTTGGGGATATATCTGAGCACCGAATTGATAACAGGGAAGGACGTGACAAAGCCCCATTTGGTTGATCAGATTCACACTCACTTTACAAACAAGGGACTCCCTGGTCCTGCTTTCCACCACCTGCTGGAACATGCCTACTTTCTGGGCATATTAAGTGGCAATTGGAAAACCAATAAATCACACCTTTGATGGAATATTTTACTTTGAAATGGAGGGATGTTTGGTTAATAATTTTAGACCCAAATGGGGTGACCCATTTAGAATGGCCTCTGTGTAAATTCACAGTTCATTAAATGGTGGCTGGATTGAACAGGTCATTATGTGGTTAGTATATGAGCAATGGATTGAGCGAGGATGGCTGGGGATGTGTGTAGGGACACACTGCCCAATTCTGGTGACATTCATGACACTTCCAAGCTTCCTTTTAATTCGCGGTTAGTTCAAATCACCAACTTTTAAATTTAGGTGGTTTTGCTCAGCAACCCCTTTTAGTTTACAGGAAATGTGCATAAATTTTAAATGAGGAATACTCCATTTACAATTAATTTAAACTTATGAAGCTGTTTTAACTGGCCCATCTAAATGTGTTAATTAACACCAATGATGGTTTCTTATTTTTCACACTTTGTTACTCTGATCATTAACAGTGATGGAAAAGCAAAATTAAGGTAATGGGGAATGGATTATAAATTCTTAAAGGACTTCTCAGTTTGTTTTCAACTGGAAAATATAGAAAGATGAAGAGGCATTTTTGCCTCTACCCATAAATTTTTGGTACCAAATCCTTAAAAACCAGATGGTTTTCAAAAAATTTTTCCCAGAAATGATTTTAACACACTGCTCAGACATGATTGCTAAGAAAAATAGCTTATTCACAATAATATCGAACAGCTTGTGGAGTGCTGTAAACGTCCCACTCATTTTCTCTTTCTAAAAGATAGTGTAACTGATGACAGTGCTCCATCTCTAGTCTGCAGCAGTACCAAGGTCTTTAAATTCCCCACAATGTAGGAAAAACAGAAGCCCGCTCCCCTCGCTTCATCACTGTGCAGGAGTCCACAAGATGCTGGTGCCCACGCGGGGCCGGGCCCTCGGCAGGCAGCCAGCAGCCCAGCCCCTGATGCCCGGATCCACGTGGCACACAAAGCCCCCAGGCCGCTTAGCGAGACTTCACGCCGACGAGGACAACAATGAGGACAATAATGATGACAAATAATATTAAAATCACAAGCATCTTCCGATTCTTCTTTTGATACTGCTCTGCCTACAGAAAGAGGAGGGAAAAAAGCTGTCATTTTCCCCAAAATCAAGCCTCACTCGTTTCCAGTCCTATACTCTCGGTATAGCTGACCTCTTAGCTATAGATTCCTTTATTACAACCTTCCATAAATTCACATGAATTCAGTGTGGAAGGGCCCCTAGCCTGGCGCTCCTGCCTCCCAGGAGGCACGAATGCGGTGTGGGATCTGCCACCTAGACAGACATAGGGTGAAGGCAAAGGTCAGCCTTCAACCCACACGAGCCCGTTCCCCCCCTCGCCTCTACTTTCACTGCCCTGAGGTCCCCTCTCTCCAAGAGGCCTTCTGGCAGGCGCACACTTTCATGATGAAATCACACTGCTGGCTAAGGGAGCCACAGCAGTGATGTGCAACTGCTGGCCTCAAAGAGCTTGATTTCTACCTCCCCTAAATATGGCAACAAGGAAAATTCATCCTCTGAAATAAAACTGAGAAAGTGCTCCCCTTGGGGTCAAGTGCAGAAAGAACCCCCACCTCCCCAGATAAGTTCCTGGTGCTCCTGATGACACAACACCTCCAGGCTTCACCTGCACACACCAGCCTAGCCTATTCCCAGGTGCCATGCCTGCTTGCAGAAGTGAGACCAGAGAAGGGGCAGTGAAGAAGAGATGTGAGGGTCTCTAATCACATCCAGAAGGGCATGCTGCTCGCATAGTATTTTGATATTTCACAGTGAAGGACAAGAAGGAAACAGACTGATGAAAATACCTGTCATCATTCCATATCCCCACTACCTGACTGTAGTTCTGTTTGCTAAGTGGGTCACCCTGCCCCCAAGACCACTCCTCGGTCAGGAGGAAACACTAGGACAGACAAGTCTTGAGAGTCTAGGGTGTGAAGCGACTCCTGAAACTCAATAAGCCCTAGATGGGCTACTGCCAAGAAGATGGCCAGCAATGTAACATGAGAGATAAGAGGAGCATGCTTACTTTTCCAAGTAACCCAGAGCACCAGGGAAGCCAAGACTTAAGTGATATACCTTAAAACCTCTCAGAATGATTTATAAAGGAAAACCTAAAACAACATCTTTAATTCCCATTAGACTTGTACACTCCTGCAGACAAGCTTTTCCCGTTACCTGTGTAATACTACAAATCATGTTTCACTAGATTTTAAGTAACTTCAAGACCAATGCATAATCCCACAGCAGATCAAAACATGGGTATTACAGAGTGAGAAACTAAAGTGTGTTTTACTCTTTTAATATACAAGACCTGGCCACCAAATGAATCTAAGTGCTTAAAAAGTCCTCTGTATACAAGGCGAGCCTTTCCTTCCTTGTTACAGGCAGACTTGAATGCCCACCCCACACAGCGACAAGCACACCAAGAGCATGAAGGTTCCTGGTCACAGCCTCGCATCTCTGCTAGAGGAAAGGGCTGGTTTCGGGAAAAGGATGGGACAGTACGGTAATGAATTGGAAAAATGCTCAGGATGTGGCAGAAATACCCATGGGTCTCAAAGATTCGAGGAGATGGACAATACTTGTTTTATGAAGTATTATATTCTTTTTAGAGAAAACATGCATCCAATTACACCTGAGAGCCACTCAGCAGTGTATAGATATGTTTCTCACAACGATTAACAGAGTTCTATGACGGTTTCCATTTATTTTTAACAAATATCATCAAAAATATTCCTGAAATAGCTACTTTATTAGCAAAGAATAAGAGAGCTAATAACACTTTCACTTCAACAAACTACTCTTTTGTCAAGGTAAGTGCACAGATGTACTGTGGTAATTAAAAGGGAAAATTAGATTTTTGTCTTCTCCAGGGTGATTTTCCACCAGCAATTCATCAGAAAGGTATGATAGCATGAGAGGCTGCATCAGAAGCAAGCAAACAAGATGCTGAACCATATCTCAGCAAATGCAAATTCAACTGATTTCCTACAACAAGAAGACTCAAAGAATGAAATGTTTTCTAAAAAAAGGAAAATAACTTCCAACCTAAGTGTGAGTGCCCTGGAAACACTAGCAACAGCAAAGGGGCAGCAGCCCATGTGGTCAGCTCTGGATGGCATAACGCCCATGTCCGCACTATCACACTGAGTGATGGCGGGCAAGAGTGCTAAAGACAGTTGTGATGGAAGACAATCCTGATGAATTTTCAATACATGGCAACAGTTCGTCCAATCCTCAACCACTGAAAGATAAGGGATTACCTTGTGAAGCTGCTTCAAGCCGTCCTCAGTTTTGATACAGGACTGTTCAACGTTATAGTCAATTCGATCAAGGACTGTGCCCTGTGGTAACAAATGACAGTGACAGAATATCAACTACTGCACATGGGGAAGTGGCCTCAGGAACCCACCTGCAGATCATGATATCACCACGCACAGGAGTATCTGTCTGACTAAGCCTGCTGCCCAGGGCACACTGGAAGCTCTGAGACCACTACCCAGTAGCGTCAGCATTCAGGGGTAGACAGTGGTGTTGGTTGCAATCAAGTCTAGTTAATAAGGAAGAAATGCTGATAGATTGAGGTTTGTCTTGGATTTTGCTACTATGAAATATGCCATATTCAGACTTACTGGTGCTTTAAAAAAGATACGGTTCAGTGGAAATAGGCTCTGAGTGATGAAGGATCAGCTTCTGTGCCCACCTGCTGCTTAAATACTTGGGATTCAAGAAAACAGAGCACCAGCTTAGCTCAACCGGTTATGATTAGAAATTGACTATCATGTCTACAGACGTCAGCACAGGTCTCCGTGGATCAGAGCAACAACAGGGAGCTCCAATCCACCATGTAAAATTTCACATCTGCCTCAAGGAGAATTTTGTTCTTAATTGTTTAATCTCTTGGTTCAGACAGAGAGCAGAGAACACTGAGCTATATGGAAGAATAGGGCTCTTAACGGAAACATGCTGCATTAGAAGAGATAGCAAGAGCAGTTCCCTGGGAACCATGGGAGTAATTAATGTAACTAGATCTTCCATAGCCTCGACACTCCATTCTCAGCTGGTTACAGGGGGATCAGGACCCAAATCCCTACTGGCAAGATAATAAAATACCCTAATCAGATTGTAGCAGTGAACAAACAATTTAATTCCACTTGAAAGCTAGTGGTTCCAGTCACCATTACCCAATAACCTGCCAAAATTCGAAGGGAAGCCTTATCTACTGCCAGAATCACTGTTGAGCCTGGGTAGCACTGCCAGGCCCCCAGGGAGGGCGCTCTCACAAGCAACCCTGAGGCAAAAAACACAAGAACTTCTATTGACATTTATCTAAAGAAAAGTTTACTGTTTTAAAATAAAAAAAAATGCAAGTGGTAGATGTAGTATATAATTTGCATATACATGCATACATTGGGGGAGGAGGTTATTTTTTTCCTGATAGGAGTGCAGAGTCAACCAAGTTTGGAGAAGGACCAGATTTTATGACAGAAAAACCCATTGATGTGGAAGGTAAACTGATGTACCTGTTCTATAATCATTGCTCCTAAGTCCCGAAAGATCTCATTTAGGTCAGAAATTGACTGCACAATCTGGTGGATCTCCCGCTCCCTCTCCTCCACCATCAATGTGTTCTGGTCCAGGAGCACCAGCTGGTCATCTGTGAAACCCTAGGAGAAAGGAGTACAGAATTCACGTTAGATCGCCCCCTGGAGAAAGTTTTGGTGTACCATTTTAAACATAATTTAAAGAAAATGATACCTGAAAACATTTCTATAAAGCACATATACATAAACACTTATTTTTTCCTAAAAGGAAAAACCCAAATTCCCATAGCAAGTGGCACCTAAAGCAGGACTGGTGAAAGCAGAATGCCTGGAGAGAATCTCCTGCTTATGGCCACACAAGGCCTGGCTAGCAGAACCTGGAGTGAGAGCCATGTGTGTGTCTCCTCAAGTCCAAAAGAGAATTACAATGTCTCCCTGAAGCCTTTGGAAAGGAAGAAGGTATGGCCCATGACTGTCTGCCAGCCTGCTGTAAAATCTACTTGATGGACCATGATTCACGCAGCACTGGTTCGTCACCTTGTAAAGCTACGGTCTGTGAAGAGAAGATACAGAAGATAGCCCCTTCACATACCCGATCATAAAGAGTATCATCGTCTCCATCATCCATCAGTGGTACTGATGTATCAAAAAAATGCTGGGATCTTTCCTCTCGGTTCTTCATGCCTATCACAGATAGGAATTCACTTTACTTGGAATATGTAAAACATCCTGGTTACTGCTCCACCATTAAAAAGGGGAAATCTAGATTAAAACTCAACAGTCAAAATGGAGATACTTCTCAGTTTTGGGGAGGCATTAAAGATTATAAATATACAACATGTGAAAGACCAAATGACACTATAAATGTGTACAGTTCACTCAATGCCAAGTGAATGACAAAATGACAGAACTATATGAGAATCTCTAAGTGGAACAGAAATATTTAATCTAACTGCTGCTACAAAACAAAAACAAAAATCAGTATTTTTCTCTAGAAACATCTCTAGTATGAATTCCCAATGGCCTTAAATCAAATTTTAGGAGTAACACAATTAAAAATACGAATATACAGTTGTAGAAGAAGGGAGGACTAAGCTGCTAGAGTATGTGAGGATGTTATTGATGCCAATGGTGGTAAAAAACAAGTTTGTAGGGAAACCTGACCAACCCTTTAGAATCACGTCTATTTGGAGTTAGGAGACCCAGCCTAAAGCAGTGTTGAAACCCCGCCCAGAAAGGTGCTGGTCGCTCTGACTCAGGTTGCTATGGAAACATGGAGCTTTAATAAGATTAGGACGGGTTTTACCTATTAATTACCAGCTCCCCATTCCAACACCTAGAAAGCTACAGGTTTTCACATGGTCTGGGTTGAATTTCAAGCTCTTTAAGCTTAACACCTAGTAAGTTTTGTCTTCCTAGCTGTGAACTACATGACACCACCCGCGACTCCATGGGGCTGGTGTCACACAGGGGTGGCCCAGTTAAAGGTTCAGGACCGAGCGGAGAATCCGTGGCCAGCAGAGAAGACAAACACACAGCCAGGCTGCAGTCACACTCACGTCTCAGGTAGCAGCCCTGTGCATGCCGGAAGCTGGAGGACAGTTCCTGCAGGGTCTGCGCCAGCGAGGCTACCACATTTCGGAGCAGCCGCTCCTCCTGCTTCGAGCAGGTCCTGCGGGCCCGGCTGGGCAAAGCCTGCACCGCGCGTTGGCACCTATGGAAAAGCTGAAAGGAGCCAGGAGGCCCAGTGAGGCTTAAAACTCTGCTCAGACTAGCACTGACAGGGGCACTGGGAAATCCACACGCAGGCCACTCTTTGTGCGCAGCCCGCTGAGTTCGGATGGCCCGCCCACACCCACGCCCCACAGCTCTAGCTTCTCCTCCACCACTGTCCTCCTCAGAGGCACATGCTATGTATTCCCATTTTGCAACAAGAACCCTGGTGTGAGGGGGGATTAAGAGAGAATCTGGCCACTGCTCCACTGTTGAGAGCCGCATCCAAATAGCACATCACCCAGCTTCTCCTTAGTACCCTGCCTCTCATTATCAGCACCCAGAAGACTTAAATAAAAAATGTAAACACTAAAGTTTAAACACTGGTTATATTGCTCAAAATGACTCAAATTTAACATTTTACAAGAGAGGACACATTTTTCTAGGATACTAAATTTCTCAGTCTCGGGCAGAAACTCCCAACCTCCAATTACAAGGACCACTTTTAACACAAAAAATGTTTAAACACTAGTATACGATAGAAGTTATACACATTTTAAAATCAAATGATTTAACTCAGTAATGCTCTGGGTTTAATATTTTAAATTAACCCACAGTAGTATGTATCAACAACTGAAACCGGTCCCCACTCCTGCAAATATGGTGCTAGTAGCAGATACCGGAGGAGCTCCGCCTCCACTTGTACTTCCCGACCCTTTGGGAAGTGAAAGTGTAGGCAAACCTCTGACTTAAGAGTTCTACTAGCTTCGGCTTCTGAGGTGGTCATGAAGGCTGGGAACTGACTTCCAGCCTCACCTGCGTGACTTCTTGGGTAGTTATCTCAATGGCGTGCTCTTGCTCACTGCTGTCATCCAGGGTGGGTCTGTTCAAATGCTGGTCATGCAGGCTGGCTAACTCCTTCATCTTCTGTTTAATCCGGTCAACATTGTACTGGATCTAAACAAATGAAATCACCAGAACTCCACTGAGCCTGCCAGGTACCTGCCTGTCACCGAGACAGTCAGTGACATTCCAGGTAGAGTTGTGTATTCAGCCAACTTGTAGGCTGCCTGACGCATGAGCAATGTTCCATTCAGAGAGCCAGAAATTCAAATACCACTCCTCCATGATACGCCATTTCTTCATTTTCTTTCTATGGTTCAGGTAGTTACCGCTAAGCCAAAATCACTTACTCACTCACATACCTTTCTTGTGGTGTGCACACCTGAAGTAACCGAAAGTTAAGTTTTCCTGGGACATGCATTCAAGTGTAGCCAAATCAGTTTTATGGCAAATATATTAAAACATGTTAATGTCATAATTACTTAAATAAGTAAGATAGTGTGAAACTATTATTCAACTTACTTCATCCACTCCATCCACCCATTTAGGAGGTAACCGTTTTGTCACGCCAATCGCTGCTTCTGGATCTAAGCTAATGCCAGACACCAGAGCCATCCGGTCATCAGCAAGCTACAGGGAAATAAAGGAATGTTACAAATCCATTCAGGTTCAGTTTAGCTAAGCACATGCTCACTCCCTGAGAAAGTACAGAAGTGGAGGAGCACACACACGTGGCCTGACTACCTCCATGCTTTTGAGATTGCTAAGACTAGAACTGCTTTCCTATCTTTCCATGCACCAGTTCTTAATTTTCTTGGACATACTTGTGAACATAAATTTGCCTATAGAAATTTAACTAGAAAGTCAACAAAAACTCCTTAAAAGACCTTTTAGTACTCAACAATTAATGTGATCAGACAGAAGTGAAAACCAAAAAGCAAAAACAAAAACAAACCAAACAAATAAAAAGCTAGGCTGGGATGCAAAGTACAGCATAGAGAATATAGTCAATAATATTCAAATAACTATGTAGGTTCCAGGTCGGTACTGGAAATATCAGGGGGAGCACTTTGTAAAGTATATGATTGTCTAATCACAAATGCTGTACACCTAAAACGAATACAAAATAAAATTAGATGTAAACTGTAATTGAAAATAAAATAGAAAATAAAATGGAATCAATGTGCAAAGTTTAATAGCAACAACAGTCTTCACTTCCATACATTCAGCTTATTTTGGAAACAGGGCTGATCCAGTTAACTTGGCCATGAGATCATTAACCATGTGTTCAAAATGTGTGAAAGAAATGCTTAAACAGTTAGCAAATTATCTACCATTTGACAAAAGCAATCCTTACCATCTCAATGCAGTGTTTACACTGTCATTTCCTTTCTTCGGTAAAATGTCCATAGACAACATTTTCACTTATTTTGAAATAATATCGATAGTCATTGCTTATTTTACCTACATAATACCCTGTCTTAGAGAGCGCTGAAGAATAGGAAGGAAATCGTGGGTTCGGGGTTGATTAAGCTGTTCTCTCGCCTGGAGGCAGTAAGCAGGAAGAAAGGCTCTTGAGGGGCCCTCCGGAGCTCAGAATTTATAAATGCCCATTTCAAAAGGTCCAAATGATGAGGAAACAGAATGGCAAACAGCATATAAAAGTCCTTTGTAGGTAAACACTAGTACATTTTCTAAGATACACTGCAAAAATGGGGGAAGAATTAATATTGCCTTTCTTCCCACCTTTCCTGCATTTATCTATATTTACGTTTTCATTCGTTCGGCAAATACATGTTTGCTTTTTTAACAATAAAGGAACAAGACAAACATTTTAAACCCACAGGTGAAGGAGGAAATTTATCACATAAGAAAAAACTGAAATCAAAAGAACCCTTCAAGTAATGAGCCTTAAATTCTGAACAGGGAGTTGACTGACAGCAAAATCCCTAAAAGCAATCAGAGGTATCTGCTCCTCCTGCACCCCCAGTGTGGTTCTGCCCCCATTTCTCAGAGCATTCTGTAGGTTCAGGAAGTGCGTATCACATAAGACCATACTGAAGGAACCATGCCCATCACTGTCCCAGAGAGCTGAGCCTTGAATAAGTCACCTGCATTTGCATCATTTCAATTTCTAAAACAAAAATGATGTGTCAGCCACCTCCACTGTTTGGGACTCTGAGTCTGAGAGGTGGTCAACTTGTTTTAGTTCAATAACAGGAATTCTACATTACCTTTTTTTGATTTTAATCCTTGCAAAAGCTAAGTGATCTAGGAACCTATTATTCCAATTTATAAGTGAGGAAATTGAACCTCAGAAAAGTTAAGGACCTTGCCCAAGGCCACAAAGCTATTAGTGACAGATTAAAACCTGGTTGGTTGACTCCAGAAGCCCCATGCACTCCACAGCTGCCAATCACTTTGACAGGCCCATGAAATATAATTGCAATTTACTAAGAAAACGACAAATCAGGACAATAAATACCCTCAGATTAAAACAACAAGCCTTGCCGGTGTGGCTCAATGGTTGAGCGTTGACCCATGAGACAAGAGATCACTGGCTCAATTCCCAGTTAGGACACGTGCCCGGGTGGCACACTCAATTTCCAGTGGGAAGCGGGCAGGAGGCAGCTATTCAATAATGTTTCTATTTCTTCTCTCTTCCTCTCTAAAGTCAATTAAAACAACAAAAACTACAACACAAAACAGGCCCCCACAAGAAACCAAAGGACAGGCTCTCATGACAAGTGTCAACAAAAAGTAATTTCTCTGACCAACTGTAGACGTAGGGATCAGGTGCAGACCTCATCCACTCGGGGCAGGCACAGATAGTAAGAGGCTGAGCTGTTTATTCCTGAGGTCCCACTGCAAAGTCACCAAAGGGTGACTTTGTAGAGAGTACGCTGACCAAGGCACAAGGGGCAAACCACATGCCCAGCTCTCGGGTTCTGCCAGCTCTACAGCCGGTGCTGAACACAGAGTTGTTACCTAATTGGAGCAGAACTTGAACTTAACCTCCAACTGTTTACACAAGCAAAACCTGAAATTGCTAAGGTCATAGGTCATAGTACTGCCACTGTAGCAATTTATTATCTAACTCACTATTATTTCACTAAAGTAATAATAATAATTTCTTGTATTTACAGTTTTAAACTCGGGATGTACTGTTTACAAATACATATTCAACTAAAAATAAAGAGATGTCTGCAAAGGAACTAGTATCAATTTATCTGAAACAAATGAGAAATTTTAAATCATGTATGAAAAGTCTGTTGAAGTACATTCAACTATTTAAAGCAGTACTTGACTTTATACTTTAGATGTGGTTCCCCCTCCCCCTCCCAAAATGAATGTAAATCAAAACTAGGAAGAATTCACTGTTAAGTGTCCTGTCCTCACATGAAGGGTCAGATGCCAGCCCATCGAGCTGGCCCTTGTCTGCCCACACTCTACATCAGGATTTTGTCAGGAAGACAGAAGAGTTGACTCTTTGGGATTGCAAACTATCTTGATAGTCTATAGCAGCGTTCATCAACTAGCGGTCCTTGAGGTCCAAAAGGTTGGCGACCACTGGTCTATAGCAACAGCTCATCATGATAATGAAATGCAGCCGATTCAGAAGAAATGTGTCATGTTTTTATTGGTGTGGCTTGTGATCTATATCACAGTTTGTACTATAACTTTTCTTTTTTCCTTTTGGGAAGGAAAAACATAATAGAAGATAACTGTCAATTATTTAAAATGGGAACTAATACGAACATAAACACATTGTAAGTGCAAAATCACCTTTTCAACTTCAGAAATCTCACTTCCCATTTAAAAACCTTTTTTTTAAATCATTTTAAGATCCAAGACATATAGACCTTTAAAAACCTGTCGGATTTTTAATTCTCTTTACTTATCCTTGCTGAATTTCAATGTAATCTCCCTCCAGATATATGATGTTGGCGATTAAAGCTTTTCTTAAATGAATTTCTGCTTCTGTAATAAAAAATAAAATAAAATCTTTCATACTTGTTATATAAGAAAATTTTAAATAAAAAAATTGTACTTATGAGAATTAAGAACTTAGGAACTCTTGTCTGTTTTTAGCTCTGTCCTTTGACTATCTGAGCACACACTCATCTACCTCACCCTCATCAAAGCAGGAAAACCCCAGCAAATGACCAAAGCATCACACCCAAAGGCTTCTTGCTAGTTTCACTAGTTATCTTTTGTCCTTGGTCCACTTTAAATGTTGACACCTGTGTCCCTAGAGAGTGTCAGACTGTGTGGACCAGTTCTTAATCTATGGAATGCGCACATGCACACATACACACACTCTTGCTGATAAATATTGCTGTTTCAAACATACAGCCTTCCTACTTATAAAACCCTGCCTTTACGAGATGTCTGAGTTAAGGAACTGTAAGATTAAGGAAATGGCAAAGCTGCTGTTGAGATTAAGAAAGTCAGACACATACAAGCACCCCCACCCTTCCATCTAAAACAATGAACTAGGTTCTACCACAATGTATGCTGATCAGCAACAACACTGACAATTCTGGATGGTCTATGGTAATCAACATTTAAAAGGTCCAGAAATGACAGTGAAAACTACAGCCTAGCAACTCTCTCAATCCAAGTGAGACAATCCTGGAGCACGAACCTAACTTCCAGTTTCAGAGGCTCCTGACTTCCCTGATGGACTGACTAGTAGGCTTAAGAAATCTCACTTCCTTGAGGGAATGAATAAGCACTTGGGTAAGAGAGATCTGGATGCCAGCACTACACTTTAAGAGCTGTAATACTCTTAAAATAGTGTTTACTTTCTTGATTGTGAAACAATGTTCAAAATAGACACTGCTTTAAATGTGCAAAACTATAGACATAAGAAATATCTGAGAATCACAGCACTTAAGATATAAATGCTGTTAGTCTGATAGGCTTTCCTTGTTTTCTCAACGACTATAAACACCTTAAAAATGCTGAGGGAGCAATAATGACTGTGTGCCGTGGGTGCTGCATTTCCACTGACTTTGTGAGTCCCAACAACAAACCTTTAGAGGGGATCGGGCACCCGCTCCTTGTTTTACAAACATGGACACTGAGGCCCAGCTGGATTCAAAGACTTTCTCAAAGCCATCCTCAGCAGGATGACCAGGGAGCACAGCCTGTGGCCTCCTTTTACTTCACTCTGCCCTTCCCAGGCTATGTGGTTTGGGAGCTTGACATTTATCTCTTAATTACAAGAGATAAATATTCTTATGCAGATTTTTAAAAACCCACAACCTTGAGATGACTCCTCTTAAGACAACTGTCACCAGAAGAACGAGATTAGAGTAGAGACAGGAGGGAAGACTGTCCAGGGAAGAGGCGAGGCCTCCTCTTCGGGGACACCACACTTAGTATTCTGCAGGACAATGAAGGCTGGTACCCCCAGGATGCAGGTTTTGAGTTGGTTTCTGTAGAATGATCCACTAATGTGGACAAATGACAGGAAGCCCTAGATGGCTTTACTCTGTGAAGACCAAGTGCCGCAATCAGGAAAGCTGGCTCAGGCCTCACCTACCAGGGCTGGCCTTCCATCTAACCCACGCTGGGAAATGGGGCCACTTTGACCCTTCCCAGAAGACGACTGTTTGAAGCACCCTGCCGCCTTGGCGAAGCAAAGCTCTGGACACCATCCGCAGCACCTCTCCAGTGCCTAGCTCAGCACCTGGCACTCAGCAGTCATAAGTATCCAATTACAATTAGCTGAATGAGTCAAAAACAAATGGATGGAATGAAGGAATGAAGTAAATATGTCATGTACAACTCTAAAAGCTAATTCATAAAAGACACAAAGGTTGTGGACAAAGGACAAGAAGGGGCAAGTAAACTACTGAAGGGAATGAGGTGCCCAGAGTAGAGTACTGGGCTCTGTTTAGAGAACTCTTAACAGCACTGGGTGTGGTGGAGAAAGTGGCATCACTCAGGTCGCTGATCACAGAATGTGGCCCCCTTTGAACACCCAGAAGCTCAGAGTAAGGCAAGCAGCAGGTCTGCTCGTCCCCAGTGAGCAGCCAGGCTGTGGAGCTTAATGCCTGAAGAGGATGAAGGAGAGCCTGGGACCAGTCAGATGACAACCCTTAAGTGTGACCACAGCTGTGCTTGAACCTGCGTGTGACAAGTACTCAATGCTTCTTCAATGTAAGGCTGTTCCGTGGTCATTATTTCCCCCATCATAAACTTCTTTCGAGATCACAAGACCCCTATTTCCAAACTGTTCATTCACTAAGAGGTAACATCTGTTCTAAAAGGTTTGCTCTCCAGGTCCCAAGCGTCTGGTCAGCAAACCCACCACGACTGCTATGCCCCAGAGATGCTGAGGTTCATTGTGTGTGAGCTGCAGTAACCTCTGACCTCTCTGGGCCCAGTGCCCAGGCGGTACAGGCAGGAAGGTTCCTCAGTCAGTCATGGACATGGCACTGACTCAGTGAGCCACCAGCTGAGGGACTGTTTATAACACTAATTGTTTCTTAATGACTAAAGTAACACTTGCAGGTGGTTTAAAAATATATATTCAACCTAAGGAAAAAGTTTGCAATACAAAGGAAGTTTCTTTTCCATCCCAGCCTTTCCCTGTAAGGCAGTGGTTCTCAACCTTTCTAATGCTGCGACCTTTTAATACAGTTTCTCATGTTGTGGTGACCCCCAACCATAAAATTATTTTTGTTGCTACTTCATAACTGTAATTTTGCTCCTGTTAAGAATCGTAATGTAAATATCTGTGTTTTCCGGTGGTCTTAGGCTCCACAGAAGCGGTTCTGAACCTGTGGTTCTCAACCGGTTCTCAACAGCTAGCAGGGTCACCTAAGACCATTGGAAAACACAGATATTTACATTACGATTCATAACAGTAGCAAAATTACAGTTATGAAGTAGCAACGAAAATAATTTTATGGTTGGGGTGTTACCACAACATGAGGAACTGTATTAAAGGGTGGAGGCAGTAGAAAGGTTGAGAACCACTGCTCTAAATCATCAATTTACATGGTGTGAAAATATATTCAATAAATACTAGATGTTAAATCATTAAACACAGCAATTATAAATAATCAAAAACAAATGCTAAAATGTGTGAGTTCTGTTAGCATTTTATATATGACCAGAGCCTTCAGAAAAACAGGCATAATTTCATGAATTAACATACAAAAATATTCAAAACACAATACCTCATCCAGCTCCTGAAGAGATATGTCGGTCCCAAGAGTCCCATCCAGTTAGGGACAGCAAAGAGAAAGCAGGATAGGGACAGACAGACAGACAGACAGATAAGGTATAGTCAGTTGAGAAAGCACTGAGATTTTAAATAACTAAAGCTGACTAAAAATAAAGATCCACTAACCAAGGCATTTAAACAATTTCCCAATTATGATTCTTCCTTTGTGGGTTTTTTTATTTTATTTTAATAAAAAGGCTACCTAAATGTTTTTTATTTTTATTTACTGTGATTGTTGTTTTTGGAAATAGAAAACATACAATACATAGTTGTAAAAATTAAAACACAATAGAAACAAATAAAACACACTTTAGTTTCACTAAAATATAATGCTCATCTGTTTCATAAATGTCAAATACTAAATATAATATTCTAAATTCCCCTTAGGAAGAGAAAATAGAAGAGAAACGCTGAAATGCAATTTTACCGTGTCAAATGCATGTATATTTTAACATGTAAATCAGCCCTGCAAATGCAGCAAAATTAGAAAAATGAACAACCCACAAAAATTGTCTATGGCTGTATTTAGATAATAGCTGAGTGACCACATGTGTGAGGTCTGCACAAATTCAATCCTGTAGCCAGGGCTTTCTCCGCGGTAACAAGCAAACCGAGAAACCGCTCTTCCCCGGAGAGAGACACAGGTGGTAAAAGCAGAGAAAAACTCTCCCCATTTGCTTGGCATATGTTACTATTAGTCTAGAAAGCACGCTTATTTATAAAGCTATTATAAAAGCAAGTAAACAAAACAAAAACAGGGAAGGAGAAAAAAAATTTAAGGGGTAGTAGGAAGGAAGAAGCCTCGGCACCCAAAGGATTAAGTTTCAATTGAAAATAAAGGTCCTTTTTCAGATAAACGTGGAACTCCATCTTCTGAATAGACATATACTAATGATAGATAATCTAAGCAGCTAGCTTTTTTTTTTCTTCACGGTATTGATCTCTGAAATAATTAGTGGTGAATTTCAATAATCAACTGTGTTGATTGTTTTTAATGCTTAGCAGTAAATTCAGAAAAAACACACACAAAAACATAACTTCCTATTTAAAAATTAATAGTACAAATGAAACTGGTCTATCAGAGCCAAAATATATTAAACAATGAGAGCAATAAAAATGTAATTAAACATTTCTCTATGTAAAAATTCAATTAGCTGACATTCTATAGAAAGCTGAGTCCTCTGTGTTCCTTCCACAATTTGTTATGACAGTAAAAGAGAACTACACATACTGCCATAATTGTGGTATAGAAGATATTAATAGAGAAGATAGTGTCAAATGGGAATCTGAATTAATTGCCTTTTACTTTAAGAAGAAAAGAAAATGTTTTGTGTTTTTAGGCATAACATTTTCAGCAAGAAAGCATTTTTTTTATTCCTGAAATAAGACACAGGCAAAGCCCCAACTTCGATGTCTCATGTGCACATCCGCCGTTTTTGCAGCAGCGGCTGTGGGCCTCGGCTTTGAACAGTGTTATTACTGCAAAACATGGCTGAGAGGTCTCCGCTACACGTGCGCCTGTCCTCTTCTGTTATTAACCAAGCACACACCCTAATCCCTGGTTTCTACATTTATTAGCTGATAAGAGGTAGGATCAGTCATGGGCTAGATACAACTCTATTTTTTACAAATAAGAAAACCAAGCTTCAGAATGTATAAATCCATTTCCCCAAAGCCACAGAGCTTGTTACTGCTGGCTGACATGGGGACAGACCCAGGTGTTCAGGCCTCTTTCCACCTTACCTTCCAACTTCTCCAATTTTATAAAACATTCAGAGAATTACAAGTGATAGGCAGCCACCATTACAACATCTCGGAAATTAAATTCAGAAGGTCATCTCTTCGAAGGAATTCCACTCCCATCCAAATCTGCTACTCAAGAAACAAAGGATTTCAAATCCCCCCCCCACCCCACCACCACCACCACAGTCCAGAAAATTTGACCAAGACCCAAAGTAAAACATTTAGAATTACCATGAGGAAAACCAAAATACAACCAAATGAAAACACATTACTATGCATCATCACCTTCTAAATCTTTATAATGTCTAAATCTAGGTTTCTGACCTGCCAATGGCATGCAATCAAGAAAATATTGAAAACTCCAAGTAGCATGTGGAATTTATAGTCTAAAGAACTTTCTACATAAAACTGAAAAATAAGTGGAAACCCATCTGTGTTTATTCAGGAAGTCTGGAAAAGTTGAGTAAAATGAATTGGAAATTCAAGTCTATGCTATAGTGATATTTACTTTATTTCCATTACTGCCAAAATAAAAGTTCGCTTCACTTTTATCCAACAAAGTACCCTTATTCTCAAGTAAGCCTCCATGCTCAAATTGAATCTTTAGAAACAAAAAAGCAAATAGATCTAAAGAGAAATATACAATGATTTCATACTTGGATTCTAAAGGCAGAGAACTAATTTCCCAACAGACTCAGCCTGGACTGAAATTTACAATCTTCAATAAGCAAGTTAAAATGACTATATATGGTTGTAAAGTGAAGTAAAGAAAGATGCTTTCTTATTTTAAGGAAAAAGCAAACAAACAAACAACAAAAAATGGGTCCTTGTATTTTCGAGGACCTGCAGCATCAGCCCTGGGAAACAGCAGTGCTACGGTGCCCACTAGGTCAGCACAGGACTTTGGGAGCCAGGTTTGCCCGAATTCCATCCTAGCTCCCCGGTCTGTGCTAGGTGACACTACGCAAGATTCCCAACTCTTCTAAACCTCAGTTTCCTTGTCTGTATCATGAGAAAAACAGCAGCACCTATTTGATACAGTTCTGTAAGAATAAATTGGAGCTGCACATGCAAAAAAGACTTAGCCCAATACTAGGCACATAGTAAATGCTCAATAAATCTTAGCTAATAATATAGTCAAGACTGAAGGAGCTCAGATTTCTTATACTGTAATCATAGTTAATCCTTTGTTTTTTCCCCAAAGCATACCAATGTTTTATTAAAAATAATGTGCTTGTTTCAAACCAACTCTAGCTTCCATTTATAGATTGTGCATTATTTAAAGCAGAGAACAGATTAGGCAGTAAACACTAACAAAGTAGCTGCAATCTCTCCAATAGATCATGCTGGGAGATCAAGAGAAACCATATAGATCACAGGGCACCACATCTGATCAGAATAGCAACTCGATATTTACTTTTCATTCATTCATTCATCCATTCATTCAAGAACTTAAACATTTTTTGAATGATTATTTAACTTTGTAAATTCACTTCAGTTTCTTAAAGCCAAATTCCCTGTAACTACCTGCATTTGGGTGATAAAATGTCAAAATTACTTTTGCACAGTATTGGAGCTATTTCTAAGGATTTTTTGCCGGTAACAGGCCGCAGCACTATTGTTGACTATGGGTTTCTCCTTTACAATTGAAAGCTAAGGCTATGTGCCTCCTTCAGAAGAAACAATATAATAAAACAGAACTTAAAGATGCATTGTTGAATCCATAGGGCCACTAGAAACCACCTAACTCAAACCCCTCTATTTATAAAAGGCAAAAGATTGCCAGAGATTAAAAGCTTGCCTAAAGACAGGTTCTGAGTCAGGGTCAGGGCCATGAAACTTGGCCCTAAATTCCTGGAATTAAAGTCTAGTGCTCCTTCCTTTATTTCATTCTGCCCCAAGGCATAACCATGATGGTGGACCCACAACTGGGGCCAAAACAGAATGAATGAGAAATGCCAACAACTGCACTTTGCTGACAGTCTAAAAATCAAACCCCAGCCTGCTTTTAACAATTAGTTTGCTTTTATCAATACAACCAAGAACACAATTAAGTGGAATTTTGCTCAGTTCTGGATGTTGAACTTAAAAAGGACACAAAAAATTGGACTTCATTCATTGGCAAGAAACTTAACCTCTTCGTCTGAGCCGGGATGGCTAAGCTAGAGAAATCTCTCCGGAACAAGGAGCCTGCAGGGTTGTCATGCAGAAGAATTAAGAGACCCTAAGGGCCAGAATCTGGGCTAGAGCCCCAGGATGCAAAATACAGGCAAGGTTTGGGTTAAATGAGGCATATATATATATATATATATATATATATATATATATTTTTTTTTTTTTTTTGCAAGTACAAACGGTGGACTGAGTGGCTGCTGGAATTTCTTACTGCCATCACAGAACGTGGTCAAGAAAGGCAGGCATAGGGATTTATCACAGCCAGGCATGTTGGATCAAATGACCTTTAGGTCCCTTCTGGCCCTTAGGACTTATTGTTTTGTTTTGTCACTGCAAATTTCCTTGAATTCCTGTGACATATCTGCCTGAACGCTGCATAAATCTGTTTTAGTATTCACGTATAAGTACCCACAATAACTCCACCATCATCACCAACCAGCCTTCATTATTTTCCCCTGAATTAGGATGCAAAAAAATGCATATTTAAATGTTTTGAATTATAGGGTTTTAGTCCTGCATTGTTTCATCACACCAATTTATAACCAATTTCTACAGCATTTTCCTTAAATAAGGATGTGGAAACTCAAGTTTAAAACTAAAAAACCAAAAATCTTACTTTAGATGTCATTTATTTTCAGTTGTGTGAGATAACAAACACACACACCAAAATAAATGTCTACAGCTTGTTCTTCTCCCCAGGAATTAGAAATTTTAGGTTCTGATTTTTTAAATTAAGTTTAGTTACTTCCTTTTTAATTACTTGAGTTTTAGATATTTACAAATTATCTTCTTTTGTTCTGCTCATGTTTTTACCATAATAGATATATATATATTTTAAGTTTTTACTTATAATTTTCAAGCATACAGAAAAGTATAAAAAATGGTATAAACTGTCTGATCTAATTACTACTATGAATAATAAAGAAAATCTTATGTTATCCAATGTTTCAAGGTGTTTTGAGTCTTACAAAAATTTAAAAAGCAATTTAAAAACAATGTTTTTCAATCAATTAAAACCAATACCTTAGAAACATGATCATTAACCACACTCGACAATTAGTAACACTTTGTCTTATTTTTTCCTTTATTGGGGGGAGGTAAAACTATAAAATAAGTGATATTCTGACATTTCACTACTAAAAATTTCAGCAGGCCTCTCTAACAAAATTAAAAATTAAGTCAATTAATAAGCTTAATTAATAATTTCCTAAATATATCACCTAAAATCCAGCCCATATTCAAATTTGACAGATATAGTTTAACTTGCTATATGGTTTTGAAATTTACAAGTCAGAAATGAGATCTAAAAATTTTGGGAGGTAGGTATGCAGTGAAAAACGTTGCATGAATATATTCAAAAAATTTTCAAAAATTGTTAGAGAAGGGTTTTTCCCAAAAAAATGTTAACACTTTTCCAACTTCCAAAAGTTGAAAACTATATTCTCTATTTATTCATGTTAAAATCTGGCCATATTTGATTTTGTGTGTATGTCAGAATAGTTTCTGTAGAATCAACTGTAAGCAGACTGCAGATAGAATTCTTCGCCCCTAAACACTTCAGAAATTCATGACATGCTACATGTTTTTTAATGCACACAATTAAAATATATTTCTAAAATATATTTACTTTTTAAAATATTATAAAATATGGTGTGTTTTTTTTATTCTAGTTGGGCAAACCATTTTTGTTTAATTGCCAAACTATATCTTAGATTTTCTGAATTAACTACAAAAATATTTTAAATGCTCTGATTGCTTATACTGATCTTTTAAAAAGACTAATAAATATAACATTTTCAATGGTATAACTACAGAAAGTATTTTTATGTTCAGACATAGGCATGTATTTTCAGTTTGATTTTAGAAATCTATTTTCAAGAAATTGTCTGAGTTACCTAAAAATATCTGTACATTTTCTGACATACCTATTTCCCCAAATTGTGTACTTTAGGTATTGATTTTTAATTATCTTACTTAGGTTATAATGTTTCTGACATATCTATTTTTCCAAATTGTGTAATTTAGGCATCAATTTTTAATAATATGACTTACCTTACAGGTTTCTTTTAATTGCCTAACTTAGAGAACCATTTTTAAAATCGGTCTGACTTAGAGATGCACTTTTAAAAAGCTACCAGTCTCAGACACCAGGTTTTTAAGCTGTCTGACCTAATTATGTTGATTAACAATAAAAAAGTGTCATGTTTCCCAACGTTTTAGGATGTTTTTAACTTTATAAAATTTTAAAAAGCAAACAATATATTTTTTAATCAATTAAAAGTGATACCTTAGAAACAAGGCTGAGTTTTTCCCCCCACTGAGGTAATATAAAGGCAAGCCATTTAAGGGACATGCAATTTTTACACCTTCTTTAATAAAATTCAAGTTCCAATGTAGAATTTTATTCATTCAATTTCTACTCTAATTCCTGGCTTATTTCAGAATATTCTTTTAAAAATTAGTGCTGAAATTACTGTCTCCATTTTACATAATTTCAGTATAATAGCATTTTTTTTTCAGTTTACAAATACAAAAAGAACCTTCAAATTATTAAGTAAACAAAAAGTAAATAAAAACCTAAACACATTCCATCCCTGTTTTCTATGATTTTTGATCTGATAATACATGATTTTATTCCTAAAACTGCTCACACGGCTTAGAATCGCCTTTTTATAGGAGCAATACGGCCAAGACAGTTTCCACTTGTGATTTACAAAAAGGAAAAACTGTGTAGGCAACTTGTCAATAATTAAGACACATGGCATAATTTTTCTCTGAAGCGTTTGGATACTGTCATAAAGAAAAGAATTAAAAGGCAATACAGTCCCTAAGAGGTGAAATAAGCTGTATATTTCCAGTGTAATCCCCAAGAATCTGCTTGGGAAATGACTTTATTCTCTGTCTTCAATGCTGCTTTTAGACAAACCTAAACAGTCTCCAGCCTGGACCTCCCCCTGGAAATTAGTTTCATAACTTCACTTTCCATTTAAGACTTTACAAAGCTGCTAATCATTGTCCTGTTTAGATCACCCAGACACCCTCCGCGCTCCCCTCCCCCCACTAATTTAACCGAAAACTGAGGCTCATAAAGGTGAAGGAAGCCCCATCCAAACAACACAAAAACATCAGTCATCTGTAAGCCCTTCCTACAAAGAAAGGCCATTAAAGAAAGGTTCCGGCTAATGAAACAAACAAAACCCTGTTATTTAAGGTTCATTTTCACAAACACATCATATTTTGTTATGTTTTAAGTTCGAATGGAGGGAAAAGGTTAATTTCCTGTCTGGGAAATGGAAAACGGAGGACCTAATAGCACCTTACAGTCTCACACACAAGAGCCCCCAGGAAAAACAGTGAAGCAATTATTCAAAGGGTACAGAGGGCTTCAAGGCCATTAAAGAAAACGGGAGAGAATACAAAACAAAACAAAAAAAACCTCCTTCCTTGTGTGGGGGAGGGTGTCGTGCATTTGTAAGGATTTGGGGCTGCGATTACGCATCCCGGTCATCAGAACCGAAGGGAGGCTCTGCACGAGGGTGGTGGGGGGAGGGGGGTGAAAACAAACGAAACAAAAAGGCTTCAGAAAGCCTCCAAATCTTAGTGTTAAAACATATGTAAATTGGAGGCGGATTGTCGTGCAGTGACGACGGCGGGGGGGGGGGGGGGGTGAGTTGGGAGGGTGGCGGAAGTGAGGCGAGAGAGATAGGCAGAGACAGAGCAGGGACCTAAAACTGATCCCCCCTCCCCCCCCAATCCAGGGTTACAGATGCCAAGAGACCTTGCATTTCCGTATTATTCTTTTTTTAAACAGAGAGACAGACAGACAGACAGAGAGGCAGAGCCGCAGTGCACACGACGCGTGTGTCGGAGAGGCCGCCCAGGGACTCACCGCAGCATTGCTACGTGAATGCAGAGGGCTGGAGGTGGTGTGACTACTCACTTGCTCGACTAACAGCTGCCGGTTTTGGATGGAATTATTCCGCAACAACAAGAAAGCGTCGGTTAAACGCCTGGTGGCCATATCTCACCCTTTGTGTCCCACCCCCTCTCAGGAGCCCCCCACCCACTTATATTCCTGCTTTGTTCACTTTCTCTTGGCCTGGCCTGGTCGGCCCACCCTTCACAAAAGCTTCTTGTAAGGCCTCAGACCTCGAGCCAGACAGGAGCAGCTCTGCACTTCACCGAGGCGCGAAGACCCCTCCCCAAATACCATCTAGGCTTTCCAGTGGTCCGAGTCCCCCTCCCCAAGACCTGCCTTCGATCTCTAAGCACTTAAATTCCCCCAATCGTTGCCTAGCTAGCCAACATCTGAGAGACCCCTCCCCAATCCAACGTTGGATCTACAAGCGTCTGACTCGCCAATCCAGCTCAGGGAAACGGTGAAGCCCCTTACCCCCCTTAGTCTCGTAGACCCCAGAAGGTCCTAGCTCCCTGGCCTTAACTGGGCTCACACACGTGTCTGGGCTGGGCTCTGGGGCAGGGGTCTGACTCAATTTCCCCACTAGAGGAGTGGCCTATGCCCACTTTGGACAACTGAGCGAGGCGAGGGCCCTCAACTCCAGGGCGCCTGGTACTGCCTCCTGGGCCTGTCTGAGCCTGCTGAGGCCCAGGCACGACCTCCTGACCCCTTCTCTCTCTGGGCTGCCTGCTCCTCCACTGCCACAGCAGGCTGGCGGCCTCCAGGGGAACAGGAGGGCAGCCAGGCCTGCTTCCCGGCCTCCTCACTCCTCTTCTCCGGCTCCCTCCATGCCCGGATCCGAGTTGCAGCTCAGCCCCGGGCCGTTTCCGTACTGTGGTCCCGGGTTCTGGCGTCCCCCTGGCCCTCTTCCTGTCCGTCTCTTGAGAGTGCCCCCTGCGAAGTTCACCAGCCTTGCTCGTAACGTTCCGGGCGCGAGAGCTCCCTGCCCCTTGCCCCAGGGCACGGGAAGGCTCCGCCCCCTCCCAGGGTGCTGCCTGTTTCTCCTTTTCTCTATGTGCCTAGACTGGGGCAGCGGGAAGGCCTGGGCCTCGGGACTAGGGTCCCCACGCTGCCAACCTCTGCCAGGGGCCTGGACGCGCAAATTAGAGTAGAGTTGCGTGGTAGACAAATTTGGGCCCCGGCAGGTCCAAAGTTTGAGACGCGCCAGACTTGGGGCGGGAGAGGAAAAGTTGGAGACGACTGCCTCTGGAGGCCGAGCCCGCTCTACTGCAGGCCGCTGCTCCGATTCGCCTTTTTTTTTTTTTTTTTTTTTTCAATTCTAAAAAAAGACGTAGCTGAAAAACAAGAGGAAAAAAAAAGACAAAAGCAACAGCTAAAGCTCCAGGCCATCTGAGCTGCGCCGCCGGGGCGGTAGTCCGGGGTCGTGGGGGCGCCCTCCCTCCCCAGAGGTCGCCTTCTGTAGGGGGCACTGCAGGTTTGTGGAATCTCAAGTGGAAAAGGTCCCCAAAACTTTGACAGCCCCCTCCCCTCAAAGAACTTTTCCTGCTGAGTAGGGGGTTCGCGCTCTGGCGTGCCAGGCCAGGCTCTGTGCCCCCGCTTTGCTGCTGCGCTTTCTCACGCTCACGCCGTGCGGGAGCGGGAAGGGGGGAGGAAAGGGGGGAGGGCAGGGGGGCTGGCCACCCCGACACGCCGCCCGGGTCCCGGGTCCCGGGTCGGCGGGGTTCGAGCAGAGGCCCCGTAGGTCCGCGTTGGGATCGAACCGCCCCAGCCTGAGAGGGTCCAGGGCACCGTCATGCAGCCGGGAACAGTCTGGGCCGAGCCGGTCGGAGTCGCGGAGCCGGCGAACGTGCCTTCCCGGGGCCTGGCTCCCAGGCCGGGCCGGCTTCCTGCAGGGCAAGCCGAGACCACTGCGGGGCCGCCGGGCAGGAATCGGGAATGAGGTCTGAACAAAGGAATTTGGGATCAGGCTCTGATCCCTGTATCTGTCCCTGCGTGACACAAACTTGACACACACGCGTGTCTGCGCGTTTCCCGTGTGCCGAGCACGCCCTGCTTGCAGAGGAGCGGAGCCGCGAGCACACAAAGCCGCGGCGGCGCTCACAAAGGGCGGGGCGGGGCGTGGAGCGGCGACGGCGGGTCCCGAACCGGCTCGGCCGAATCGCTGCGACCCGGTGTATACCTACATTGTTCTCTAAAGGAGAATGTTTGTCTGTGTCGATTGTGTCACTAAAAAATGTTGAAATGTGTTCGGGAGAAATACATCAAAATGCATAACATAAAAGAACAAGAAATGGAGAGCCGGAGGGCCGGGCGAGCGAGTTCTTTTAGAGGAAGGGGCTGCAGATCTGGCAGCGGGTCGCGCGGATCCCGGAGCGCCGGCTCGCACTTTCCTGGGTCCAGACTATGCGCGGGCAACACCGAACACCGCAGCGTGTGTCGCCTCGGCCGTGTAGCAGGCAGCCAGCGAGCAGCCAGCCTGCTTTCTGAGCTGTAGGATGCGGCAGAGTGAAGACGCTGCTGTAAAGGCAGAGACCCCCAGTTATCTGGTGCAGGGAAATTCGAGGAGCCTGTGCTTGGACGCTGGGTTAGCTCTGCATCTGGGAAATATTTGCATGTTTGCCAAATGAAGGAGAGCTCTATTCCCACCTTATATATGATTCCCCCAGTGACAACTGAACCTGGGCACATGGCTTCATAGGGCAAATATTATATATTAACAACTGAGCCAGTCTTCCTAAAAACATCAGATTAGCAATGTGGTCCGCGCACTGCTCCTGTCTCTGAAACACGCATCACCTTGCAAAGCAAAGACATGTTTACTTCACCTGGCTCTCTTTCTGAGCTAGAACACGACCTACCTCCTAGCAAAGACCATGTTTTATTTGTCTGTGTACCGCTGCCATTTTCTCTGGCTTCAAATAAGCTCCAGATAAATGTGTGTGTGTGTGTTTTTTAAATATGTGTATGAATGAATTAGTCCCCATGCTGTCTAACCTTCCTCAAGTGGCTTGAAGCCTGTATAACCCTTATCTGCCAAGAAAGAAAGAAAAAATGGGGTTTTAGTAATCCCTGTAATCCATGCCCTCTCTACCTCTCTGGGGCTATTGTGATCAAATGAGATAAGTGAAAAACCTTTGTAAACTATCCAGTGCTTAGCAAATATTATATAGGATGGTTATTCATTCATTCCCTTCCCTGGGAAAGTAATTTCTGGGCTGGTGTTTTAGCAGATAGTGGTTGCCCTTCCTAGTCAGTCTTAAATATTTATTGCAGGGCAATCTCATTCTTACATTTAGGAAATCAATCAGGCTTCCATTTCTTTGAGAGAAATGAACAGTGCTTGCACACATAGTGAAATTCTCATATTCCACTATAAATAGTGGATGAAAAATTCTTATATTCCCAAGCCACCTCAAGCAAACCCAGAGCTCAAGCACAGGGAAATCATGAAGAATCCATGAGATTGGCATGACAACCCCAAGGTGGCATCATGCAGTGCTAGCCCGGCTCAGGATTGCATGTGTTAAGTGAAAAGCAGGGAGCCCAGAGAGGGACAAGCACACTGGCAGAGAAGGAGTCCAAGTCTGCCCTGACCCATATTGGAAGGGGGGAGGAGGATGTAAATCATTATATTTGAATGTTCCTTGGCTGTTTTATTTTCCTGTCAAGTGGCTTAAGCCTGATTTTTTTTTTTAAACATTCCCTCATGGCCAAGTATGTGTTTCCTTGGAATTGAAATCTAGGTTGATGGTTTTATATTTTAAAAGCTTTCATTGTGACTCATTCTTGGCCTGGGCAAGGATTCTGTAATACTCCCCAAGCTCAAAGAGCCTGGGTGTCTTGTTTCTTGGGCTTCATACTCACTCTCTAACATTTTGCCAGTGGATCCAAGAAGTCACTTTTGGAGACAAGTGCTTCATTGTCTTCTTGTCATCTTAATCAGTGTGGAAAGAAACCATAAACATAGACTTTCCCAGCTCAAGTCAGACAATGGCATGTACACAAGAAGGTTTCAAGTGCTAGCAGGTTTGTGGTTAAACAAAATAGGTCAGCAGGGTGAGACTCATCCATTTGGGTGAAGAAGGGTCTATAAATGGGGCTCATGAAGCTCTCATCAGGAGTCCAGCACAGAGTAAGTGCCCCATAAATGGGCAACATGGTTCATTATAATGGCCATCTTGTTGACACAAAGCTCATAGTGGCTCCACTCTCCCTGGAAAGCATCACAGACAATTCCAGAGAGTAGGGCATGGTGATGGGAACTGGGTACTTACTCTCCAGCACATTTTTGAGATTCTTGTTCTGTGGCTTGGGAATCCAAATGTGTCTGCCATACTCTCATGTAGAAGAGGGGTTTAAATGGCAACACTGGACATCTTTATACTTCAGCCTTTTGAGCGCCTATTGTAAGACCCTTAATAAAAGGTAACTCTTTTATCAAATGACCAGCAAAAGCCCCAAGCTTAATAAATGTCTCGTTTGCACAAATCTGACATAATAGGCAAATTCTGGTCAGATTGAGGAAACAGGAGCATTGGGTTCTATCTCCCCAAATAGCTTCTCAAAACTATTGAGTATGTCCAACCTCAGAAAACTCCCTAGCTCTGTCTGCCTTCAGCTACAATGCCTCTCCCAAGCAGAGGGACTCCAGAGAGAGGCAACAATTTTGTGCTGTCTAGACTTTATTCTTTGTTTATCTGTTTGTTTGTTTGTTTGTTTCCTAACCAGACAATTCAGTAAGCATCTATAAGAATGTAGCAGTGGCTGTGCCCAGTCTTCACCACCTCTGCTCCAATGCTGGTTCTCGTTGTGTGTGTTTCTCCAACAGCTTTCTAACAGACACCTTGTCTCCCCCTCCATCCATCCTTTGCCTGCCGCCGCGGTGACCTTTCCAAGGCACAAATCTCATCATGTTACCGCCTGATTGAAGCCCTGAGACAGCTCCCTCTGGCCCACACAGCGCTGTTCGCAGAAAGCAGGTGCTCCAGGCTGGGCCATCACTAACAGTAACTAATGAAGAGCTTTTCTTGGTTGGCAGGGGAAAAAATTAGCTAATTGATGGAATAGTCTCCATTATAAGCATCCTTCCCCCTCACTTTTCCTTAAGCCTTTGGTCCCTGTTACCACTTGGCTGTATTAGATTATAGTATAAGACTCTATCAGATTAACTTTTTTTTTTCTTCGTGTATCAACATTTCCTGGTATTCTGCATATAGATGCTCTGCTCTACCAACATGGTGGAGATGGAAGCCAGGCATTCAAGCCCTTCCCAACAGGCCCCACCCAGTGGGGAGCTTTTCCTTTCCAGGCTTTGCCTCCTGTGGCTTTCTATGCCTAAATTGTAGGTCCTCCCTTCTGTGTGGAGAACAATTCCTTCAATACTCAGTGCTGCCTACTGTCTGGTGTAATAAATGTTTGTGGAATAGATGAATGGATGAACAGATGGAAAGATGAGACCAAATATAGTAAGTATAAGAGTAGACCAGATAGCCAAGAGCCTAAATGGGTGGCACATAGAGAATGTGGTGGTCCTCTCTCCTGCTCTCAGTCACTGTGGCTCGGATTCACTGGCCTTCTTACTATTCCTCAGACTTTAACACTTGTTAGTCCCTCCTACCTAGCATCTTCAAATACCTGGCTCCTTCTCATGACTCAGGTCCCAGACCACTACATATAAAGTAGTCCCCCCACCTTGTCTGTGGCATTGGGTAAGGACTGTCCTCCTCTAGGCCCCTGGGCCCATCATACCATGTGTCCATGCTCAGCCAAATTCTTCAAACAACACCTAACCTCATGGGCTTTGGGTCTTTGAGAACAAGAAAAAGACTTCTGATAATAGCACATGCCAGCAAAACATCTTATGCTTTCTATTTTTTTTTTTTCAGGATGATGTTGACATTCAAGTACTCAAATAAATCAACCTTCCCATCTTAACCATCTTCCTTGGCAGGGACAATACGTTGACGTGCCCTGCCAAGTCTGGCCTGTGTGACTCAGCCCTTGAAAAACGTAAAGGAAATCTTTGTGTTTCCAGGCTGACAAGTATTGAGACAGAGCCAATTCATCCATTTCTAGTTGTGTGTTTTTTCCTGTGAACATAATCTGTTTGTGGTATTTGGTGTGATGTGCAGGACTGGACTCAAGTCCAAATGCCACTCTTGTACCCAGCAGCCTCTCAATAGCCACATAGCCTTGTAAGGGTCAGGACCCCTTTGATGGTAAGTGACAGGAGATGGGCTTAAGCTTAAAAGCAAATGTGTGGCCCAGATAATTTTTAAAAACCTAGGCATTGCTGGATGCAAAGAGTAAATGATATCAACAACAGTCCCTGTGTCACAGCTCTTTTTCCCCGTGTTGGTTTCATGTTCAGGCTAGCTCTCCCAGCAGGTGACAAATTGAGATCTGGGAGCTCTTCCCTGCTATCTTACAGCATAGCAACCCCAATAGGAAGGACGAGTCTCTTTCCCAATAGTTTCGGCAAAAGTCTTAGAATGGACTCTCATTGGCCTCTCGAGTCATAGTTTTATCCCTAAATCCTAAACTGTGGCCAGAAGGTAGTGATCATCCTGCTGGTCAGGCCTGGGTCATGTGACTACTTCAGGACTCAGGAAAGTGAGGGTGGCAGGGTCAGAGTCACCCAAACAAAATGCACAAGTTTGATCCCTTTGAAATCAGTGTGTTGGATTCAAGAAGAGGGATGGTGGGTGTTCAAGTGCAACAGCTTTCTGCCTTGGGCCCATTTTCAATCCTTACTCATTGCCATCTGCCTTTCCTTGAAGCTTACTTCTTTGACTTCTGGATCTTGGTCCTGACTGGTTCCTCCCAGCCCAAATGTCCATCTCCCCCCAGTGTTTGGGTCTTATTTTTCTGTCTTACCTTTCACCTATCACTATCTAGGATGTCTCCACAAACTCCACTCTCTGCCCTCACTTCTCATTCTGAGCACTCTGATCCATGTGGACAGAGGTGCCCAGGTGTCCCACATGTCCCACAGTGAACCACTGGCTTCCCATCTAGGTATGCTTCTCCTCCTCAATTCCTGACCATTCCACACCACTCATTCAATCCCCCTAAATAGAGCCTTTGGCATCACCCAACATCCTGGCTCCTCTGTGCCTGAGCCAATATACCATTCGAGACCAGAATGCAAAGGATGCTGCCTAAGTCTCAGCAGTCCTTCTTTCCATCCCACCCCCTTCCACTGGGCGCAACCTTTCGCCTGGAGCATTCCAGCATCAGTCTGTCTACCAGGCTGCCACACCTTCAGTGCTGGTCCCTGGTGCTGGATGGCCACAGAATCATCATCTTTCTAAAAAGATGTTCCTGTTCCTCTTCTGATTAGATACCTGTATTGTCACCTTGCTGCTTACAGGAAACAATGAACTACTTAATTTTGCCTCTAAAAGCCTGAGGTGCTCATGGCCTCTTGAGCCACACCTACCTGGAATCCTTGGCCTTGTGGAACATTCCCAGCACACTCCATACCTATCATTGCTGCCCCTTTTGACATTTGATATCATTCACCTTGAATACTTTCCTCCTCTACACCCCCTTTGGAAAACTCTCACTCCCCTTTCAAGATCAAGCTCAGATGTCAAGCTGAGCTCCCTACCCTCTCCCCAAACATCAGTCATTGTTGCTTCTTAGAGCACAGAGACCCAAAGCACCCTAATCCTTCATGACCTGCAGGACATGCTGCCCTGTCTGGTGCTGATTTGTTTTCATGACTCTCCTCCTCTAGATGGGGAGTATGGAGAGGGAGGGCATCACGTCTGATCTCCAGGGACTGCCAGAGGAGGTGTTCCCTCTTTGCACTTGACCGAATAAAGACATTTGAGCATCCCTGTGGTGTGGTAGGGAGTGGAGTGAGCCCACCAGGATCAGAAAGAGCTGAGGAGGCATCTCACAGCTCCTCACAGTAGGAAGGCAGATCCTTGTTTGGCAATCAAAGTCCAGGGTTTCAGATGGGAGATTTGTGAGATTGTGCTGGGCCAAACAGAGCCTACATAGATGCCTGTAGGGCCTGCTCCCTGGAGTCCAAAACCATCCACAAACCCAAGTACCTTGAGGGGTATGTGGGCTAATGAGAAGGTCGAATAAATAAACCAAGAACAGAGAAAAAACCTCCAGCTGAATTTTGCATCTGCAATTGGCACTGTTCCTCCCGCCTTTGCCAGGCCAGCTCATTTTTAGCCAGCAGGCTAAATCAATTTGAGCCCCAAGCTTGGATTGTTGGTGGTAAACACACATCTCTGGCACCCTATTTCTCTTTTTTTCCCTCCCAAAGTTTAGTTGCAAACCTAGTTTGATGTTTTTTGGGGCTCTATTAAATCTGGCTTAACTCTTCTACCCTAATGGGATGGACGGCCTGCTTTCTGTCTTTCTTGATGGAAATGAGGACTGATTGAGTCAGACTCATGTCTAATTGTCTCTGAAATAGGGCTGGACATGGAGTCTGGGTGAAGCTCCCTTGATTCTCTCTGGAGGCTCTGTTTATCACGAAGAGCCGAGGAAGCAAGACAGGTGTTACGTGCAACTTCCACAGAAGACGTTTTTAGGTCCAGAGGGCCCACTGAGCAGTGAGACCCGAGGCCACTCTTGCAGAAAGCCCCGTCTAAGTGGGTTGGGGTAGAGGTCTAACGAGAGCCAGTTCCCATGGACACATGGCTTGTGTCTCCTACTAGAAAGGGCATGAGGACCATGATGCTTAGCACCTCCTTGGGCCCTCGAGGACAATCTCCAGCAATCAGTGTGGAAATCTGACTCAATCAATGAAGGAGCCAATTGCTTTACCAGTACGGAAGTGCTGAGCAGCCACCATGAGCCCAGTGCTGCGGGAGATGCTGGAGTTGTGTAAGACACTCCACTCTCAAAGAACTCACTGTCTATCTGGGGACACAAAACCAACAGACAGGAAACAATTAGTGAGCAATGGAGCTTGAAAAAAATATGCCAAAGTGACTTTAAAGGCAGCAGTTCAGGAAAGGGAGAGATTGATATTTCAGCGAAAGCGTCCCTGGTGAAGGAGGTGGAGGAAGAGCCCAGCCTTGGAGGAAAGGAGAGGGCTTCAGGGAGGGGAGGGCATTCCAGAGATGGGAAAGGGAATGAGCAAAGCTGGACTCGAGAAGAGGTTGGTGAGGTACAAGGAGACAGCCTGCTGAGCCAGGTGGGCACTGAGGGGCTTTAGGAGGTGAGGATGCAGAAGTAAACTAGGGAGGTAAAAAAAGAAAACAGAGCAAGATTTGGTATGTCCTGAAAGCCAAGGGCTTAATTTTGATGTTCATTCAATTCCTAGTCGCACTTCTACTGTGTGGCAGGCACCGTGAACTGTGCTGGAGAGTCAGAGGTGAAAGCACACGAGGAAAGTGAGACACACGAATACCCTGTAGTAAGAGTTACAGGGCAGATGTGTGCTGGTAGCCTCGAAGTCCCAGAGGGCAGCCAGCCAAACTTAATCAGGATTTAGGGGGGCTCTTTGGAGGGATCCTGTAGAGCACTAGAAGCTGGCCAGGTGTCAGAGGAGCTGAAGCATGATCTGGGCATGTGCAAAGATATTCACCATGGTTGCTTATCGAATAGTGCCAACAGTATAAATTTCCAACAAAAAGGGACCAGTTCAATAAATTACAGTTCTCTCCCCTTTCGTGGCATCCCAGGCAGCAGTTACAAAGAACAAAGCTATTTCATGTATAGTGATTCAGAAGGTCTCCAAGAAACAGTGTTAAGAGAAAAACATGTAAGATGCAGAAAAAATATATATAATGGGTGCTATCTTTCATGTGAGAAAAATATATAGATATTTTGTTATTGAATGACTAGAATACCTCTGGAAAGAGACAAAAGAAACATGGAATAATGGAGTTTGCAGGGAGGGACACAGAGGAAATCTCAGCCTTGATTGACAGTGACTCCCAAAGGTGCCATGGTTGAAGCTTGAATATTGAAAGGTGTTGAGAGTACCCAGGTAAAGGGGTGATGATAGCCAGATGAGCCTGGGATGTTTGTGGGCCCTTGAGGAGAGTTGGGAGAACTTGAGACAGACAGCTGGGGACAGGCAGAGGCAGGATCTCTCAGAGAATTATGTTCACACTTCAGTCCAAATCAACTCGCTTACTCCATCTTCACTATTGACATGGATCTAGTATGATGTCTTGTAATGTGTCAACTTGGTGTCTCAGTCCGGCTCTGCTGCTGTAACAAAATGTCAGAGTAGATGGCATATAAACAATAGAAATTTATTTCTCACAGTTCTGGAAGTCCAAGATCAAAGCGCCAGGGCAGCTGTGCTCTGGTAAGTGTCCTCTTCCTGGTTCATAGGCAGCACATTCTGAGTCCTCACCTGGTGGAAGGAGACAAAGAGCCTTTTTTATTAAGAACACTAATCCCCTAGATCTAAGCACCTTCCAAAGGCCCCACCTCTTAACATAGGGGATTAGGATTTCAACACAGGAACTTGGGAGGAACACAAACATTCAGACCATAGCACTTGGCCAGGCTGTGCACGTCTCCAAGAATGCCCTTCTGAATGTTTGCAGATAGGACGGGCCAGCAGGAGATCCTTGCAAGATCCGGAAGGCGCTGTCTCTGACTCAGAATACAATGATGAACAGCCGATGTGACGCTTGCCTTCCCACAGTTCATTTTCTGCCAGGAGGAATCAGAAAATAAACAGCAAATAAATAACATGCTTCCAGAGAATGAGAAGTGCCAGGAGAAAACGTAAAAGGGGGGCTTGCTTTCTATGGGGGATATTCCATGGAGGCCTCTCAGATCAAGAAACATCAAACTGAGGCCCAAGGGGCAGCAGGGATGGCCCCCCCCAAAGAGTGCTCAGACTGAAGGGACATGGATGTCAAAGGCTCTGAAGTAGGAAAAGCCTGAGTCTTCGAGGAACAGGAAGGAGCCAGGCAGGCTGGTGGATTGTGAAGGAGGAGAGAACAAGCAGGGTGAGGTCAGAGCCAAGGCCTTGTTGGCCTTGGAAGTGCGGAGTTTGGATTTTATTCTAAGAGCATCCTGGAGTCGAGGCATCTTCTAAAGTTGGCCAAGTGAAGCCCACACACAGCTCTCCCTTTGAAAAGTGGAGAAGAAACATGGCCTCGTTCTCTCTCTCTCTCTCTCTCTCTCTCTCTCTCTCTCTCTGTGTGTGTGTGTGTGTGTGTGTGTGTGTGTGTGCATGTGCATGCTTGTGCATGTGAGTGTGTAAGGAGAGAGAGGGAGAGAAAGTTCATGCCTGGATCTTTGTATCAGATTGCCTTGCAGAGCCTCTACCTGGCCTCTGTGCTGGAAAATTGGTCTCGCAGAATTCCACCTTTCCAAGGAAACCAGACTTCCTCTCGCTGAGGGTTCTGGCCAGGCCCCTGTGAGAAGCACCGTGTAAAATGGAATAACTGGCGCGGTTTTACGCTGCATTTTCCTAGGGTCCCATTAGCAACATTGAGCATTTCTGTCTTCCTTTAACAGAATTCCCTACCCTGTTCTGCCTGGAACAGAAAGAAGATGAAAGGAGAAGAAACAGAAAGAAGATGGAAGGAACTTGGGCTGGATGTGGCAAGTGACCCTTTCAGAGCAACTGGGGGTCCAGCGGAGGAAGAACCTTTGCAAACATGACAGATGGCAGCCACCTTCCCAAGAGGTCATCGGTCAGCTCCATGGACTCTGGCTCTTGTTCTCAGCCTTCTGGACTTGGCCTTTCTAATTGATTTAGAAATAACAAATTTATTGAATAAGCTCCTAGAAACCATGTAGGTCAGAGAAAAGAAGCCACTTGTCCAAAATCACACAGCTGCCCATGGACAGGGTTTGCTCTTGAACCCAGCTGAACTCCCAGACCGCTTTAGTACACTGTAGATACCCTAGGAGAGGAATCAGCATGTCCTGACAACCTCTTCACTGTCAGGGGCTCCTGAATGTGGTTCTCTGGAAACTACTGTGGTTTCTCCCTTTGAGAGGAACTCACTCAGATCACTGTCTAGTTCTCAAGCAGGGGCTGGAGTGGGGGGTGGCCACAAGCAAGCATAGGATACATCCACCTTTCCTCGGAACCACCTCATAGGTCTTTAACTAATGTTGGGTGGATGGGTCGGTAGGTGGATGATGGCCACATAGGAGAGCTGGCTGGAATTACTTCCTTCTCTTTCTGAAGGTGGGCTTGACACTCCATGTACAGGAAGGCTTTCTAGATTAATGGAAGAAGGAATGGAGTCTTCAGCCTTGAGCAGTGTGTCTGGACTCATTGGTTATTCCAGTCAAGATCCTAGAACTTAGTCTCATTGGCCTGACGTGGATCACATGCCTCTCATTCCTAACCCAATTAATTCCTCCCTCAGGAAGGAGTGAGGCTCTGTCTGGCCCAGCCTTGTTCACCTTTTCATGAGAGAGCCACCACTGGGCTGGGCCCCCTGACTGCGGCAGGTGGAGGAATGCTTTCCCAAGCAAAATCAGGCTGTAGCTCCCCGAGCAGGAAAAGTTGATGCTGAGCAGACCAAAAGAACAGCAAGGCCCGCTGGCTGAGAAAAATATTCTCACTTGTCTTTCATAACCACACAGAGTGGTGGGACCCTAAATTCTGAATTCTGCATTATGCTTAATCAGATAGAGGGCTTTGTAAGTTTTTGTTGAGTGAATGAAAGAAAATATGAACAGTGAATGAATGATCCTCCTGAAAGCAAAAGGCGTCCTCACAGTGGGAGGAAGACAGGGACCCCAATGTGGGTGGCAGGGGCTGGCCTTGGAGACAATCTGGGGAGCCAGGCTATGTGAAGAGTGTGCAGAGCCTCCACAGACCAAACTACACCCCAGCCCAAGGCACTTGGGCTTGAAGTTAAGTGGGAGGCTACGTGAGTGGGCATGCGGATGTCAGGTCTAGGGGCTTCGGGTGTAGCCTTGCATGAAATGAGGGGTCGCTCTGCTCAAACATGCTAGCGTTGGACCGGGGACCTGGTCCTGGAGGAACTTTGGAGGCAACATATGGATCTAGAGTGATAGGAAGCCTGGGGATGAGCATTTCCTTGCTTCTTGGAAGCTGAGCCATCACCAGCCCAGAATGCAGAATCATTGCTAGGTACTGTCTTGAGGTGGGGGTTGGTGGCAGGAGGCTGCCAGGTGATGTGGGGTTCTCTGGGGTCCTTCCAGCTCTGCTGGGCATATGCTAATAGCGACCAAATCTACAAATCTTTTGTTTTTGGTACAGGAAGCTCCAATGGGCCACCTCTAATATTTGGCAAGGGCGGTGGGAAGGGGCCACGCATATATGAAGGCTGAACAAAGCAGTTTTGAGATGCTTTTCATGCAGATCCCATGACTGAGTTTCCCATGTGCAGGGAGCAGCTTTTCTACAGCTTCTTAGTCTTTTCAAATGAGTTGCACATGGAGGGTGGAACAATTTGGTGGTCCCCAAAGGAACTACTGAGAAAGAAACTTCTCCAGGTTTGGGTCCTAGAGAAAAACGGTCCCATTTTTCAAGGATCTCTGCCTAACTATGCTTCTCTTGGTGTGGAGAGGGTGCTATACCTACCACTGGGTTCAGCACCCCAAATAAATTATCTCATCCCACTCTCCAAATAGCCCTAGGCACCAAGGCTTCCATTCTCTGATTTACAGACAAAAAAGCAGTTGCATGTGGCTGACCTGAGGTCACAGAGAGGGAGAGCCAAGATGGAACTCGGGTCTGGCTAGATCCAGAGCCCTCACCCAGCCTCAATCATGTTGTTAATTTTGGGGGAGGAGGCGGTGAGATCTACTACCATCCATGATGAGCTTAGTTAAGCCAGTCAGGGGAGAGCACCTCATAAGTAAGTCATCTGAGGAGGCCCTGGCAGAACCCCTAGAACAAGAGTGCGACCCAGTCAGCAACATATTGACAGAGCAGCTGCTGTTTACCAGGCATGGCCTGCATGATATAAGGTCCCTGTCCAGATGGTAGACTCACATGGAGGGTCATAGAGACTCAGGCAAAGCCTTTAAAAGGAGGTGACATCGGAGCAGAGAAACTGTCCAGGAGGAATGTCACAGGGAGAGGGTACAACAGGGCAAGACTCAGGTAGGAAGTGCCTGGGAATAGAGCAGCAGGCGGGGGTGGGGAAGGGCAGAGGCCACAGGAAGCAGAGCCAACAAGTACTCACCTGAGCCTATTGTAATCAATCACCAATCCCTGGAACAAGCTCTCTGGTTCCCCAAGCTCAGCTCCTCAGGGCTCTCCAGGCTGGGAACGCTCAATCTGCTTCCAAGCTTTGGCCATGGAGAAGGTTCAGAGTTGGCCTCTCTTTTTCATGTTTGGTCTGGCGGGCTCCCACCAGCTGGGAGGTCTCATTTCGCCCTCCCTGTGGTCTCCTGGAAGGGAAGGATGGAGAGGCCCTTCTCTGGGCATTTCTACAGACCATCTCCAAGGAATACACGCAGAGGGCCGGCCAGCACTTTCTTCTCTCTGCTCCAGGGCCAATCACCACTAAGAACATTTTCTTTCTTTCTGATCTTTTGGGGTCTCTCAACACCACCGATTTTCAGTTGGCTCTCCCCTGTCCTTGGGTGAGAAAGACTGTGGGCTTTCATCTTTCACTCGCTCTCACTTGATTTTAGTTTTGAAGGCCACCCATCAAAGAACAAGAGGAAGAGAGTGAGTAAGGAGGGGAGGTGGCGGGAATGGCTGCAGGTGGCTGTCCTAGCCTGTGAGGAACTCATGCCCTCCCGCTCCATTCCTTGGTTTGTTGCCTCTTCAAATGGGTACATCAATTCTTGAACCATGGGAACGTCCTGAGAGACAAAAGGAGGGGCAGTCACATGGCAGAAAGGGTTCAAAGGAGAAGATGTAAAAGAGAAATCTCTCCAGACCAGCGTCCCAGCCAGGCCAACACTGATGAGGGCTGGAGAGTGCTCTGCTGTGCTCTTCCCTGTGTATGGTCAGTGTTTCGTAGCATCCCTGGTCTGCACATATGAGATACCAGTAGCAGCACCCCAGAACTGTGACAACCACAAATGGCTCTAGACACAATCAGATGGCCCCTGGGGGTTGGGAGGGTCACTGCAGTTGAGATCTGCTGCTTTTCACATGCAAGGCCTGGATGGTGTCTTCATGTGACTGGCACCTCTCTAGGCCTGGTGCCAGTCACACTCAGAGAGGCTCTTGGTGACTCAAGGGCTGGAGCAGTGACACTGAGGGGCATCAGAAGAGACTTTAGCCCAAAGCTGGTGATCAGCCACCCCTCAGAGAGAGTATCACCTCCTCTGGAACACTTAGAAGGCAATGGGGATGTGGAGAAGCCTTTGGAGGCCACTGAGTCTCCCCTGCAGCATCCTACAGAGGATCCCTTCTCACAAGACGTGTGTGATGAGTGCTAGATGTGGGGCCTGGAGCCTGTGTGTCTCCAGGGCATGTCAGGTCAGAGGGTGAGGCTCTAGGGGTCAGGGCCTAGGCCTTTGAGACAGCGGCGTTCCACCCACGGCTGCCCAAACTGTGGTGGGTATGGCCTGAACTTCATTTTTCTTACATTTTCATTTTTAGCTTTTTTTCCTGATTCCTGGCTCTAGGAAAAGTGGAAAAACATACAATGACCATACTGTTGATGTCTTGGTCCAAGAGGAGGAAAGATTTCAGTCACCAAGAGAAAACACTGGTTGACGTGTGGGCTCATAAATCACGCCCACATTTATGCATTTGCGGGTGTGGATCTGCATGGTATTTTCCTTTCTCAAGAAAAGAGTTTCAACTCTAGACTCTCTGACAGGGTCCTAGAAAATACGTCCTTTCTCCCTCTGCTGAGGGCTGCTTTCATTGGAGTGTTTGTCAAACAGACCCCGAACCCCCCTTCCTCTCCATGAGATGAGTGGCTCAGCGCTAAAGATCTGGGGGAGATGAGAGGGTTTCCTGGCGCAAAGTTCATGAAATTGGAGATGAGAAGGATGCCTTCTTGAGCAAGGGCATGGCACTTTTAGCCTCAAGGCCACCACCTGGCACATCATAGGTCCTTGGTCAGCATAGAAAGAATGATCTCTCGTGCCCACATTGGTGAGAGGGTTGACCTTTTATTTTGCCACAATTCCCATCTCCTCTCTGGCAGCCAGATTCTTCTCCCCTTCCCTCCCTTACACCCTCTCTCTTAATCTAGCATGTAGTCACTGGGCTATAAAATGACTACTGAATAAACTATCGATCAAATAACAAATATTTTTAACATCTATCATATATATGCTATTGGGTTAAGACCTAGAAAATGTATGGGGCTTTGGAGAGGGAGAATGAGGTTCTCAGTTATGAAGGATGGCAAATCCATAGCACACCTGTCCCCATGCTCCTCCTCCCCCCATGCTCCTAGAAGACATTGCTAATCAATCATTGCACAATTCTGTATCTTCAGAATTCCTCCGGACGTGGAGTTCTGGGCTGCTCCTCCTGGGGAAGGTCTATCCCTTTGTAACTCTAGCGAGTCAGGGGCCACCTGCTTGACCAGCCAGTTGTGTCACTTCAACCCTGGTGAACAGGAGGAACAGAGACATCATGCTGCTTTATTTTGCATATCGTAGGAGGATCATAAACCCACCCATCAGAATGCAAAGAACCTTAAGAGACAGAGCCACAGGTGATATGGTCAGATGAAGTCTAGACTTTCAGTGTTGCAGCTCATCTCCAGCAAGCCCACCCGAAGGACTTACTGGAGGAGGTGATGTACTAGTGTGTCAGCTGTCTCCCTTCTCCTAGGCATCTGTCTTTGATGAAATGGAATCATTGTGTCCTCTCCTTTTCTTACAAGGACACCAAGTAATTGGACTTAGGCCTACCCTAAATCCAGAATAATGTCATCTCAAGATCCTTCCTTAGTACGTTTGCAAAGATCTTATTTCAAATAAGGTCCTTCATGGGTGTGAAATTAAGGGGGGCACTTCTCAATCCAGTGCAGGGGACATCAGGGCAGTAGCTGGCAATAGGCAGATGTCCTGGGTGTTTAGGGATGCCCTCAGGTTGAGATGTCTAGGAGGAGAGGGAACTTGAGTGTCCAGAGCTCCCTGTGCTCATTACCCAGAGGGTGTTTTACTTCCCTCCTCAGAGCAGAGCTCTCTCTCAGCGGGGTCTGCACACACCTGTTTCCCAGGGTGGCTTCAGGAAGAGACTTCATTGCCTTTTTTGGGCCCAGATGGAGGTAAGGTCACCTTGGATTCCATCATCATCATCATTAATTTTTAGTGTATGTAGTGGTGTTGTTGTTGTTTCTTAACAGGCACCAGGGCAGGGCGTCCTGACGTCCTTGTAATGATCACCACAGGCTCACAGAGGATCCACTGTCTGAGAGGCCAGCAACCCTCTGGGGAGATGTAGGTCCTTTTCCTTCTAGAACCTGGGCTGGTCTCAGCTGTCCCCAAATCTGGCTTTTGCTGGGAAATGAGCTGCAGAATGGGCCCCATAAGAGTCATAAACCCCAGGCAGGAATAAAGTATGGTTTTAAAAAGCTAGGATTTGCCCGGAATAATATACAGCCTGGGAGACAGCTTCATCTTACTCCAGGCCTGTGCTGCTGTAACAAAGCCCACAGACGGGGTCTCCAAGAAGAGCTGAAGCAGCCTGTTTGCTGGTGCTCAGCAGGCAGAGATGGTCCAGCTGACTTTGCCCTCACAGAGCCCCATTCAACACGCAAACAGGGTGCGGGGGTGAGGCGTGTGGTGGAATCAGGAAGAAGGCAGGGAATCCAGGAGTGAGAGGTCCGGAAGGAGGGCTTTGGAATGTCCCAGCTGCTCTCCATCTCCCCCATCTCCCTAGTGCATGACAACCATGACTGCTCCCTTCATTGGGATCCTGGGTTTCCCCTGCACCCGCAAAGGGTCTCCACACAGGGACCAGAGGGATCTTTTAAAAATCAGTGAGAGAGTTAAAAGCTGTATCCATTGATCCAATGAAAACTATCTTACTGAAAGAGCATTTCATATACACTTTTCAATCTGTTATATATTATAGGCCACATAGTGAATATATTATATTAGATGGACTATATTATGCCATACAAATCATAACTCTTATTACATCAAATTCAGGAAAATCTATTATTGTTTCCCTAAAAAACTTGTATTATGTGAGCTGATTCCTACCTGCTCTCAAAGCATAGCTAAATATTACCTATCTGCAGGACTGCCATTGGCATTTCCTCCATTTCCAGACAAAGCCAGTTCCTCTGATATAATTTTCACAAAAAAATATGACATACTTTTCATATACAATTCCATGTTTATTACGTGTGTTTTCGGTTGTATGTGTATGGGGGGGCACCCCTTTGAATCTACTCCCCTCCACCTCCCTCACCGTCCTGTGCTTTAAGTGAAAAAGTGAATGTCCCTTGGTCTCCAGCCATCCTTGCTGGAGCAATTCCTCCCTCTGTCCATGCCCAGGTTCTCTGGGGTAGGTGACGAGGATCTCTTCCTACCACCTCCATCCTTTGAAAGTCACACAGCTCTCAAGACCAAAACAACATCCTTTGCCCAGACTTGGAGGGTCCTTGGCACCCACTGAGGGCCTTTGAGGAAAGACATCTTCTCCCTGAGAGACAAATGTATCCTCCCAGTGAGGGACCAGATTTCAGAACCTCCGAGGAGACCCATGGGCAACACTTTTGGTGGTGTCCAAAGCCCCCAATCCCATGAAGGTGTTTGATCAGTACCTGAGTGAGCCAAACAGCGGTGCTCAGAATCATGCTGAGATGCTGGCCCTTTACTGGGCACATAGGAGAAACGGTCCCTGTGCTAAGCACTCATTCTTAACGTGGAGCCAGCCCTTCCCCCTGTACAAGACCAGGTACATCCGGGCTCTGGGCAGGAGAGGGATAGGTGAGTGTCTGCCCGGCACTCTGGAAGCTCTTGTCAGAAAGGCAAGCTATTGAAAACTTTTTCACTGATAAGGGTTAAATAGCTGTTCAATACAACAATAGAAGAGATATTCAAGGCAGGACATGATTAATTGCTTGGCCAATCGTCCGGATGATAAATGTTTTAGGAGCTCAGGAAGGAACTCATTTCTCTAGGCTGAACAGACAGACACCATCGGGGGTGAAGGGACCTGTGGGGCTGCAGTCAAAGGGGGTCATTGTCTTGGGGACCCATGATGGCTGAAATTGGAGGGGGAGAATCTTCCTCTTTTTATTAAGTAGGTCTGATATTCTGTTTAACTACAGTCAACCGACACTGGAGTCATTAGCCAACCAGATGCTTCAAGGAAATGGTGAACCAGCAAACATGATATTTACTCCCCATCCAGCTGCTTAAACTTCTTCTGGATAAACCATCCATCACAAATCTCCCGTCTAGAAGGTGGTATTGGAATTCAGGGTTTGCATTACGTGAAAACAGGGTGAAAATGCTGGCTCAGATCCCTGGGAGCAGCTGGGGCATCTCTCCCTTGGCAGGCAGGTTCCACATAATATTACACAAACACATCATTTTCATGGTAGTGATAAGACTGACAAGTGTTTGGATTTTGCCCAACATTTCAAGAGGCTAGAGCTGAGAAGTTTCTTTGAGGCTCTGAGCGCTGGCTTGTGCTCAGTTGGGTATCTATTAAGAGAAGAACCATTTCATCACGGCTGGTACCATAAATTGGTTCATGGATGCCCCAGGCTTTATCTCATTAAATTGTGTCACTATCTATAAATGGTGTACAGGCCATTTCTCTGGGAGCAGGGTTATCTGACTGTTTCGAAACTGCAACCCAGAGTGGTGAGATGCTCCTATCTGCAGACGGGTGAGACGCCCAGCATTTCCCAAACGCCAGCAATCTTGAAAGGCCGGCCGCCCTCCCAAGGCTGCCCTGGGGGCCATGCTGAGCCCTGATGTCCCTCGCAAGGAGAAAGCCGATGGCTGTGATGAATCCAGGCTGTCATCTGCAGGGGCTGGCTGCTGCTGTCACAGCTGGGAGGGTGTTCCTGCAGCCACAGCCCTGAGAGGCATGTGCTGGGCACTGCATTAGCCACAATGCCCACCCTTCTCTATTTCTCTTCCACTCCCCATTCCCCCAAACCTAACTGACTTGAATCCCTCCTGAAATAACTGGTGCCTGTGAAAGAACATCTTGTCACTAACCTTGTCATTGAAGCATCCTTCCCCGCACTGTGTTCCAAATCAGCTGTGATGGAATTGTGATGGGAACAGTGTTATGGAGGAGTTGGGGGGGCAGGCTTCAGGGAGCATTGGGGTCAAGTCCTCACTGTGCCCCTCTACATTGGGTAGGCCATGCAGGCTTCTGAGATTCAGCTTCCTTATTATTCTTGGGCTTTCGACAAGGATGACATCAAACAGCACATCCCAAATATTAGATAGGGCCCGGTGCTGCAGCAAGGGCACAGGTCGGGGGTACCACTGTGGGGGATGGCACTGGAGCACCAGGCCATTCACAGTTGGGAGGCACCCGCCTCATCATGGAGACCAAGTCCCCTAACCCTAACCCTAACCCTGAACCCCCCAAGCCCTTAGGCCACTGCTTTCTTTCTCAGGACACTCTCCCAAGGGAGGGAGAAGGAAGATACTCAGGAGAGAGAAGTCAAAGGAATGAATAAGGGGAGGGTCAAGCATGTCTGTGGGGTGTCCCTGGTCCAGTGAGAGTCTTGGCCTGCCCCCGAAGTGTGGGAACATTTGGCCAAGCCAAACCGGGAGAATATTCTCCAGGCTGGACACAGTAAGCAAGCCCCAGAGGCAGCAGCAGCTGTGTTTATGGGACAGCCAGGGGAGGGGGGCAGCAGGCAGGGGAAGGAAGAGGAAGAAAGCAATCTATTGTTCTTTTAAATTAAAAATAAGTTCCATATGTTGTTGGTCCCCAAGGAAGGCAGCTTCGGCATTGAAGGCCATGGTCATCGTTCGAAGAGAGGCTCTCTTACGGAGAACACGTTGACAGATATTTCATGAGTGGTTTGAGCTCTTGGAGGAAGATATTCCCTGAGCCCCCCTGGCACACAGTGCTGTCAGGACATGAAGTCAGAGGGAGAGGAAAGCCTTCCAGAGACACTGGCCAGGCTGGGGGAGAAGTTCCGAGATGGGAGCACCAGCGCCACAGCAACCCTGAGGCCCTCATCTGCTCGCCACAGGAACCAGATGGCGCCTTGCTCCACATGGAAATGTCCAGAGATGCTGTCCCTTTGTCCACCTCTCAGAGTCTAGCCGCATGGCCTGGCCTACAAAGCTCACCAGCAGGAGGCGAGTCAGCAGGTCAGCGGGCAGGAGGCCCAGGGGGATGCCAACTCCACTGTCCTCTTCGCAGGCCTGTTTCTTCCAGCCAGGCCACGGGGCAGCATGCAAAGAAGACCTCCAAGGAGTGGTGCTAAGGATTGTGCTAAGCAGTCAATAAATGCCTCAGGTCACTCCCTCCCAAAAGAGGCACTGGGTGGCCCTTTAATTGGTCAAGAAACAAGACCTGAGAGGGGAAGGGACTTGACAGAGGCCACACAGCCCAAAAGTGGGAAACCGAGATTAGAATCCAGATCTAAATCTTGCTCACCTCACTTTTTTTGACTTCTAAAATGCCTTTCTCACCCCCCACACCTCTGCTACATCCAGGCACCTCACCCACTTAAAAAAAAAATGTTTTATTGATTTTTACAGAGAGGAAGGGAAAGGGATAGAGAGTTAGAAATATCAATGAGAGAGAAACATCGATCAGTTGCCTCCTGCACTCTCCCCACTGGGTATGTGCCAGCAACCAAGGTACATGCCCTTGACAGGAATCGAACCTGGGACCCTTGAGTCTGCAGACTGTTGCTCTATCCACTGAGCCAAACTGGTTAGGGCCACCTCACCCACTTGTTGCCCTGCTCAGCTCCCATGCCACTGCCACCCAGCACATCTCGGTTCCTCGCCTGGGTTTGGGTTCTTCCACTGGCCTCGGTCCTCTGTCTTGTGCCACGGCCAGCTGAGTTGGTGGCCAGTTCCTCCCAGAAAGCGAGCCTCCAATAGAAAATGAGCACTCAATCCATGTATGGGAAGAGGAACTGGTGGCCTTGCAGGGGGGTGGTAGGGGGGAACACCACCATGCATCCCCCATTTTTGCCCCACGGACTCCCACAGCTACAACAGGCCTGGGAGGGAACCTCATCCTCAGCATGAGACGGCCTCAGGGCAAAAGAACCCACACGATCCTGTGGTGTCCTGTCCTCAGAGCTCCTTGGATTCCACATGGAAAGAGGAGGGCGAGAGGGGCAGAAAAGAGGCAAGGAAGGGGAAGAGCAGAAAGAGAGAGAAGAGAAAGAGAAGAACGGTGGGAGACAGGACAGAGCAAAGGCAGGGGCACAAAAGGAGAGCAAGAGAATCAGAGGGAAGTGTGAGCCCACCAAGAGAGATGGAATGACCTTCAACTGTTTGAGCTTACTGTCTAGCGGGTTCAGCCAAGAAACCCACATCTAATCCCACACTCGGGCCATCCCTGTACTGGCGACAGGTTCTCAGTCAAGCGCAGCCCAGACAAAGGGAAGGGCGTGCTGTGAGAACCAGGCAGCTGGCGTCAGCACGCACACAGCCCCCGAGGATAGGCATTTATTCCCAGCACGGTGTCCAATCAAAAACACCCAATGCCCGAAACCGTTTAAAGGTTCTGCCGCTAATGGTGTGATTTCTTTCTCTGTCATCAGTGGTAACAAACTGATCTATAAAAGGCTCTAAAAGGGCAACAAATAACTATGGCAATCCCCTGAAGTCAAGCTTACCGAGAAACGGCGGATTGTATGACTTCCTGCAAATTTGGGTGTTTAGACACGGTTGATAGACTGAGTTCAGGGCCAGTGGGCATTCCAAGAGTGGGGTGAGGTGATAGCCAGGCGAAGCCATTCTTTGGAGCCTGCCTGTGCTGGCCTTCCTCCCCATTGGGCAGGACCAGGGTAAAAAGGGCCAGGCAGAAATGAAAGGCTCAGGTGGGCAGAGGCCCGGCCTGGACCAAGGGGGTTTGCATTCGGGTAACCAACAATTGTGGATGATAATTTCAGGGGTTCTGACAGCTATAAAAGAATATTGAACAGCACCTCCTACCATCTAGTATGTTCTTTGTTATTTTCCAGCCTGTCTGTCGTTGGATCCTTCCAGTGGACTGGACAGAGCTTGCACATGGGAGGCACTCATGGGATTCTGAGCAGGGTGGTCAGGGAGGTCTGTTTGCCCTCTGTCCTCTCCGATCTGGCTGGGGAGCATCCACTGTCTCATTGAGCCTGTCACTCTCCCTTTGCAGCTCAAGAAGTGGCATTTTCAATACAATAACAGGCACAGGAGTGGGTGTGGGTGACTCGGCAGGAGCTCAGACTGAGAACCAAAGGCCAGCAGGATTTAGTGCGAGCGCGCCCCGGCTTCCACAGCTCAGGTGGGGAGTGACTCAACCTGTAAGTGATGTGAGTCAGCTCCGTGCGGATGCCCTCGGCACAGCAATGAGACCCGACATTAAAAATGCACATTGATAATGGGAGAGCTGGCAGTCAGCACAGGAGGGTGCCACACATGCACACACACACTCATATTTATACACTCTCAAACACACACACCAGTACATACACATATACACACTCAAATTCACACTCACACACACTCATGCACATATACCCACACACTCATGCCCTTTCATCATGCACCACACCTACACACACACACACACACAAACACCTTCCTTCCTTTTCTCTCTGCTTCTCCTCCCTGCCACCCTTCCTATTAAGAACATGGACCTTGGAACCAGAGATGCATACCCCAGCCCACTCCAAGGGCATAGCGCCTGGAGGAGGTGGTATGGCCAGGGTTCAAGTGAAGTGAGGGCGACAGGAGTGAAGGCTGATGCATGGATTTGAACCTGGATGGCCAGGAAGGGGGGAAATGGTGATGCTCCCTGAGAACAGTGCAGCGCAAGCAGGTTGGAGGAAGATCATGAGTCCTTCAGCGGGTGGATAGAATTCTCTAATGGGGACCCCATATTTGGACAGTGCTGAGCAGTCTTCTGGAGGAGGTGGCATGAGAGCCATGGAGGTGGGGGGAAGGTTGGTGCCCAGGGAATGACTTCAATGGCATCTGTAAGTGCTGTACTTAATTCAAGCCCATGGCAAGAGTCCCCATAGCGCATCTGAGCCCACAGAATGAAACTCTATTATGAGAGTCAGAAATTCAAGGGCCCCGGGCTTCATTTTCTTGGGCTCCAACCTGGTGGGTCTAGTCACAAATCCAAGACCATCTCGAGAAACCAGCAAGGCTGACAAAGGCTTCCTGTGCAGTTCTCAGAAGCAGTGGGTCTCTACTCCAGGCACTGTCCATTGGTGTTCCAGGATTAGGAGAGGAGGTGGGAAGGGGACCCCAACAAGGAGGAGAGACCCTCAACGACGAGGTCTCAGAGCCCCGAATCCCCCCTGTGAGGTGGCTTGCCACCATGGGCTTGTTTGTAGAGATTGTTTTTGTTCCTGGCTACTAAAAGTTGGGAGGGATTGTCTCTGGGACCATCTAGAATAGGCCAGGATTAGATGGTAGATTACACACATACACACTAAAACATGCAAACTCACATACTCACACATTCTCACACTCACATTCACACATGCACACAGTAACTAAATGTAATTCCTACTGACAGAAGAAAGACAATAAGAGAGAGAGGGGACAACCACAAGTCAACTTAATCAACCCAACTCAACCTCAGCTCCAAATCTAACCCAGACCTAAACAAACTCCAACCCAATTATACCCCCAGTCCAATCCAACCTAACCCAACTAAGCTTACTTCTAATTCTAAACTCAGTCTCAAACCCAACACAACCCAACTTTAACCCCATCTCCACCCAATTCAACCCAACCCAATTTTAATGCAAAGTCTACTCCTAACCCTAAAGCTTTCCATATTGTATCTCCACCTCAATTCTATCTCCAAGAAGATTCCCATTGGTGGCTTCTCAGAAAGACCTCTAAGGTACTAGTAAGTAGGTAAGCACTGCTTGGCCCATTGTCCCAAAGATGTAAAAAAATAGTGCAGGGAGCTCAGGAGCCCTGGAGCCCAGCAGGACTAAAAGCTACGTTTTGGGTCCTGGGACCAACATGGAGCTGAGCCGGGTCTTCCAGGCAGGGCCCAGCTGAGGGAGGCAGAGGGCCTCACATGCCTGTGCCAGATGGCCTGGGGCTCATCTCTGTGTTACCATCTTACAGAGCCTTCCCTGGCTGGCTGGGGTCAAGGGAGGTGGGGTGTTCTAGATAAGTATCAGCAAGATGGAAAGGGGGAACAGAGAGGTGCAGAGAAGCTGTGAGAGAGGACCCTGGAGTAAGAGTTGGTGTGGAAACCTTTCCAAAAGGAAGGAAAACTGGGCTCTCACCAAGATGCTATTGCCTTGCTTTCTCCAACCTGTTTAATCCTTCGAGGGGGGATCTGGGGGAGAGGAACACATCCACAAAGCAGACATCCAAACACAGCATCCTCCCTGCTGACAGAAGCCACCGAAGCTCCCAGATGCAGCTGCAGTTGCCCATCCGAGCTGCCTCCCAGGCCCTCAGTGCTTAGCTAGTCTCACTGCCAGGTGTGCATTGGAACCTGTCTGCCCAGCCCTCCCTCGGGCACTCCTGCCTCCCCTGAGCACTGGCACAGCCTGGCAAGGAGCCACGGCACCCACTCCTGCAGGATTTCTCCCAGGGTGCATGGGGCCTGACTCCGGGATGTGAGGAGCAGCCTGACAAATTACTTTGTCCCTAACCGAGGGAAGTGGCCAAAGAGGCTGAGTCATTTCCACTGCTGTCCAAGGCGGGTTGGGAGCACAGTTGTCCAAGTGTCCCTTGCAAATATTTTGGTTTCAGTATGAAACCTGTGGGATGCTGGAGTGGCCCACTTCCCTGCCCACTGAGGGTAGGAATAGGGTGCTGGTGGGCCGGGCATGGGGCACTTGGCAGAGGCCAGGCTGAGAAACCCTCCTCCACCATCAAGTAGGAGGACACTGGGCCTCTAGGAACTGGCCTAGAAACCTGGGCTTGCCCTGCCCAGCCTCGTCCTGGCAGTGGCATGGGCATGAACAGGACGAGAGCTGAAGCTCCCCTAAAGAGGCCCCAGCTGGGCCGGGGTGTGGGGGCGGGGTGCGAGACTTGGACTGTGCCTGCATTTCCCCAGCAAAAAAGCATCACCAACGCAGGCCATGCCCCTGTTGAAGAAAGTGCTCATCATCCACTCTAATCCTAACCCTAACCCTATCCTGGCTCTTTACCTGCCCTGTCCAGGACACATCCCTAGGTTTCCTCATTCTCAGGAAGGAGAAAACGACAGATCTTACTCATGTCACATCAACATCAAATATGTCAACACAAAGTCCATACCTGCCCACTCTGCTATCTATTAAGAACCCCAAAATGACTGATGATAATTTGTCCTTTAGGCATGGTACAAACCCAGCCGTCTCTGACCACCTTTTCTTATGTAAGATTTGCTGTAATCGCTCATCATGTCTTTTTCATTCTCCTTCATGGCGCATTGCACATTTCTAATTATATGTTTAAGTGCATGGTTCTTTTATTTTGACATTTGTAATTACATGTTTATATGTAATTAAATGTTTACATGTGTGGTTCGTTTATTTGGTGTATTTCCTGCACCCAGCTGGCAGCCTGAAGGGGGTAGGCAGGGATTTTGCTCCCTATGCACATCAGGGGATTAGTGCAGCCCCAGTGGGGAAGAGGGGTGGCGGGAGTCAGTCAATATTCAATGAAAATAGCCATTGTGTGACTGAACAATTGGTGCAACTTAGGGAGTGACAGGGCAGGGTGCCAAGCCACCTGCTGTATGCCTGCCCCTCAGTGAGAGATCTCAACAGGGAGCAGGGATCACTTGTTACCCAGCCAGCCTCCGGGCTGAGGGGTGCGGGAGCCAGAACCCTCAGGCGTGTAGGAAGCCCCCCACTGGAAACTGACAGGCTCAGAGCCTCTGGCCAGAGCTGACCACATGGTTTGGCATTCAGGATGGGCCAGGCTCTGGGCACAGAAAGAAGCTGCTTAGCCTCTGCTTCCCTCCTCTCTGACCTCCAGGAGAGGTCTAAGGGTTGGTCTGGTAATTTCTGCCCTTGGAGTCTGCTGACCTCTGGGATATACCCGTTTTGCCCTGGACTCTGCCCTTCAGGGCATCTCTCCCTGCTTTCCTCTGCATCTGCATCTGTGTCTCCCCCACAGAGACCCCGGGGCTGGAGCAGATGGGCCCTGTGTCTGCTCTGCCCCTTATCTCCAGCACTCATGGGGGCCTGAACTTGTCTGAGGTCCAGGTGGGTGTCCCAGATGGGGCCACTGGAGAGAAAACGCTCAGCCAACCCTGGCAGCCATGGGCAGGGGTCGTGCGTCCCCAGCAATGCCACGCCAGGGTTTGGTGACATGGTGAGCTGTGGAAGCTGGGCTAGATTTTGAAATACAGGTATAATTATTGAGCCGAGCTCACCACTTTTATCCTCCCACGTCCACCCAGGAGGCCAAAGACACCTGCGAAAGCCTTCATTTTCACGTTTCCCAGCAGTCAGGACCAGTTCCTTTGCTGACTGGGCCGAGGCACCATTTTTTAAAATGCAGCACTTGCAGCTAAATGGAAAAGAAAAAGGAAAAGGGCTCCTCATGTCCCCAACACAAAGCAAATGACCTCGCTTTTTATTGAAAAGTCCTCACAGACATGGGGTACGCGGAGTATCTAGAAAACCCATAAATCATGACGGGAGCCGCGAGACAGCCACAGATGGCTGCAGATAGTGCGCGGTTATTACAGGGGACGTGATGGAAGGCTTGCACTTGGCAGAAATCCAAGGGGTGGCCTCAGATGACCATCGACTCTGCCCAAACCCGAGTCATCCAGGGGCAGGACTGTCTGTCCCCCAAAGCTCTACACTCCGACCCTGAATTGGAGAAAAGGATGGAGACCTTGAACAAAAAATTGCCACACCAAGAGTGTATGTCATAAAGAACCTGGGAACCCCATCAAATAAAAACCTGACTCTTTGGGAGGGGTCTTCCCTTGGAGCCGCTCTTCCCATGGTCCAGATGCCTATACCACCAAGATGGAAACACAGAGATCTTAACACACGACTGGGTTCGGCTGCCAGAGACCTGGCTGTGCTGAGGGGCTTGCATTGCATGCAGGAGCAATTAGAACGCTGCTGCATAGGCCATTGTGTTTAATGGGTACAAAGACACTGGTGGCTGCTTATGTGTGTCCAGTTGGTCACAAATGTCACTGTTCTCATCTTCATGATTTGTATAAAATCGTTGTCGACACAAGCTGGCCTGCAATTTAGGGACTGCTCACACTGGGAGGGCCCGCAGCAAACCCAAAGCTAAACTTGCCTTCACAGGCCCCACCAACCTAGCAGGCAGAGCAGTGAATGGGCAAGGCCCCACACCAGCGTCTTTGGCTTCTATGCACAATGCCCAGCACACAACCAGCAATCAAAGAATAGTTATTAAGTGAAGGAAGGGGAAAAAAAAGAAGCCTCTTATCCCCTCCTCTCTCTCTTCAAAATACTTCTTGTCCTTCAGAGCCCTGCTCCAGACACAACTGCTGGGGTGTCTGTGCCCCTTCCCTCATGTGCCCTGCCTCATCATACAACCTCGTATGGCTCTCGTTTCACCTCCTAGCCCCAGTCAGAACCAGATGCATCTCCAGTGTTTCATCGAGACCTAGACATGGACTTTTAACAGGGAGAGTGGAGGCCCGGTCTGATGTCCCTCGCCATCCTTCCAAACTTCCAAGCCACACTCAGTAAGGAGGTCTTGTGGAATGGAGGCAGGGAGAGGGGCCAGGGAAGGAAGACCCCTTCGTTCATTCGAAAGAGGGAAAGCAGTACAATAAACCTGATGGATAAATGCAAATAAAAACCACCAGGAGACGCCACATCACACCCTCTGGGGCAGCTGAAATAAAAAAGACAAGTGCTGGCGAGGACTCAGAGAAACGAAACCTCCATATGTTGCTGTGGGCATGTCAAATGGCATAGCTGCCTTGGAAAGTGTTTAACAGTTCCTCCAGAAGTTACTCCTACAACTGCCATCTGCTCTAGGTGTATACCGGAGAGAGGAGAACTATTTCCACCCACAAATGTGGACACAAATGTTCATGGTAGTATTATTCACAATAGCCCGACTGTGGGAACAACTCAAATGCCCATTAACTGATGACTCTACAAACAAAATATGGTCTCTCGACAACAGGATAGTTTTCAGCCACAACAAGAAATGATGTTCTGACACTGCTGCAATATGGATAAACTTTCAGACATAATGCTGGGTGAAAGGCACCAGGCACAGAGATCCCCTCCACACGACACATTTAGAAGGGGCAAATCCATGCAGAGGGACGTGACTAGTGTTTGCTTGCAGCTGGAGGGACCAGAAGAGGAATGGAGGTGACTGCTAATGCGGATGGGCTTTTGGGGGGATGCAGCGTTCTAACATTTAGATTGTGGTGATGGGGGCACAGCTCTGTAACTAGGCCGAAAGCCCTGGGATTTACATGTCAAGTAGGTGAAGGGAGCGGTTTCCAGTCGAGTTGTTAAAACATGGTGGTGGTGGGCCCATGTCTCGCCTGGGCCACCCCTGCCTTCTCCTCTCTGCGCCCTGAGTTCATGGCCCCAGCATGATGCCTGCCTGTGGGCTGTTGAGAAATGAAAAGAGAGGCTGGGCCTGAAGGGCTGAGCGCCCAGCTAGTGGGGTGGGCTCTGGTTAGCTTATTTGGCACCTGTTTATGAGGCACTTCTGAATGTGTCCTGGGACTGGTGGGGGACAAGAGTCTCTTTTTGAACCTCCCAGGGAGCTGCCACTCGGGCTGCATGGCTGCCCACATCTCAGCAGCCCAGGCCTTCTGACGGGCACCTGCACTGGCATGGTGCTCAGGCTGTTGGCCAAATGATGCCAGGAAAGACCTGATGGAATCTAGCCAGCAGATTCCCAGCTGGGAGCTCTCACGTTCTGAGAGGACGGGATTCTGGTCCAAGTCAGACATTTCCCATCCTTGGCGGTGGTATCCCGGCCGTGTGCCGGCTAAGCCCCACTTGGCCGCCTGGGCTGCGTTGCCCGTGTCCCTGAGCAGCAACCAGTACAGGTGAGCAGGGAAGGGCCCCAGCCCTCTGAGGCCAGCATCTCTGGTTCCCTGCCTGCCCCCAGGCCCCAGAAGTGCCAGCAGCCCCCCAGCTCTGTGTGGGGTGCCTTGCTTGTCTCAGCACTTTCCTAATCCCATCGATCACTGAGATGAATGACTGGTGCCTCTAAGAACGATGCTGGCTGGGCCCTGGGGCCAGCCTGAGCCCTCTGCCCACCTGACCTTGCTGCTCTTTGTCAGAGGAGATGCTCAGGAGGTACAAGTGCATGGGCAGTTCTGTTAGCTTCTTCTACAGTTCCTGCAGACTCCACCTCGGCGAGGGATCCATGTCTGCTGCTTTCTCGGGATCCAGTGGACACACTTGCAGCATCCGGAGTGACCAGGAATGTTTACCACGGTTGGCATGGGGCAGGAGTGGCGCTAGTGGGAGGGGGACACTTTGGGACTGCTAGCGGGCTGTGAGGTGCTGGTTAGTACTTGAACCTCTGTTTTTTCATCTGTGAGATTGGGACAGGTGTGGGATCACAAGGAAAAAAGACAGGACAAGTGGTCTCACCTTGCACCCAGCACCCAGAGGACACTCAGCCACTGGCGGCATATGGCTGAGATAGGCACACCAACGAGGGGAGTGTCTGTGTCTTCCATTTCAAAACCAACACAAGCATGCACAGGGGCCTGGCACAGGGCGCCTTGGCATTGAGTGACAGGGATCTCGGGGCCAGAGGAAAGATCGAAAGATGAATGAGGGGTGCCCAGTGCCAGGCACTGCTCTAAATGTTTTGTGTGTATTAATCTCCCACACCCACCATAAGTCCAGAAGGCTGGAACTGCCACTAGCCCCATTGGACAGGAAATTGAAGCTCAGAAAGGTTAAGTCACTTGCCCAAAGATGCACAGCTAAGCAATGGAGGGAGTAGCAGACACAGTCCTGAAACAGAACGCAGTCCCAAAAGACAGGGCTCGAGCCCCCAGTGGTCCTTGCTTTCATGTGCCCTTGGCTCTTCACCTTCCAGGTAAGCCTGCCCACATCTTTTTTCTTTTTTAGAAATTATATTTGTTATTTAATTTTTTCCATCACCATTTGTCCACTTCTAACTGAGCCTCCAGGTGGGTGTGTGGCACGGTGCCCGATGTGTGGGCAACATCCTTGCCAGGATGCCGGTGGCAGAGGTGAGCAGCCAGGGGAGCGGCTCTGGAGTGGGAAAGGGGCCGGAGGGCACATTTGCCGGGAGCCAGTGGAGGCGTGGGCACGTGCTCAGGCAGAGTGGGATGTCCACAGGGGCCCAGGCGCATGGGTAGGATGACTCAGGCTGGCCCTGGTGCGTCACGGAGAGACTAGGTGGGCCAGCCTCTGAAGAAAGGGCAGGCTTGCGGGTGACCCCGAGGCTCGGGGGAGGCCATGCTTTGCGGGCTGCAGGATGTGCTCTGCCTTCCCATCAGTCTGGCCAGCAGTATATCTCATTGTTCTGAGTGACAGCTCCTATTCCTGCCCTCCTCCATCTCTGTGTCCACACAGTCCCCTCTGCTAACACCCCACTCGCCCTCTGCACCCCTCACCCACCTGTCCTTCTCTAACTCACAGAGGAGCTTCCTTGCCCCCAAATGAGCTTTGGTGTCCTATCTCACCAAGGACAAGTCCCCATGTCCTGGGCCGGGGGCTCATGGCAGCTGTGCCCTCGTTTGCCTGAGCCTGAGCTTGGCCAGGGGCACGGCATCTAATTTTGGGGTCCCTAATGTTGGTGGTGGCTGTGTCCCTGGCACGAAATGGTGGCCAGCCTGCCTGAGACAGGTCCCCAGCCCCACGTACCTGAAGCCCAGGCCTTATCTAATTTTGTCCTCATCCACTGAAATCACACTTCTCGCCCTCCTGCAGGGCTGATGGCTCAGACAAACAAGGCGACTTCACCTTCCAGGCTGCAGCTTTCAGACTTTTCTCCTGAGAACAGGAGGGTCCCTGGAAGCTCCCACCTCCCTTCGCTGTCCCTCTTCCTCAGTCCTTTTTCTTTTATCTAGGAAATGGCCGGAAACTGTATTACCCTCTGAGGGGAGGAAGGAGGAGAAAGTCCCAAACATGATATAAATTTATATTCTTGGAGCTGCAGGAAGCCATGGCCATAAAAATCATGTCTTGTGTTAAAGCAATATAGGAGAACTTAAAATAATAATAATACTTCCTACCCATGCCTTCCACCCAGCTACCTCCTTAAAACAACAAAAAAAATAAAGGCTTCTGTCTGACCAGGTTCCCACAGTGATAGAATGTAAGTTTTTAAAACAACCCAAACATTTACCTTGGCAGGTGGCCCTGGGGGAAGAATAGGTATTGTCCATAGGATGAAATTACTTGAGAAAGATGAGGTGCTTCCCCAAGGAAGTGAGGCACAGTATCTTCCCAAATCTATTCATGGGGTGCCAGAGTAAACGAGGGCTCCCGCTGGCAAGGAGCACTTGGGCCCTCCTCCCCATGCCCATCTGCAGGGGCCTTCCCTGGGCCACTGGCAAATCATCAGGTGCGAGAGCCGTGTCTTCTGCCAGGTGTCCATCTGGTTGCATCAGGGTGCTGCCCCTTGGGGAGCTCACAGCCTGAGGACATGCGCAGCAAGCCAAAAATGTTGACTAAGTTATCTAGTTACCAGAGAGGCAGGGGCTGGGGGGCGGGGGGAGAAAGAGAGCGAGAGCGAGAGCGAGAGCGAGAGCGAGAGAGAGAGAGAGAGAGAGAGAGAAAGAGAGGAGAGGGAGGACGCCAAAGCATGTATAAATAGATGGCAGGAGTGGGGAGGAAGGAAGGGAGGGAGGGAGATTGCTTCCTCTCCAGCCACCTGGATGCTTCAAGCAAAGTGTGAGTCTGGGTAAAAAGGTCAAATACATTGGAGACCAGTGGGATCGCCCTGGAACCACCCATGCCCCCAGCCCTGCCATTGCTACTGTGAGGGCCTGCAGGCATCCACACCTCTACGTGTCTGGGCCTTAGTGTCACATCTGGGAGATGTGCACCAACGCCAGGGCCTGGTTCACAGGTTCAGGCTGAAGGAAGCTACTGCCGGTCCACAGGTGGCTGTGTTAATATGAGAGGAGCCAGTGGGTGTCTAAGTGGTTGGCTGGGGGAGGTCCAGCAGAAGGTCCAGGTGGGCACCACTGGCAGGAGAACCTGAATTTTGAGGATGCAGGCCAGAGTGTGGTCCCGGGGCCTGTGGCCTTTAGAAATGGGTAAACTGAGGCCCAGAGTAGTTTAATCACCTGCCCAATTCAAGCTCATAAGAAATATGGGCTCTGCCCCACCTTCCTTAGCACCCTCACCTGGAGACCCATTGGCAAGAGCACCCACAGATCTCTGTGCCTCAGGCATGTCCCTCACACCTGCTGGGCAGGGGTTGGGGTGCTGGTTGGTAGCCATCCTTCCGAGGGGTCTATATTGGGATCCAGGAAGAAAGAAGTTTCCACAGAGGCCTCTGAGCTCGAGGCCCAGGGCCCTTGGACACCCTGTCTGAGCGTCAACTTGGTTTGTACTACCTGTTCTGTGGTTTGGCTCTTTCTGCCTCATCAAATCCTGGGTCCCTCCACAGCCCCACTCTCCCATCCATGGCAACGGGAAACTTCAGGAGGATGCTCCATCAGGAAAAACAGAAGGCTAGGCCCTCTGGGGTCTCCCTCCCAGCCTCACCACCTGGGTCCTGGGGGGCTCTGAAGCCTTCCTGACTCTTGCACACACCAGAAGTTCTTGCTCTCAGTGTCCACACCTGTAAATGGGGGTGACAGCAATAGTAAATGACATGACAGAGGAAGACCTTGGTCCTGAGGCTTCCCGGAGAGCTGGGGGGTGATGAACCCCTGCTTTGTGGAGCTTATCATCTCACACAGGGAGAAGGGCAGGAGCAGGTCCACAAACAAACAGCACTGTTGCTCTAGAATAGTGTTGCCCAAATATTAACAATCCTTGTCCTCTGATCCTTAATTCCTTTCCCAGGCTCCCCAAGAGCCCCCCTCACCCTCCTGGTAAGGCCCTGGATCTCCCCAGCCCACTAATGGGAGAGATGACAGTGGTTGGTATGCGGCCCAACATTTTTATTTTGATTCATGGAATCTTGGCAGAGACTGGAATGAAGGAGGCAAAGGCCAAGATTAGGGTTTGGTACTGAACTCAGGTTTGGTGTGCACCTCTCTGTGTTTGTTTTAATGTGAAATGAGCACATTAAGCCATGGGCAGCGATGATGTCTGGGTTTTCCTTTAACTTCTTTTAACTGCAGACTTGGGAGGGCTTTGTCCCTGTGACTGTTCCCTCCACCTCCAGGGTCACACTCCTGTCCTCTGGACTGAGCGTGAGTCCGAGGGAGGCAGTGGCAGAGACTTGACCCAGTCCCCATTGGGCCGGTTCTCATGGGTAGCTGCCTGGGCAAGCTGCTGGAAAGAAGCCAATTACTGTGTGGCCTGAATGTCCCCCGCCAGGGGCCCAGGGAAATCAGAGCCCAGCCCCAGCCCCAGCATATCTGCAGGCCAGAGAGTCCACTACAGCAAAAAAAGGAGAGGCAGGATGGGAATGTGTCTATTTTGGCACCAGCCAGCTTCTGAAAAGCCACACAGAACATTTTACCTCAAACTCCTCGTAAGACCCATGGCAGCCAACAGCCTCCATGGCTTTCTCCCTCTGCCGCGGGCCTCGTGGTCATCTGTGGAAGGGATAAGAACAAAGGAGTGGAGGAGGAGTGGAGGCTCAGTGTGAGCTTCCTAAGCCTCCATCCTTCTGCCTCCTTCCACCTATGGTCCTACTGTGGGCCACGAGGTGTGGTGCTGGAGAGCAAGATGAACAAGAGCCAGCTTGGCCCTGCCCTCTCAGAGCTCAAGGGCCAGAGGAAGAGAGTTCAGTAATTTCCCCAGAGTGGGCATCGAGCCCACTCTAACAAGCTCAGTGAAAGCAAGGTACAGGGTGCTGCTGGTGGTTAAGCAGAGAAGACAGGTGTGGTTCATGAGCTCTATGCAGAGAAGAATATTCCAAGCAGAGGAAGCAGTTCGAGCAAAGGCCCTGAGGCAGGAGGGAGCATGGTTAGGGAAAAAATGGGACCATGACTTGCCTTGGAATCCTCCCCAGGTCATTATAGAGACTGGACTGGAGGAGTCAGGAGGGACACAGGTGGCTTTCAGATGAAGGATGAGGTCAGCACCATTCCCTCCCCGAGTAAGACCAAATTCTCTTCCAGATTCTGTGTTCACACTAACACCCCCAACAGCTCTGTGAGGCGAGTTTTAAGACCCCCACTTGTCATAGCAGTGAGGTAAGGACCAGAGAGGGTATGTGCTTTCCTGGGATATGCTTGCACTAAGAGATTATTGATTGTTTATCTGAAATTTGAATTTGAATGGGTGTCCTGCACTTAACCTGGCGATCCTTTCCCCAGCTGATGCAGGTGCCCCAGGAACCAGAACCCTCCGAGTGACACCTGCCTTTCAGGAACTCACATGGGGCAGGTATTGTCCTTAACCATGCACAAGCTCATGGCTCCAGCCTGAGCAACACAGACAAGGCCCCTGCTCTCAGGAAACTCACTTTCCAGATGCACCTGCTAGAGTCACCACCAGCTTGCACAGGTGACTCCAAGACGGCATGGCTGTGGAGGTCCCTCCAAGAGAGAGTCCTGTAGAGGAGGCCCATAGGCCAGCTGGATTGGGGCTCATGCCCCAGGCAGGCCTTCCTGGTAGTCAGGGGCCATATGGGCTCAGACCTGGCATCTCCTGATATCTGGCATCTCCTGAGTGAGAAATGCTCCATCCTGTCCCCTTGGGATGGTTTCCCACCGATGGCAGCAGTCAGATGGCCCAGAAGGTGGTGGGGGTCAAGGGTGGGCGCTGATCATGCTCTGGAGCTAGCCACATGCCCTTGGAGCAGCAGCTGTATTTTCATTCCAGCCTCAGAGACTGTTTCTGGAAAAACAGACACATGCACAACACCCACGGCCCTCTGGCGGTTTCATTTCAAAGAAACCCAAGACTTAAACAGAATCGAATTAAGCATCTCCTCCGTGGTTTCATCTTGCATGGAGTGTAATTGCTCATAAAATCTGGCTTAGCCCTGATCAGGTACCGAGGAGTCAGTGGCTCTGCTGGGATCTTGGAGGACTATGGCAGTGCCAAGGGGCTGGCTTCTCCTGAGCAATGCTAGAACTCGTGATTAGGTCCGCACCCACCCATCCATCCCCAGTACTCTCACAGATCTTCAGGAGTGTTAGGAGTTGACTCTCTTCCCCAGATGTTGAGAGCCAGATGCCACTGGGTTTGGCCAGCTGCATGATCTTAGGCAAGTCACTTCATCTTTCTGAATTTTTATAAAATCTATAAAATGGACCTGATCACGGTTTCATTGTAGGATCCTGGTAGAATTACATGAAACATCTGGGATGCCCTATGAGTTGCTGATGCTACTCTGCTTAGCTCTCACTTCCTTTTAGTGTTGGTTGACTGCCCATTTTTCCCCATGAGAAGCTTCATGAAGACAGGACCTCTAGTTTGTCCACAGCTACTAGCACCCAGCGTCAGGATCCTGGTAGGTTTCTAATAAATAAATGAATGGAAAGGTGGATGCTTGGGGTGTGGGAGAAGCTGGAGTTTAGTTACATGGAGCTGAATGGACCACATGGGTCCACAAAGTACTCTCAAAGATGTTACCTCCTGAACATGGGATTAGCACCCCCATTTTCAGATAAAGACACTGAGGCTCAGAAGGGATAATCAAATCCCCAGGCTGGTAAGAAGATGAAAATACAAATGTTGGTCCCCACTCACTGAAGTGATCCTCAAGGATTCTCACCTCTTGCTATTCATTCTTTTATGCTTTATAAAATGTCTTCTTATATCAAATAAGGCTGATCTGTATAAACCTAAGCAGGATTTTATGTAAACTATCATGTAACTTCTGAGGCTAGGTCATAAAAGATCTTCTGGCTTCAACTTTGCTTTCTCTGAGGAAGCTGGCAGCCATGCTGTGAGGATGCTCAAGCAGCACCAAGTGAGTGAGTCACCATGAAGGCAGATACTTCAGTCCAAGTCCAACCTTCTTATGACTCCAGCCCTGGCTGATGAGTTGCAGGCAACCTCATGAGAAAACTCAATCTAGAACCAACCTGGCTGAGCTGCTTCTGAATTCATGATCCCCAGAAACTATGAGAGATAATAAGTGTCTGTCATCTAAGGTTGTTACTCATGAACCACACCTGTCTTCTCTGCTTAACCACCAGTAATAGACAATTAATACAACAAGCCACAATGTGGGAGAAAATGTTTGCCAGATCATACCAGAGAACACACATATCCAGAATGTAGGAAGATCTCTCACAACACAATAGTTTAAAAAAAAAATCTCAAAGGCAAGAGATTTAAATTGGAATTTTATAAAAGATCTATGAGTAGCCAATAAACACATGAAAAGATGTTTAACATTATTCATCATTCGAGAAATCCACATTAAAATTACATTGAGACACATCTACACACCTATTAGAATAGAAAACATTTCTAAGTCTGACAGTTCTATGTGATGACAAAGGTATAGAACAACCAGAACTCTCCTTTATTGCAGGTGGCAAAGAAAATGGTGTGGCCACTGTGGAAAAGAGTTGGGTAGTTTCAAATGAAGTTAAACATATATTTATCATAGGACACAGCAATGCCACTTATACTTAGCCAAGAGAAATGAAAACTTATGTTCACGAGAAGCCTGCATGTGAGTGGACATAGATAGCAACCTTATTTGTAATTGCCAAATCTAGAAACAAACCTAGAGGTCTGTCAACAAATGATAGTATATCTCTACAATGTTATACTACTTGTCAATCAAAAGGAACCAACTACTGATATTTGCACAGCATGGATGGATGTCAAATGTGTTCTGCTAAGTTACAGAAGCTAGGCTTATAAAGATAAACACTATATGATTCATACACATGATGTGCTGGAAAAGGCAAAACTATATGGACAGAAAAGAAACCAGTGGTTTCTGAGGGCTGGGGGTTGGGAGAAATCTTGACTACACAAAGAGGCAGGAGAAAACTTTCTGGGGTTACAAACTATTCTATACCTTAATGACAACAGTGGCTACAAGATTGTATTTATCTGTCAAAATTCATGGAACTATACTTGAAAAGGGCAAACTTCACTCTAAGAAAATTATACCTCAATAAACTTGACTTTAAAAAGATTCTCCCATTTGACAGGAGTGTCAAGACCATCCAATGGGAACAGAATCATGTTTTTTGACTAATGTTGCTGGGACAACTGGACATTCATATGCAAAAGAATAAAGTAAACCTCTGCATTTCCCAAATTAATTCAAAATGGAGCAAAGATCTAAATGTAAAAGTGAAAACTATAAAACTATTAGAAGAAAACACAGGGGCAAATTTTCATGATCTTGGCTTGGCAAAGGATTCTTACACATAACACCAAAAGTATGAGCAACAACAAAAAAATATATAGATGAATTGGACTTTTTCACAATTAAAAACTTGTGCCTCAAAAGACACCATCAAGAAAGTGAAAAGACAGCCATGGCTGGTGGCTCAGTTAGTTGGAGTGTCATCCCTTAGACCAAAAGGTTTTGGTCAGGGTATATGGGAGGCAACCAATCGATGTTTCTCTCTCTTTCTTGCCTCCTTCCTCTCTCGCTAAAATCAATAAAATCATATTCTTGGGTGAGGATTTTTCTTTTAAATCTAAAAAGGGAGAGTGAAAAGATAGAACACTGAACAGGAAAAAAAAGTATTTGCTAGACTCTGATATAAATCTAGTATACGGAATATATAATAAATGCTTACAGCTTAATAATAAAAAAAAAAAACAACCCCCAATTTTAAAATAAGCAAAGAATCTGAGTGGACATTTCTCTGAGGAAAGTATATAAATGGCCAATAAGCGCAGCATCAGTGGTCATGGGAAATGCAAATCAAACCCACAGTATACCCAATAGGATGGCTAGAGTGAAAAAGTCCAGTAATTAATGTTGGCCAGGAGGTGGAGAAATCAGAATCATCATACATTGCTGGTAAGAGTGAAAATGGTTCAGCTGCTTTGGAAATAGTATAGCATTTTCTCAAACAATTAAGCATAGAGTTCCATATGACCTAGCAATTCAGTTCTACGTATCTGCCCAAGAGAAATGAAAACACAGGTCTTCACAGAATTGTATACAAATGTCTACAGCGATATTCATAATAGTCAAAACAACCCACATTTCCATCAGCTGATGAGTGGATAAACAAAATGTAGTTTATCCAGAAAATGGAATATGAATTATTCAGTCAGGAAAAGGAAGGGAGCCCTGACACCTGCTACAACACGGATGAACCTCGAAAGCATTATGCTGGGTGAAAGAAGGTGATCATAAAACACAAATAGGAGGTGAGTCCAAATAGATGAAAACCCAGACTAGGGAGATATACAGGGACAAAAAGTAAACTCATGGTTGCTCGGGGCTGGGGGTGGGATTCGGGGATAGGAGTGGGATTGCTAAACGTTATGGGTTTTCTTTCTGGGGTGGTAAACATGGCCTAAAATTGATTGCACATATCTGTGAATATACTAAAAACCATTAATCATACAATTAAGGTGGGTGAATCATGTGGTGTATGAATTACATCTTTAAAAAATTTAAGAATAAAGGAAAGAAAAAATACATCCCCAGGTCTTGTTGGACAGAAGGTGGGGCACCTATGCTTAAGGGGAGACCCACCCCAATGCACCACTTGTCTTCCCAGCTAAAAATCCATTTCAATGGTGATTTTCCCCCCAAAAGTAGTCTCTGTCTGTATTTTCTTCTCTGTGGACTGTGTGCCCCAGAATCCAGAAATTCTATTTGGGATGAGTCTTGGACCAGCCCCTGGACTCTGGTACACCCCATGCCCAGGACTATGATTTGAGAGAATCCAGGAACCCTGACCTTCTGCACTAGCAGTGCCCAGTCACTGGTTGAGGCTCCCTCTTTGCTATTGCCCTGCCTTCTTCAGAAGCTGTTTTCCCTGCAGTTATCACCAGGGAGTGTCAGAGGCAGAAAGAGAACATTGGAAACGAACTATAATTATCAGAACTATTAATCCTGCTCTGTTAACCATGATTGCTCAGTTCTGATTAGAAAGCACATGCTGACCTGGCTGGGATTTGCACACCCTGGGACATGGGAGCTCACATCCATCAGAATGCAGCGCATCCCAGGGGGCCAGAAGGTACTTGCCCTCTGTGATATTCCCACCCCTCTCCCCATGACTTGTAACCTGTAATAATTATCCTGTGCCCACTTTGCCATAAATGTAAGTCCTATTTCCCCATGTAATCTTTGTCCTTCTACCCAATATAAGCAGCTGGCTTATGGGGAACAGAGCAGATGTTGTGGGTGACCTGTTATTCTTCTGTACTGTGGCAGTTTTGGAATAAGCCCTCATATAGGATCCAACCCTGTTTCTGCTGAATTAGCTCCAGTAGTGGCAGACAGTACAGCATTTTCTCACATGCAGCTCAGACCCCTTGACTATTTGGTTACAGAAGGACATAGTTACCAGCCTCTTGGGGAAGAATTAGGTAATCAGGTTTTGTTTTGTTTTCTCCTTCATAAGGAAGAACCTGGGACAGCGCGGAGATGCTAGAGGCCTATAAGCTCTTTGAGGGGGAAATAAAATTTTAATTACAGCCCAGATGCTAACGGCTGGATGGAAGAACAACTACCTAGAGCAGGGCTCTCAAAGTGTGGCCCACCCTCCCCCCAGCAGCAGCAGGACCCTGGGAAACTCATTAGTAATGCAAATCCACTGGCCTTCCCCCAGACACTGGGTCAGAAATAGCAATCTGTTCTAAGAAGCTGTGTGGTGGTCTAGTGAATCTGATGTGAGATCATGTTTAGAATCACTAAAGTAATAGGTGAGCTCATTCATCCATTCATTTACTCTCTCAACAAATAGTGAGCATTCCCAGACAGACTGGAAATTCCTGGAGGTCCAAGAGTTAAATACATTGGTGAGCAAGATGTTGTGGGTGAAATGGTGTTCCCCCCAACAGACAGGTCCCCCCAAACCTGCGATTGGGACCTTATTTGGAGCAAGGGTCTTTATAGACATAACTAAGTTAAAGATCTTGAGAGGAGATCATTCAGGATTACCCAAGTGGGCCCTACATCCAATGACACATGTCCTTAGAAAGAGACAGAAGAAGAGCAGACACAGGGAAGGCACGGGAAGTTGGAGTGATGGGGTGATGCTGCCACAAGCCAGGGTCCTGAGTGTATTAGTCAGTTATTGCTGAGTAACAAAGGACCCCAAACTGAGTGACAAAGCAACCCCTATGTACTGTCTCCCAGTGTCTGTGGCTTAGTGGAGTACTCTGGCTCAGGGTCTCTTATGAGGCTGCAGTCAAGGTGCTAGCAGGCACTGTAGTTTTTTTAAGGCTCCCTAGGGGAGGAGCTGTCTCCAAGACCACCACACAGCTGCACTGAGGTCTCAGGGCCTTGCTGGCTGTTGGCCAGACACACCAGCTCCCCACTGCACAGGCCTCTCCATGGATCTGGGCAAGATGTAAGTCAGTTTCTGGAACAATCTCAGATGTGACCTGCCATTGCATCTACCACAGTCTATTTGTTAGCAGCGAGTCACTGGGTTCTGCCCACACTCCAGGGGAGGGGCTACATGAGGGTGTGAAACCCTGGGGGGAGTCTTTTCAGAAGCTGCCTACAATGGGGGAGTGGACCAAAAGTTTTACTTATGATACAAAAGTTGTAGATGCTTTTAAGTGATGCTAAGATTAGAGCATGACTGATGGTAGACAAGAGAAGGAAGGGGGAAAAAAGGAGGGGAGAGGGAAAGAAGGAAGGAAGGGAGGAAGGGAAGAAAGGAAGGGAGTGAGTGAGGAAGGAAGAAGGGAAGGAAAGAAGGAAGAAAGGGAAAGAAGGAAGGGAGGGAGGGTAGGCACTCTGACCAACAGAAGAATGGAAATCATTAAAAGACCCTCCACCAAGGACAAGCTTGAGAAACGGGGCCATCAGAACACTGGCTCCATCTCGGACACTTCCTGCTCTCTCTCCAGCCCTACCCCACCCCTGTACCGGCTGAGTTCTGGGGAAGATGAGCTCAGAGATGGTTTTCTGCCCAGGCCATGGAAACATGGCTTCCATCCTGCTGGAGAGACATGTCAGCACACGGGTCCATGGAGGGAAGCACTGGCCTTGGGAGAACTGCTGATTGATCATGGAATTCCACTGGCCAAGCCATCATCTCCTGGCCAACAAGCTTGAATTATGAGAGAAGGATTAGGAGCCTGTGGAAACTTAGAGGTCACCCGCGAAGATGTTGGAACATTTGTTTTCTATCTACAGCCTCTCTTTCCAGCTGCACGGTACACTTAATCCAGTATAATATGAAGTATTGCATATTACATTTTCTTCCTGATTATAGCCCTTCTCATTCTCCAATGATCTCTGGCACCCAGTGGGCACTGTCTTCAATCTCTCTTGGTGTGTGTGGATGTGCGAGGTTGCAGCCAAGGCTTTTGTACTCTGCATTTTGTTTTCTCTCAGGAATCCATGCTGGGGCGCTGCTGGGATGGGGGCTGGGAGCCAGGAGCACGCACTGTGCTGTCAGTGGAATGGCAAGGTGGCCCCGAAGAGCAGGCATGAAGAGATGATTGGTATGGCCAGGGCAGCGCAGGCTTTCCCAGAGCACTGGGCTACTGGGCTGAGGATTCCAGGCTTCAAAAGAAGCCTCCCAAACTTCAGGCTGTTAAGTAATTATGGCTGATTACATTCAGAGGGCCTGGCTGGCAGGCCAGTAACTGGCAGAAGTCCTGTGATTTTATGGGAACAGGGCTGGAATGGGGACGCTTAGATCATCGAGAAAAGCAGCCCCGCCCAGCGGAGGCCAGATGAACCTGGACTTGAATTTTTATTCTGACATTCTGGCAGGCCTATCTGCAATCCTGACAGCCTTTTGTTCCCAGCGGCCCCTCACCACATCTGACCCTGATTCTCCACAGCTGCCCCTGTCCATAAGGGAGGGGGGAGGCCAAGGCAAAGGTCAGGGGCTGCTGAAGACGAGAACTCCCCATGGGCCTTCACTGCCTGAGCACCCTCCTTTACCTCAATCCTTCCTCTGTCCTGAAATGTATGCTGAGACCTGGGGTGGTAGGGAGCTCACAGCTGGCCAGATGGAGGAGGGAGACTGGCTAGCTAGAGAGACATGTAGGACGGAGCAGAGTAGTAGTGAGGGGGCCCCATAATTTCAAATGGAAGAAGCTTTGGAGCTACATTGGTATAGCAAACCTCTCCCTTTTATTTAGATTGTATGTTTATTGGGACTGGCTTGGGGTGTCATGTTAAAGGTTTGGCTGCTGTAACAGAGAGACCCCAAATTAGAGTGTCTAAACACAGACATTCATTTCTTCCTTCCATAAAGGTCTAGGATCACAGTCCAGAATGTGGGTAAGGAAGCTCCATGATCTTCAGAGACCCAGATAAATTATACCTCATTTCTCTGTGTCTCATAACATAACTCCCAATTCAAGATAACAAAATGGCTGCTCCAGTTCCTGCCATTACTTCTACGTTCCAGCAAGTCAGAAGAAATAAAGGAACAAGTAGGGGGCCTGCCATTTCCAATTAAGAATGTGATTTGGAAATGGCTTATACCACTTCCACTCATATTGCAAATGGCCAAATCTATCCCAGGGCAACATCTAGCTCTGAGGGAGGCTGGGAAATACGGTCTTTATTCTAGGTGATCACTGCCCTGCTATATTCTTTGAGGTAGAGGGAAATCAGCAGTGTTTCTACAGAGGAGTGGGCTAGAGGTCTAGTGAGGATCAAAGCCTCCAGCCCCAGCTTCTCTTGGGTATACCCTTGGGCTATCCAGATGAATCTCCTCCCTTTCTCCCTTCCTTCCTTTCTCCCTGAATCCAAAGAAGTATGCAAAATCCACCTCCTCCAGGCAGAATTCTGAGATAAATTACCCCACCTGCTGGCCAACTGGTCAAACCATCACTGGCCCACCCTTCCCTCTGCCAGGTGCCCTTGGCTATTTTGGAACCTGGGGGTTTCTGTTGAATCTGTCTTAGCATCCTTAGCAGACTCTGTGTTTTCTGAGTCAGGGATCCCACTTGGGAGAGCCAGCCACCCCTGCTGCTGCTCTCCCATCTCCTGCTGGGCTCCTCTCTTGTTGTTCTTGCTCTCATTTATTCTGGAGTAGCTCAGGACATTACCCAGCTAAATGAAGAATGTAGGATACTTGAAATTTCCACTCACACACTCCTGGAAAAAATACATTAACCTTTAAGAAGGGAATAATGGCTTCGTTTTCAAGTGACCTTATGGATTAACCCTCCACGAGCACTTTCTGGGGGGAACTGTGGCCTGTGGCCAGGACTCAGTGGGGACAAAAAAAGAAAACATAAAACCCAGCAGAATCCTTTGTTCACCCTGAAAAGAGGCAGGTAATTGTTCACTGACAACAACAATAACCACATCCCTGGCTCCTGGGAGACACCAAGTCTGTCTCACAGGGGCTCACCTGCCTCGCAACAAGCAAAGCTGTTGTTCCTGGACCTATTCTTGACCTGGGCTGTGTGGCCATCTGCTCTCTCTTTCAGTTGCCTCTCCTTCGACCAGACCAGGGCAGTTCAGCCCTTCTAAAGAGCCTCCCTGAAGAACAGATTTTTCACCACCTGTTCTGCTGAACCCCATGCTTGAAACACAGGCTCCGTGAATGACATGTTGCAGAAAACTATAATCTCTACTCCTTTGGGAAATCTGCAAAGCATACTAGCATAGCAAAGGCTCTGAAAAGTCCTGCCCAAAGAAACCTGATGAACTTTGTTCAACTCCAGTGTTTTCTAAACTGTTCTGGCCCTGGGACACATCTCTCTCTCACACACACCCTTGCAAACAAACAAACAAACAAAACAAAACAAAACAAAACAAAAATAAAAACACACAAACTTTTGCATATTTTGAATGCCTGGCAGAACTGCTTATCCAAAGAGCATGCTTTAGAAATGCAGACCCTAGAATGCACCTTCCTCAAGGTCATTTGCGCTATAGCAAAGCCCAGGCTCAATCTTCACTCACACTTACACTTGTTTCTCGCTCCATCCATCATTCGCTCAGCAGCACAGGTTTCTGAGACCAGGTGCCTCTGAGGAGCAGAGGCAAACCAGTGTCTCTCTGCTTTGCCAAGCTTCCTGGATGGCAGGGAAGACACGCAATGCCCATGGGTGACGGAACGGAAGAGAAAAGCACCGACACAGTGTTCCCAGATGCCAAAGTCCAACTTCCAACGTTGTTTTGTGACAGTTTAAAAAGTCTACCAAAGAGTCTCCACACAGAGGCAGTCCAGAAGCAGCTTAAAGGAGATGGCTGGGAGGTAAAATGGGATGGGGGCTGGACATCAGCCACATTGTCATGGCCAAGTTTTGGCCCAGAGTCTGCTGTGTGCCGACACTGAGTTGTATATATATGTATGTGCCTCATTCACTCAACAACTGCCTCCATGAGCTGGGTGCTAGGGAGCAGAGTAAACATGACCTAGTTCACATCCAGATGAGCTGGGAAACAGAATCTTTCCAACAACCCACAAGGAGGGTGTATGGCTGTGGAAGACAAAGCTCTGAGCCTTGCCACAGCTGGAGAAAATCAGCCTCGAGTCCAATACCAGACCCCTAACTCCCAAACCCAAGGTTCACCTGCTGAAACAGTGGGGAAAGGGACAATAAGTTTAAAACATAACCAATCCCATTAGAAAAGTCAATGACATGCCCAGGGGAGAACAAGGTTGGCAGAGGGCAAGCTGGATTCTTATAATGGATGCAAAAGTGGAAAAGGTACAGCGAGGGTGGTAGAACAGACTCTAGTGATGTGGGCTCTTTTCGTGACAGCAACATCTACCCCCCACCTCTCACTCCAAGGCCAGCTAATTTCATCACAGTCCACCCCCTTCCCAGCAATGAGCCTATTGCCCCCTCTATCCTCACTCCTTTTCAAAGGGAAGCTTTGAGCAGCTCCAGGCAAAACCCTGACCTCTGCTGTTTCCTCTCCTGCTTTGCCAGAAAGCTGCTGTCCCTGGAGGAGCACAAGGAGTTGGGAGCAGAGCTCTTGTTTCTGTTAGCAGCTAATGGTGCCATGAAACCAGCAGGCAGTGCGGCCAAGAGCAGTGCAGATGGCTACTCAAGTGTAGCCCAGAGGTGACAACTTGGCCTTGTTGGCTGCAGTGTATGTCCTCATGCCTCCTGGTTCTTCCAGTTCTCCCAGAGCCTTACTGGAGCACCACCCTCTGGTGCAATGGTTTGGACAGCATCTTCCCAGATATAGTCTGTATTAGTACCCTCTTGCTGCTATAACAAATTTCCACACACTTAGTGACTTAAAACAACAGAGATTCTTCATCCTACAGTTTTAGAAGTCAGAAGTCCTAAAATCAAGGCATCAATAAGGGCTGGTTCCTTCTGGAGGTTGTAGGAGAGAATCCATTTCTGTCTTTTCCAGCTTCATAGGACACCTGCATTCCTTGGCTTGTGGCCCCTTCCTCCATGGTCAAAGTCTGATTTCTGACTCTGACCCTCCTGCCTCTCTTTTATAAGGACTCTCATAATAACACTAGGGCCACCCAGGATAAACTCCCCATCACATCAGAAAGTCTCTTTGCCACATTAGGTAACTATTCCACAGGTTCTGGGTTTTAGGGTGTGAACATCTTTGTGGGGCCATTATTCCACCAACCACAGAGATTCTACCTCAGGCCTCTGAAATTGTCTGGCAGCTCTGTTCTACTGCTGTGGACACTGGCCAGGGTCTGGAAGACTGGAGGGCTGGATGCCCAGAGAGCCAGAGAGGAATTTGTTCCTTACCTGCCCACCTCTCCCAGAGTGGAGGGGGAGCACTTCCTGGCCACATAATGCTGAGTCAGACTACCTGGTTCCTCTCACCTTGGATTTGGCTTCTCCATTGCAAAGAGGTTCACAACAGTACTTGTTTAAGTCACTGTTGGGAGGGATGGCATGATCCAAGCACGCTGCCCAGGATACGAAGAAGCAGTCACACTGGTCAAGGAAACGAATTGTTCTGTGCTGGGTGATGGTTGGACTCTAGCGCAAAGCACTTCCTCTGTGAGCCTCTCTGTCCTCATCTGGCAAATTCACTCCAGTTTTTCCTTCTGAGGGTTAGGTTTAGGGCTAGGACTAGGGTGAGGGTCACCCCACCCCACTGCAGAGGTGAGGAAGAGTGCTTAATGGCTCCTTGCTGAGCAAGACACATCAACACTGGTGATCATGGGAGGCAGACCCGCCATGCTCACTGGCCATCGCGCTCACCAACCAGCACACTGGGTCAGCGAGCACCTGAGCACTCGCCCTGTGCCAGCGCTCCGCCACACACAGTGTAAGGGTCACTCTAGTCTCACACCCCTCCTGGGGAGTCATCTCATTGCACACACAAGGAGCTGGAGGGGAGTGACACAGCTAAGTGGCTCAGCTGTGACTTGAGTCCAAGTTGCTGAGACTTCCCAGCCTCTGTTTCTCATGTATGTCTAGCACTCGGTCTAGCATGGTGCATGTACCAAATCGTGAATGACAGGTTTTCATTTTATTGGGAGCTGCAGAATAAGGAGTTTATGACTCAGTCATCCATTCATTCCACATATGTTTATTGAAAGCCTATTGTGGCATTGGGCTGGAGGCTGGGTTTACACATTAGCTATTGGAAGTACGTACTGAGGAAAGAGGGCAGGGCCATAGAAATGTACCAAGGACCACCCAGCATCAGTCTTGTGCTTGGGAGGCTGAGGTCCTGCTGTGTAACCACATGGCGGAGGGCACTGGGACTCAGAGGGGACGTGTCTGGCCAGTGGCACACGATGACATAGTGGGGAGAGCTGGAATGTCAACCCAATTCTGCCTGCTCCTTTGTCCCAACCCTGGGCATGAAGGCTCACGGCCATCACAGGCAGCTCCGCTGGCCATTCCTGCCACACCTCAGCCTCTGTCAACATTGCAGCCTCCAAAGACAGATGGATTCTGTGCATGGCCCTTCGTCTAGCAGCACAGGCACGACAGGTTCTTGCCTGCTGCCCGGCTGCCCCACTGCTGCCCCGGAAGCCTGTCCTCTCACTGTCCCAGTGGTCTTCCTGGCATTCCACAAAAGGAATCCCTCTTCTTGCCCTGGGCTTGGGTCTCTCCCCTTTATTTCCTTCCCATTATTGTGGAAGGAGGGTGGCCTCCTTGCTTCTCTCTTCAGAGAGATACGAGTCATCTGAGGTGTCTGTCCCCAGGGTTTCGGCCCATTTGCTGCCTGCCCAGTTGTCCAATAAACTTCCTGCACACTAGCTTTGCGTCTGCCACCTGCTAAGCATGGGGGTTCAATGAAAACCTTAAGGTTTACAATGCCTGAGGGGGAAACACCCACATCGTCCCTCAGCACCTCGTGCCTTCCTTCACCTTAGGACAAGCACATGGACCCAAAGGGCTCAGGGCCAGGCCTGGCACGTGTGTGCTCAATGTGTGCTCTGCGAGACAGTGAGGCAGCGTGCATGACAACACTCAGTCCTCATCCCTGTACCCACCCAGGCTTCCTGGGACATTTGGGGATTCGACCTGAAGCACGAAGGGGTGAAGTAACTTGCCTGAGACCCCCATCTAGGAAACGGTCAAGTTGGAACTCCAACCAGGCTGCCTGATTCTAGAAGCCCCTGGTCTTAACTACTAGGATATATGGCCTCCAAACTCCAGCAGACCCAAGAGGATACTCATGTCCTCCCACAAGGAACAGTAGGCCACATGCTGACAAAGGCACTCTGAAAGGCTCCAAGTAAAAGGGGTGACTCTCCAAGTAAGCTAGTTGGAGCTCACCTGGGGGTGAGCAGCAGGAATTGGCTGTGCTGCTCCCCTAAGACTGGCCACATCTGCTGAGTGTACTCCGTGCTGTGCAGCTAACCGGATCCTCGCTGCCCAGCTAACCGGACCCTCGCCCCCTCCCTTGGATAGCACTTATTTTCATACCCATTTTATCAAACAGCATTACAGGTACAAATAATTCAGTAGGGCTCATTTTTTACTGATAAAGGTTACCATCCATCATTAAGACCCATCATAATGTTTTTAAAAATACGAAAACTATATTTTTAAGATGCACACTCTCTGACACAGATCCTTTTTGGTCCTAAAAAATCATTGTGGATGTTCCCAGAGTCCCATAAACAGGGGTGCCCCTGCAGGATCATTTACAACAATGAAAAATTGGAGATGACCTCAATGCCCCAAAGAAGATCAGTTAAACAAACGATGACATATTAATACAACACAGTACTGTGCAGGCGTAACTATGGTGCAGCAGAAGGCCTACAAATTAACATGGAGCAGTGAATAGGATAAGTTGTTAGGAAAAGCAGAAAGTCACAAAACGGGATGCTTAGAAGGATTTTGTGGGGGTTTTTTAAATATGTGTTTAGGTAGATGATTGATATAATTGATAGGTGGAGATGGATGGATAGATAGACAGATAGAGTAGGTAGTAAGATAAAGTAGGTAGGTAGATAGGTAGATGGATAGCATGAGAGACAGAGAGAGAGAGAGAGTGCCAGCAAATATTTATTGAGCATCTACTATGTACCAGGCACTGAGCTATGTGCTGGGGACAGAATGATGGACAAAACAGAGTCCCCACTCCTGAGCTTGCATCCCAATGGGGAGGCTGTCTGTGGGGACAGAAGAGGTACTTACATCTACAGCAGGACAGTGGAATTGCAAGAGCTCAATACACAGGAGTGCTGTCCAGGCCCGATGGGCCCCGCTAACAAGGATGGAAATGCATGGAGGGCGGTGACGGGTGATGGGTGTGGAGAGGCTCAACAGGCAATTTTCTCTCTTTTGTTTGAAATTTTTTGAACTAATCATTGGGAATAAGTCAGAGAGATAGTTCTGGGGTCAGACTGCCCAGGGTCAAAGCCGTCCCCTGACTTGGTGAGTCGGGGCAAGAGTTTGCCTCTCCTTAGAGCAATCTCTGTGCTAAGTGTGAGTGCCATGCTGCCTTTTATTTCCCCTCTTGAAGTGCCACCATGCACTACAGTCAAGGCTCTGTCAAGGTCTGCAGTGTAGACAGCTGTCTAACTTTGCTTAATGCCTTGTTTAATCCCCAGCCTGAGACATCACTGTCTGGGATGTAGGCCCCAGAAACATGTCCTGAGATGAGGAGAGTGATATGTTAGGAGGTACTTACAGGAGAGACCAGAGGGAACTGGAGAGGAAGCCTGGAGGTAGCGGGTGGGGAGGTCAAATCAGGGAGCTGTCCCATGGAGAGCGACTGACTCCGTCCCATCCAAGTAAGGGAGCAGGGGATTTACTCACACCAACTTCCTTAAGGTATTGGGTAAACTGTGCCCAGAATAGAAGTTTGAATTCCCTGCTCAGCCGGGTCACAGACAAAGGGCAGACTTCAACAGAGAGATGCGGGAGCTGGAGCCCTGCAGTGGGAGCCCCCAGGAACCAATATGAAAGCAGAAGTGGTAGAGAGACCAGGGACACAAGGAGATAATGTAAGGCTCTAACAAGTCTTGCAGAAAGCAGCCTTTTAACTTTGCTTAATCTAAACATGTCTGGCCACGGCCCTCTTTCCTGCTCAGCCTCTTTCGGCAAGCAGCTTCTAGAAGGAATATTCCGCTGTTTGCAGACACCCAGTTTCTGCCAGCAAGTCGCCCTTTGCTCCACTGTTTTTAACGTGTCGGTTATACTCCTGCTTCCCTGCCAGTTCCTTTAGGGCAGAAATGGTGACCTCTTCTTGCTGTGTCCTCCAGGCCTAGCATCCCACGGAGGAGAAGCAAAACAAATCTCTGAGCAGTCAATGAATCGAGTCACTGTTCCTTTAAGCTGGAGAGTTCTACAGGTAGCTTGGAGCAGGTGGGAAAGAAAGAGCACCCCATGGAAAATGTGAGGCCCATGTATATTTAATAAAGTACAAGCTTTCTGTGCAGATGGAACATAAACCAATGACATCATCACCCTCCCCTCCCTCTCCTTGGCGCTATGCAGAGTCTCTTGGCCGCAGCGCCAGAGCTCTGGGAGGCAGCCCCAGGAGGAGCAATATCGGTGACAGGTTGTAGAGGTCAGACCCCCAAAGGCCTTTGACCATGGCTATCCTTCCCAGCTCTGATTTCCATAAGTCCACCATGATGGTCAGCTGGCCTGGGAGCCTCCAGACAGGGGCAGGATATGGCCAGGGAAGGAGACCCTGAGTCCTCTTCCTCTGCCCTGAGCACTTAGAATAAAACCCACACCAGATGCACCAGAGTTGGCCCCTGTCTGCAGCTCCCACCTCCCCACCCTCCACTCCACCCCTGGCTCAATTCCCTCCAGCCCACCAGCATTCCCTCTCTGCCTAGAGACCATCAAGCTCATTCCTGCCTCAGGGCCTTTGCACTTTCCATTCCTGCTGTCCAGAGCGCCCCTTGCTGGCCTCTCCTGGTACTGAGGCCCCATATCAAACATCCAGACCAGCAAGCCCCCCCTTCACAATCTAGTCTCCAAACTCTCCTCTTTTCTGCATAGTCCTATTTTCTGAAATTCTTTTTGTTTTCTTAAGTATTGCCTGGAATGTGGCTTCCAGGAGAGCAGGGACCACGTCTGTCTTTGCTTACTGTGCTCCTCTATGCTGAGAACATAGTACATGCTCAACAAACACCTGAGATGATGGAAGGAAGGAGGGGAGAAAGAGGAAGGGAGGAAAAAGGGCCAATGGACAGATGGCTCGTATGACTTCGCCTCTGTTAAATAATGTGGGTTTCTTGAGTAAGGCCAGGGACAGAAAAAAATTTGTAAGATGATCTATATCAGTGTGTGTGTGTGTGTGTGTGTGTGTTCCATAAAAGCAAATGTGCAGAACAAAAGCAAAGATTGGGCTAAGTGTCTGCAATGTGTCTTCACCATTCTGAGCACTTCAGATATATTTTAATAACTCAGTTCATCATCCCATCAACCCTCTGAAACAGGTTCTGTTTTTAGACCCACTTTACAGATGAGGAAGTGAAGGTTCAGAGAGGTTGGATATCCACCCAAAGTCACATAGCCCGGGCCACATTAACCCCAATTCACAAATTGCTTTCCACCAATGTGGCCTCTCTGGAGGGATGGCTTGCTCCATTTCTTGGCAATACCCCACACCCAGGCCAAGATTCCCTCCTCTCCCATCACAGCACCCCAACAGTTAAGCCCCTTCCCAGCTGCTCTCACCAACCCCCTCCATGGGGCAATGAAGAAAGTATCAGCAGAAGCAATTGCTAGGAGCCCTACAAAGAAACTGCCCTATTGAGTTTTTAAATTAAATCGATTTATAATTTGTACCCTGCCTGCTTCCAAAAAGGATTGGAGGTGGTTTACAATAAATGACACATAAAATGGAAAGGCTGCTAATTAGAAAGAGAAGAATCAAGAATAACACACAAGAGGAAGGGTCAGGCAGTCTCCCCCACACCTGGCTTAGGGAAGGTGATGTTATTTTCTTGTTTGAGCCCCTGAGTCCTGGCAGCTATGGCAAAAAGGGAAATCAGCGAAGTCCATTAGGGGAACCTGCTGCCTCTGGGCTGTGAGCAGGTCCCTGGCTGGCACCGTGGCGGCAGGACATCTGGCTCAGGAGCGGACCTGGCTGCCTTTCTGCTCTGCTCCTCAACCCTTCTCCTCCATGCTTCCATTGTCTTCAGCAACCTGACTCCACATCTGGGACCTCAGGCCCCCGCCTCCCCTCTTCCCTGCTGCACCATCTACTGGCCCCTGGGGCACCCTGTGCAGAGGACATTGTGCCCAGCCTCTGGCCTCACCAAAGGAGCCCACATCATTTAGAAAGAAGTCCCCTTTTTTAAAACCCCCAATTTGACCACCCTCACCCGCTCCCAATGCACACAGTCAAGGTCAGATTCACCTCTTGACCTCTGACTCAGGGTGGGCATGTGACCCAAAATGGTCCAATCAGAGCCAAGATTGGGGCTTTCACTACAACTATTTTGAAAAAGATCCTCTCTTCCACTGAGATTGCTGAGCTGCCACTACTTGGGGGCAGTCTGTCTGAGAGTTAGCCAACATATAAGAAAGCAGGTGAGAGATAGAGAGGGGATCCAAGTCCTGATCCAAGCACCTGGATGCAGCCTTTCCTGAAGCTGATAGGCTCCTGGTAAAGAAGCTACGATCTGGAATACTATGTAGCAGGTAAGAAGAATAGCAAACTCTGTGTAAGTTAAATATAGCATTCTCATATGACCACTCCTAGGATTATTCCCACAAGAATGAACACCAGTGTCCACATAAAACTTTCCCATGAATGTTCACAGCAGCACTATTCACAAAAGGTAGGAACAACCCCAATGTCCACCAACAGAAGAATGAATACACAAATGGGGTCCATCCATGAGTTGGAACATGACGCAGCCCTAGAAAGGAAGGAACTAGTGATTCATGCAAAATGTGGGTGAACCTCAAAAACACGCTTAGTGAAAGAAGCCAGATGCAAAGGCTACATCATGTATGACTCCACTAATATGAACTGCCCAGTATAGGCTAATCCACAGAGAAAGGCTTGAGTGGCAGCCAGGGGCTGGAGGGGAGTGGGGAGAAGGGATGAGCAGGGCATGCCTGCTTACCAGGTACGGGGTTTCCTTTCGTGGTGAGGAGAACTCTGGGACTAGGCTGTGCTGACAGCTGCACTGTATTGCGGATTGCTTAATGCCATTGAATTATTTACTGTAAATAGTTGCAGCGGCACATTTTATGTTATGTGTATTTGACCACATTTATAAAATGATATAAAAATCAGAGCGCTTTGAAAAAAAGATAAAAAAAAAAAGTGTGGGAAGCCTCTTCCCATGGATGGGAGAAACCTCGAGGCATGGCCGCGTGCAATCTGGTCCTGTTAATGAAAGAAAGCAACGCCAAGGTACTTGGACTGTGAAGAGTTCACATGTGACAAGTGGGACTTGCTTTGGGAAGGGAGTGGGAGGAAGGGGGAAATTCCATTTTGAATCCTTTGGGGGATGTCCTGCGACAGGAGCAATGCTGGCCTCACCCCTGTATGGGTTGTTCCACTCTCCACCTCGGCTCCCCGTGCCTCCTCCACCGGGTTTCCTGGCCTTTGTGGGGTCCTTTGAAACTTTTTCCATCTTCTCTCCTTTAGGAGTTCTCCCTTCCTTGGTGCACTCAGGGTAAGGTGCCTAGCCCCTACCCCCAAACTCCCAGTTCAGCAGGGCCCCAGCTCCCATCAGGCCATTCCCTGCAGAGGACGGTGACCACAATGGCAGCAGTCATCCTTCTGCTCTCTGGAGGTTCAGGTTCAGAGATTGAGAAGATTCTGAAAGATTCTATTAGAGCCCCAGGGAGACCCAAAGCTGTGGACATATAGTTACCCCGGATGCTTGTTAAAGCCCCCAGAGCCCCCAGTAGGGTTTGTCCACCCTGGTAAGTTTGGGTAGTGCAGCCCCTCCTCGCTCCACTGTGCTCCAGGCAAGCCTCCCAATGCCCATCAGGCCCCCTCCTTTCCTGGCTGCCAGCTCCCCAGAGGCACCTGATAAATCTTATGCCCCAAGTTGGAAAATGTTCGAGCCAAGGAGGGGCAGTCCGCATCAGAGGTGGCCCAGGCTCATTGATGGATCGAAGACCAGTCGCTAAAATGACCAGGGTTTGGAAATGAGTGTGATGGTGGATCAGTGCAGCTGGCCAGCTGGTTTGCTCAAGGTGACAGTCTGCTTACGGACAGACGTTATGAGCTTTTATATGCCCACCTCCGCCCTTCCACCCTCCACAGGGCCATTGAGCTGTTTAAATCAAGACAGCACAGTCCATAGCAACCGTCAGGTGTTCGCTCACCTCTCCTAATCTGATTCACATTTATTGGCTCAGGGATGGAGGGAGCAGCTGACCACATAGGAGTGCACAGTGGAGAACATAGTACACATTGTTCCTGTGGAATGAGGCTCTGTATGGACAGCATGAAGTAAAGTCCAGCATGTAGGGCCATGAAGCTATGATTAATTTCAACGTCCAAATTACAGGCCTCGGCAGGCCCCAAGGGGACAGGCTGTCCCAAGCCTCTGGACTCACTTGCCAGTTTTCCATCTGGCTCGTTTATGAGACTCACTATGCAGAAGCTCCCTGAGGGCAGAAGCTGTGTTTTAGAGACCTCCTCCCCTCGGGAGCCACAGCGAAAGATGCACTCTGATTGGATCCATCTGGATGGATTCGAGGTGCAGGCTTATTCTTTGTGCACTTGCCACGAGTTTCGGGCTGACGTCCTCCTTGGCTGACAAGAAACTGCATCCCATTCACCAAGATGGCCATCGAATTGGGAACGGGGCTTCCACCAGAACCACAGTGGCGGGTTGGCCTGAACCAATCCCTGATTTCCTGGGGCCTCAGTTTCTCCTCAGAAAAGTGGGCCTGCATGTCCAATTAGGTGCAGAGCAATGGTGGTGGTCGCCTAAGAAGGAGCAAAGGACGCTTGGAGGACATTTGCGGGACATTCATGTGTCTCACTATTGGGTCCTCATCTTTCCTGCCAAACACTCAGAGACACACACTCAACTCGATCATTCAATCATTTATTCATTCACTCAACAAATATCAAATCTCTTTGGTTCTGAGATGCATAGTTTGTCCACATGACAATTTCTCTGAAACCAGGATGCCTTGTAACATTGACATCTTTAACACAACAACATATAGCAGGGCTCCATAAACTAAGGTCCACAACCCAACTCTGGTCTACCACTTGTGTTTATAAATAAAGTTTTATTGGAACACAACCATGTCCATTGGTGGGTGTGCTCTCAGGGCTACTTTCATGTATTGACAGCATGGCTGAGCTGTGATGGAAACTACATGGCCCCCAAAGCCAAGAAAGTTTACTCTTCCACCCTTTCCAGAACAAGGCTGCCCACTCTTTTATCTGGTGTGTATGAAGCACCTGCAGTGGGATCTGTCAGTGCAGAGGTTAGAGGTCAGGACAGGGGCAGGCAGGACTAACTTTGAATCCTACCTCTGCCTCTGGCTAGCAGTGTAGTCTCTGGCCAGCTGCTTTCAGAGTCCCTGGCTCCGGGTCTATAAGAGAATAACGTGGTGAAGATGAAAGGAAATCCGGTGCCTGGCACACGGTGATCACTCAGTAGCGAGACGCCTCTCCATTTCTTAGTGTTATTAGAATTGCTGCTATGGATACACTCCAGGCACTGGGCTGTAGGGATTGGGAGTGGAATAATAGACAAAATAAGCTCTCTGCCTTTAAGGTGAACTTTACAACCCAGGCACAAGAGAGGGGCAACAGGAAAATGCTGATAGAGAAATCCTGGTAGAGGATCTGAGGGGCTGGGAAGCCCAGAGGCAGTGCCTAATCCAGCTGGTGGGTAAATCAGGGAGGGCTTCTTGGAAGAGGTAGGATTTATGTTCTAATCTAAGGGTGCTGAGGAATGAGCCAGTGTCCACACTAAGATCAGGGTCCTGAGAATCTATCAGTTCTGGGGTTGAGTCCCCACTCCAGTACTTCCTGGTTCTGCAATCTTAACCACGTCTCTTAACCATCCGGTGTCTCCTCAGTTATAAAATACGGCTGATGACTATGACAATGACAGCTACTACTCCTGCTAGCAATAACAATACCTCCCCTAAGGAGGTGGAACAGCAGGTACTTAACAAATGCCTATCCGTCATCTTCTGTTTGCCTGGCTCTGGGAATAAGGTAGGAAATAGACATATGTCTAGGGAACGGAGGGAAAGCCAACTAAAGGAGTAAAGAAACACTTGCTCACAGGTTGGGATAAATATTCTATAAACAGACAGGGTGCACAGATGGAGAATGGGGTGTGGGGTGTGGTGTGATCAGGGACAACACTCAGAGCGTGCCAGGTTCACAGCTCCCAGTGGCAGGTCTAGTTCTGCCCCTGTCCAGGCAGCCCCTGCCCATTGTCCCTGCCTACCTCCCCACACACTCCCTGCTTTTTGTCACAAGAGTGAGCCCAGCTTGGTGCTTCACACTCATTTATCTCATGGCCCCACTGATGAGAGATCCCTAATCAGTGACTGGAGAGCAATAGCCAGCCAACAGACAGATTCCATTCGTCTTGCCTGCAAAATGTCTTCTTTTAAAAAATTTGACCTTGCTGCTAAGATTAAAAATTAAGAGATAACTTAAAAAAAAAAAAAAAGCCCACATCAATTTCCAGTGTCTACCAGAAAAGCTAGGCCCACCTGGGCCCCTTTCTGTCCTGGATGAACAAGCTTATTTGCCACACTCTCCACCTCTACCTTATGTGACACATCCATGTGGCTTCCCTTGTTTGTTACCTGTCTGGCCCCGTTAGGCCCCTGAGTTTACAACCCTTCAACCAGGTGCTGAAATTCCATGGGCTGAGCATAATTTGTTGGCCCTTTTCCACCTTACTCTGGGTGCCAGGAAGGTGTGCCACAGGGACCGGTCCACGGGCCCTAAGTCCTGGCTTCTGGGTTGTCTGGCTGGTGGGGCACCTGGAGGAGACCTAGTGGGGCTCACTCTTCTGCTGTCTCTGGCACAAGCTCCAGGTCCCTTTTCTAAAGGTCCCCATTATTTCCAGTCCTCCAGACCCACACCAGCCTCGCTGCTTTTCCTAAACCCTGCCAACCTGCACATTTGTTAGAGAATCATTTTACCAAATCCTTTCAGACACTCCCCCTCCCCTGTCCCGGCTCTGACCTAGGGGGTTGGCACATGCTGGATGCCCATGGTGCAGAATGCAGGGTTGGATTGTTGCCTTTGTGTACACTGGTCTCCTGCCTGGATGAAGTATTCATAACAAAGGAGTTGACCACCTGTCACCACCCCCACATACCTACTACCCACCTCCCACCTTATAGACTCAGGCCTGGACCCCCCAAAACATCATTACCCCAGAAGTTGCACCATCTCCCTTCCCCAGGACCTGGTGGGTCACTTCAAATGCAAGTCTCATCTGCTTCCCAGCAGCATAAACAGCATGAGTTTTAAATCGGACAGTGGTTATTACCAGGTTCTGGGAGGGAGGCACAGCTGCCATCAGGTATTTGAATGAGGCCACAGAAAGCCACAGGCAGGTCAATACCGTGGCCTTTGCTGAGTGACAAGAGGAAGCTGTCACAGTGGCAGCGACGTCTAGCTGAGCGTCCCCATATCTTTTAGAATAGAAACACAGAGAAGAGAAACCTTCACCTGCACCTGCCTTGGGCACTCAGAGTGGGCCTGCAGTGGCCGGCCTGCCTGCTGTCAGTGTGCAGGGACAGCCACTTTCCTGCATGGTGTGGTTACAAATGCCTAGGACATTATGCTGTCCCCAGGTAACAGAAGAACCCACTGAGGCTCAGAGCCGACAGGCTCTCACCCGGAATCACAGAGCTAGCTTGAGGAAGGCTTAGGGTGAGACCCCCCCTCACACCCCCTAATCCCCCGCTCCCAGTCTGCAATCCCAATTGTCACAATAACCCTGACAGCAGGGGTGGCAGCCCAGGATGACCAGGGCTGGCCTTGGGGAGTGGGGGCTCTGCTTGGAGACCCTGCCTGGCCTGCTGATTCTAACAGAAGCCTCCAGACTGCCCAGCAGTGAGGTGTGGAGTTCAGTGCCCTACTTAGGTCACGTGAGCCGTCTGCTCTCATGAGGCTCCTTGGATGGCCTTAGAGAACTGATGGGTGTAGAGCTGAGGCCAGCCATATGTGGGAGAAGATGAAACTCTGCCATTAAGAACCCATTTCTATGGAAACAGATTATGAAATGAAGCATGAGCTCAGAGGACAGTCCCTCCAGGGTGTCTCATTGAGGGCGCCCAGTGGGCAGTCCCATAGGAGACATTTTTTGAGCACATACTAAGTGTCAGCTTATACTAGGTCCTGGGGCTGGAGGTGAGCAGGCCGAGTCCCTACCCTCAGAAAGCTCATGGTCAAGTGAGGGAGCACAGATAAGACTCGAAGAGAGGGTGCCCAGATAACCTCAGGGTCCCCTCCCCCTGGCCCAGGGCCAACTCAGACATACATTCCAAACAGCTAAACGTATTAAAGGAATGAAAAGAGAACCCCACTCTTTGACCTGCACCTTTTGCTAGAATGACAATAAGAGCAATGCTGAGGGAAGCTCGACTCACAGTCCAAGGAATGTTTTTATTTTTGGTCTAAGCCTCGTGTTTGGACAATTTAGACCAAGTGGTGAACTTGGGTTTGGCATTCCTGATGGAGATGCTGAAAAGGTGGAGGGTTCACAGAAATTGTACGCTGTGCTGCACACAGAACGGTGCGCACAGATCAGACATGAGGCCCCTTCTCCTGGGGGAGAGATTGTGGGAGCAGCTGGAGTGAGAACACCCTCGGCGGCGACGGCGCCGCTGACTGTCACAGAGCAGCTCGGCTGGCCTTGTGTTGAAATTCTCTACATGTTTCACACCAAAGGAAAAGCCATGGCACCCAGCAGTTCTTACTGGCCCTTGAAAATTGGAGAAACATTGCTTATATCTTATTTCCTCTCCCATCCGCATGTCCTTCTGAGGCTCGTTCACTCAGCCTCAATAAATTCACTATTGCCCATTCTTTCCCCTCTTTCCTTTCTCTGCTGTACAGTTTTGTTTTTATTTGGTGTACAGCCTCTCTTCTAAAGGAAAAGAAGGAGTCCCTTTATCCTCCTTGTCCCTAACCTGCTGAGCTTCTCCTCTGAATCTTGGTGGGAAGGTGATCATGCCTCTCAGCTGAGCGAGGTCCTTGTTTTTGTCTGTTCCCCTGGAATAATTTTTAATAGCTCCCTCCTCACTCTCAAAAACATCCCAGTTTGAGCAACAAACTGTATGTATGTCCTTTCTGTTTCTTTGGTGAGCCCCCGCCCCCTTCCAAAAAATAAAAATAAACCATCTCTAAGTGACAGCTGATATCACTCTCTTTCCAGATAGAGAACAGGGAATCTGTTTTGTTTCCCACCTGCACTAAGACCTACACAGTGTTTGGGACATAGTAACAACTATAAGTATGTGGGATGATGCGTGGATGGATAATAGCATGGATAGATGGGTGGTGGATAGATGGGAGGACAGATAGATGGTGGGATGGATGGACAGATAGAGTGATGGATAGATGGACAGTGGGATGGATGGATGGATGGATGGATGGATGGATGGATGGATGGACAGATGGATAGATGGTGGGATAGATGTATGTATGGATGGATGAATGGATGGATGGATGGATGGATGGATAGATGGTGGGATGGATAAATGGATGGTTTGATGGATGAAGAGATGGATGGATAGATAGATGGATGGTGGGATGCATAGATGGATCGTGGGATGGATAGATGGATGGTGGGATGGATAGATGGATGGGGGGATGGATAGATGGCTGGTGGGATGGATAGATGGATAGGAGATGGATAGATGGGTAGATGGGTGGATAGATGGATGGATGGATGAATAGATGGATAGATAGATAGTTGGGTGGTTGATAGATGGTGGGATGGTTAGATGAGTGGTGAATAAATGGACAGATAGTAGGGTGGTTGATAGATGGGATGGTGGCATAAATGGTGGGAGTTTTAGGGAAACCAGTAAGGAACCTATTGCAATCCTCTGAGTGCAGATGGAGAGGAGTGGACGTCTGGGAGTGATGTGGGCCATATTGCTGGCCTCTACTCTAGGAGAGCAGGGAAAAGTTCCCCTGAACATTTTACTTCACGTATTGGTTGTCAGATGTACACATCCTAGAGTTAGAAATGAGATGGTTCCACCAGCCTGTGCAGTGGCTTCGTGTTCTCTGTGAAAAGAGGTTCAAGAACCTTTCCCTGGTCCTTCTCCATGGGGGACATCAAACCAAAGTGGGTTTTCTGGTCGAATGCCAAGGCTCCAAACTGCTGTGTCTGCGGAGAGCTTGTCTCCTTCTCTCTTTCAGCATCTGTTAGGAGAACAAGCCACTCTTCCTGTCGCATGAGGAGGACAGGCAGTTGTGGAAGGGAGAGGCAGGTCATCTCAACGCTCTCCTGGCGCCACATTGGACCGCGTTTCCTCAGAGATTACCATGGATATGTGAGTAAATGTGATTTTCAGTGAAAGGAAAGTTCAGATGTGTTCTTAAATAAGCCTGTTGCTTCTGGACACCAGTACTGAGGCTTCTTAGAAATGTTTTCCAGGGAGCAGGGTGGGGGATGGTGAGGCCATGCCATGACTAGCTCTCAGATCTTCTGCCCTCTTTCCACTGGGCCAGTGGCTTCCAAAGTCATCATGGCATAGGTAGCAGGAAGGAATAGGCTGGGCGAGGGGATGCAGAAAATGGTGTTTTTGGAGCTGTCTGCACATTTATAACAGAATTGTAACTGTATAATGTTATTGTATCATTTAACTGGCATGTCTACTTTGGAATGTTTATAACCACCATAAATCAAGAGGCTGCCAAGCCAGACCAGGGCCACATGTAGACATTCCAAGGAAAACGTATAAAATAAATAAAACAATCACACAGTATCAACATTCCATTCCCAGCCGGAAAACGGAAAATGTAACGGCTTCTGCACTTGCAAGCGCCCAGACGCCAGCTCGCTGGGGAGCCTGGGCAGTGGGGCCTCATCCCTGGCTTTCAGTGAAGACGTCAAGGGAGAAAAATGCTATTAAGGTGGCGAGGACACAATGCTTGACCCAGGGAAGCAGCCTGGCCCTGTCACCAGGCTTCTCGTAGCTGTCACTGGCGTGCCTGTGTGGGGACAAACTGATTCTAGAGCCACAGTCTGTAATTGTCTATGTCCGGGCTGAGTGGAGGCGGGCAGCGAGGGGGGAGAGAATCACAGCAGTTTCATTATTTCCCTACTTATGACTTCTGTCTCACATACATTATCTACAGAAAAACAGAGATTTGCTATCCCCAAGGCATAACATTCTGCGGATTTACAAACGGCTGAATTTCTGACTTAGTGATTGTTTTAGGGCTCAAAGCACTTGCATGTTTTGACCAGCGGCTTATAAAATGCACATTGAAATGAATTCTGGCTAGGCAAACATCTGCTCATTAAAACCAGTGGCCCTGGGTTCAGGGTCTATAGCCCTGTAGTTCTGGATGCGTCAATCCCTGTGGGACAGCTGGTGTGCTACTTTACCCCGAATGCTGGGATGGGAACAACACTGCCAGGGCAAGGTCTGACACTGGGCTCTTGCTTATTTTAAGTGTTTGCAAAACCCTTTGAGCTCTGTCTCAGGGCCTTTGAGGTAGAATGTACAGGTCTGGGTAATAAAGGCTAAAAAGTAATAACCAGTAGGAAAAAAGATGCCAAATACATGGAAAAGAGAATTTCCAGAGGGCAGTAGCACTAATAACTGAAATGCCAGGTACATCACAGCCCTTTCCGCCTCTTGCTGGGCAGAGTGGCTTCTTCCCTGGACCTTAATTTCAGGAGGAAAAAAAGCAAGATCTTCAAGCTCCTGGCCTAGAATTCATCTTTTGAGCCAGGACAGAAAGGCAAAGGGCAAGTACAGATCTTTGATGAAGCTGCCCTACTTCTTGGTGGTTTGCAAACCACTGGTTCCAAGTGTTTTCTCCAGGCCTCTGCTGGGTTGGGTTTGGGATGCTCATTTCTTTGGATGAGTGAGGGTGGGCACCCAAGGGATGGCCCTGTACCCTTGGAGCAAACAGATTCGCTATCCCCCTGTACCAGCCCTTCCCCGTGCGCCCGTGAGCAGGAAAGAAATGGGGCCTGTTAGCATTCCACAGCTGAGCAGTCAGACAGGAATCAGATGGCAGAATTCCAGATGTGGATGTTTGTGTTACTGGATCATAATTACATTTCAGGGAAATGACTGCTCCCTGGAAATGGGAGCTCCTGTTCCTCTCTGTCCTTTGCCTCCTCGAGCAGCTCTTGGATGATTTATTATTCCAGGGACCCCCAAGGAGATACACCTCTGCCTCTCCGTGAAGGTCACATGGTTAGTGCAGACTTGATCCAGGTCAGAAGCTATCCTTGACACTTAGGGGAACCGCCAGTAAAGTCCCTCAAAACTCGCGGAGTGGTCAGTGAGTCTGGCGCTCCGATTTCTCCGTGGGCAGATCTCCCGCCCACCCTGACCCACCAGATGGAGACATGGTGTTTCCCTAACATTTACGGTGCAGATCCCATCCCACTGCCAGAGGAGAGCTGGGCTCTTCTCTGTGGCGTGGTGCCTATTTAAATACCATGTACCTGGGGGCTTGTGCGCTCCCCCACAGGATGGTGGGGTGGGGGGTGTATCAACCAATTAATTCAGCAGCCAGTCCCTGAGGTCCCAATCGTGCCCACATGACAATACAGGGCCAGTCGTATGACCAGCCAAGAGGAGGTAAGAGGTCAATGAAAAAGCAACAGGTGACTCCAGGTGGCCCCACAGTAACAGTCAGAGGCATGTGCAAATGCCACTAAGAAACCCACAGGGTCAGCCAAGGGTGGGGGTGGGGTGGGGACGGGGCACTCCTGTGCCTCAGCAGGGCTGAGCCATGGTCACCCTGTCCTACCTGGGAGCCTGTGGCATGGTCTTGGAGCAGCCAGCCTTGTCTCCAGGAACCGGGCCATTTTAAGGAGCAGCCAGCACAGCAAAGAGCATCCCTGGGGGCATTTTGTGTCTGAGAAGGTAGGGGGCTGGGGAAGGTTTGTCCCAGTCCTCGCAAACTTCTCTTTCATGTAACTTTCTCAGGTGAAAGGTGAAGCTGCCCATGAAAAGCCAGCTTGGGGTATGGTTCCTGAGCAGATGGCAGGGAAGCAGTGTGCGAGGCAGATGAGTTTGGAAACCATATGCAGTCCTCTTTAAAAATGCCCAGAAACACCAAAGTCAGTGTCTGGCCCTGCCTCCCCCTCAGGAGTGGGAGGTGGGAAGGCGCCTGCCCAGGCCGCGCCCCTGGGGTCTGCAGGGCTGGAGGGCTGGCAACCTAGGCTGTACCTGAGCTGCCTGCACCTGGTGCAGCTTCCAGTGGCTCCCAGCGCCGTGGGCAGAGGCCCGAGCAGGGTGAGTGCAATTACAGTGACTGACTGTCTGCAGCTCGGTATTAATCTTTCAAAAGGCCTTCGCTCTGGAGCCAGGGTATTAGGTGGCTTGGCCAAGTTCTTAAAAACGTTCCTTTTTTCTCTGCAGAATGTCAAGTGAGATTTCAAGGGGGCATACTTCATAACCAAGTGTATTTTCCTCGGAGCAATAAAGCTCAGCTACATGTCCTCTCCCCTGCCCACCCCACTCCAGGTTGGCTAGCCAAAACCTTTATCTGTTTTTCAGAGAAACAAATAAGCTAAACCCTGTAGGTGGGTTTCTTCAAGGGAAGAGAGGGTCCCTCCTAAGCAAACATGGCAAGTGCCGAGGGAGCACTGCTGGCCCAGTGCTGGCCTGAATGAAGCCCCATGCGCAGATGGTGGGTGGGTGGGCACCCCTTTGGTGCAAGGACAGTTGGGCAGTAGAGACTGGCTCTCTTGATTCCTGGCAAGTACCAACTCTCTAGGGTGTGCATGACAACAAACCGAGAGTTGAGGAGACAGGGGGATGGAGGAAATGGGGGTTAGATAAAAACCAAGAATCAGTCTGCATGATTTTCCTCAATCCTGGGATGCAACAGGGTAGACCCGGATGTGTTTTTCACCAACTGAGCAGGAGCACGTCTCCAGGGAGGACTGTGGTGACATGTGCGTGTGTCCTGTCTGTGCCCCCTCTGGAGAAGCCACAACTTGAAAACCTGAGGAGTGTGCCATGCTCCATGCAGGGAAGACTATGCCACAGGGGCATCTCAGTGGCAGGAAGGGCAGCAGGACTGCAAAGGAGCAGAAGCCTGGGAGAGGTACAGGCAGCTCAGGGTCCGTCTCAGCTTCCAACACAGCAGCCAGGACTCACCCAAGGTCACAAAGCGAGTTAGGAAGAAACAAGCAGTTCCTGGATCAGGCCCTAACAAGCAGAATCCTATTAAAAAAAAACAAGAAGAAGAAAACGACTCTGGGGATTTTAACAAAGAAGCCAGGCTATAAATCCACTCTCTGCACAGCTGCCGGCTCATCTTCCTAAAATGCAAATGGGATGCGCCACGCAGCAACGAGGTGCCCTTCAGGGGGCTCGGCGCCCCGGGAGAAAGACTGAGTCCTCGCCTGCCCAGGGCCAGATGGTCTGCAGCCCAGCTACATCTGGATACCACTGCCAGCCCCTACCCGCTCCCCCTCCTCTTGCTCCCCCTATCTATACCCAGGCATACTGGCTTTCTTGAGTTCTCTCTGTCTCTCTATCTTTGTCTCTCCCCTTGTCTCATCCAGCAACTCATTTGTTGATGCAACAAAGATTTCTTAGCATCACCTTATTGCCTGTCCCTGTGCTAAATAACAAGGGTGTGTGGGGAACAGATGGACAGTCTTGTCCCCTCAGAACTTCCAGAGAGCTGGGGAAACAGAAATTAATCAGGTAATCACTATTTTAACTGCAAAGCTTTAGCTATGTGTGTGCATACACTAAAGGTACAGAAGATGGGGTGCCATTGAGGAGGCCCTGCTTTGGGGGGAGGACTCCCTAAGAAGGGAGCAGGGTCCTAAAGATTGACCGAAACCAGAAGCAGGAGGGACAGGCATGCCCAACTGAGCCTAGAGCCTGAGGGGAAGGAGCCCTGGTCAGAGGGGCTGAAAAGAGCAAAGCCAGACAGAGTTGGGGGATGAGAGAATGAGGGGGTAGGAGGAGGGTTAGTGGGGGCAGAGGGGTGTCTTGTCTAGACGCCCAGTACCAGGCCAGCCTCAGTGTCTTGCTCAAACCCTCCACATGGGGCGGCATCAGGGCTGCACTTATTCATTGCAGCTCACAGTTATCAAGTCCTCAGTGGGCGGAGCTCACCTCAGGGCTGCCCTGTTGCCCTCATTCCTTCCACAATCCTGTGAGGTAGGCACTGGGGAAACTGAGGACTGAGATGCTTTCACTTGCCCGCTACATTCCTAGCAAGTGGCAGAGCTGGGATTTGAACCCAAGACTGGGACTTCAGAGCCCACTTTGCAGGCGCACTCCTCCAGCCTCCCACCCCAGCACCTGGTGCTCTGCACAGAGCCAGTCCAGGCTCCTGTCTCTGCCTCCGGAGAAATTGGGCCAGGCCATATGAGTCCCAACCTTGGCTGTGCTGGGGGCTCCCTTCTCCAGGGATGGCTGCTCCTTTGTTCCTGGCCCCGCGGTCCCAGTGCTGAGGCAAAGCCAGCCTCCTGGAAGGAAGGAAAGCTCAAAGCTTCGGAGAAGAAAGGGGCTGTTCCAGCTAATTACCTGCCTGGCTGAGCAGTCCCACGGCCACCGCGTGCCCACAGGTACGGCCAGCACTTTGAAGAAGGATGTGGGGCAGCTTTTGGGGAAATGAAAGGATAGACTGAAACCCACCAACATGGGGTGGGCTAGTACTGATCCAAGGAAATTTAAGACAATATCTTAAGATTGTAAAGTCAGAGGAGGGAGTGGTGAAATAAGAGGAAGAGGAGAATCAAGAACATACATCCCCCAGCCCCCGAGAGCCAGGGAGCCCAGCAGGCACCATGCCCATGTCCCCCTCATGTCAATGAAACCAAGATGCAAACAGCCACCCAGAAATGACGGGCATGCCACTAGAGACAGTGGGGGTGGGCCCTAGGGGAGAAGGTGCCTGACTGGGCAGCCACACAGCCCCACACTCAGGAAGTCTGCACTCCATGTGACTTTCAGTGAGCGATGTTTTCAGTGAGCGACCCACCCTTTCATTCTGCACGAAGCCAGTCCTGCTGGGGAAGCAGTGGACACAGAAGGATACCTCCAGGGCAGATGCGATGTGTGCTCAAACTCCAGGGTCCTGCCATCTGCTCAGTGCCTCCCTTGCAGCTGTGGGGAGTGTGGACTCCTCAGGTACATGCCGTCCCACACGGCTGAATATGTGCTAGAAAGCAGGGAGCACATGTGTGTGGGCTTCTGTTACCTGCCTCTCAGGTGGGAGCAGAGAGGCAGGGGAAAAGAGTGTTAGGCTTCCAGAAGTCCCCATCACCCAGCAAAGACAGAAAGCAAAAACAACAGCAAAAAAGCTTGAATCTCGGCCCCTCGGTCTAGTGCCTGACTCCTGGACCCCCATTACCCCTGCAATGGGACAGGGGTAGGCCTCAGGTGAGCTGCCACCAGTTAGTGTGTCCTTCATTGGCATGGGCTGCTTGCATCCCGACAACACTAACTTGAGTAGGGAACCAGGTAGGTGGAAGGACACCTGGGCATGATGCCTTTCAGTGCCTTTCATGGGGTCAGACACCATGCCTGGCCCTGCAGATTTGGCTGTCCAGCTGGGATTGCTGAGCCTATGGTAAATGCATGTTTCCCTCTGTGAGGAATGGCCAAACTCTTCCCAAAGTGGCTGTATGCGCATTCCTGTTGTCCTGCACACTCACCAGCATGGGGTGAAGGTAGCTTTTCAGTTTTCGCTTTTCAGTGATGATCTCTCTTGTGCATATGCCCCATGGATTTTTAAAAAAGTATATTCTGCTGTTGGGCGGGATGTTCCCACACGTTCATCTGAAAATGTCATTAGGCCGAGTTGGTTGATAACATTGTTCAGGTGTTGTAGAGCCAAAACGATCTTCCTCCCTCTGTTAACTTGGGATGTTGATGTTTGCAACCATAATTTTGTATTTGTCTATTTCTCCTTCCAGCTAACACATTTTTTCAGGTATTGTGAAATCTCTGTGATTTATGTGTATATATTCAGGATTGACATGCTGTCGCATGAATAGCCTCCTTTATCACTGCAGCAATCTCTTGTTAGCTCTGGTACCGTTTCTTGTGTAGATTTCTACTTAATACAGCCACTTCAGCTTACTTATCTCTATCTTTCATTTCTAGTCTATCGTCTTCACCTTAAATGGCCTATCTTCATAGCTGAAGTGGCTTTTTGAAGACAGCATGTAGTTGAGTCTTGCTTTTATATCCAACCTCATTATCTCTGTCTTTAAATCAGTAATCCTCACCCAAAGGTATTTTTTTTTTCCATTGCTTTTCAGAGAGAGTGAAAGGGAGGGAGAAGGAGGGGAGAGAGACAGAGAAACATCGATATGAGAGAGACACATAGACTGGTTGCCTCCTGCATGCACCCCCAACCAGGGGTGGGGAGGGATCCCGAAACTATGGTATGTGATCTTGACCAGGAATTGAACCCACAAACCTTTGTTTCATGGGCCAACACACTAACCACTGAACCAAACTAGCCAGGGCTTAATGTTATATTTTGACCATTTGCATTTAATGCTGTTATGATATGGTTGGATTAATAGCTATTTCATCTTGCTAATGCATTTTATTTTCACTATTGGATCATAAACTAGCCTTTTAATTTCACTTTTATCAATTTGAATCTTGAACTTACACTAGTCTTCTTTCAAATAATAATATGCCATTCACATATAATGTAATAACCTTAAAATGATAGACTGCCATTATTCTGTTTCATCCACTGTGCTCTGTGGTCATATATTTTATTTTTACATGTTCTAAAACCTACTACAAATAGCTATTGTTTATATTTTAAACAGTCAATTATCTTTTAAAATAATTTTTAAATGAAAAATAAATATATTTTATATTTACTCATATATTTGCCATTCATTCCTTTGTGTAGATCTAAGTCTCTGGCTGGCTCTAAGAACTTTCCTTAATGCTTCTTCGAGACAGATATGCTACTGGTGGATTCTATCAGCTTTTTTCTTTTGTCTATAAGATCTTTATTTTGCCATCATCTTCCTGATAATTTTTCTGAGCATAGAATTCCATTGGACACTGTTGTTGTCCAACATTTGACAGATTTTTTCTCTCAGAACTTCGAAGATGTCATTCTATCATCATTCAGGCTTAAATACACATTTTTGTGAATTGCTAGTTCCTTTGTACATAACGGGTCATATTTCTCTAAATATATACATTGTTTTCTTTTCATCACTGTTTCAGCAATTTGATATACATTGGTGTGGATTTGTTAGTGTGTTTAACCACTTTGTAGTTAGTTGAGCTGCTTGGAGCTAAGGATTTATAGCAGCCAAAAAATTTGTAAAATCTTCAATCATTATTTTTTCCAATTTTTTAAATTTAATAAATCTTTATTGTTTAGATTATTATAATAGTTCCTCTTTCCCCCCGCCCCTCATCGCTCCCCTCCACCTGGTTCCCAACCCACCCTCTGCCCTTACCTTCCCCCCTGCACTATCCTCATCTATGGTGTATGATTTTTGTCCAGTCTCTTCCCGTACCCCGCCACACCCCTTTCACCCCAAGAATTGTCAGTCCACTCCCTTTCTATGCCCCTGATTCTATTATATTCACCAGTTTATTCTGGTCATCAGATTTTTTATTCACTTGATTTTTAGATTCATTTGTTGATAGATATGTATTTATTGTTCATAATTTTTATCTTTACCTTTCTCTTCTTCCTCCTCTTCTTAAAGAATACCTTTCAGCATTTCATATAATACTGGTTTGATGAACTCCTTTAGTTTTTTCTTATCTGTGAAACTCTTTATCCGCCCTTCAATTCTGAATGATAGCTTTGCTGGGTAGAGTAATCTTGGTTGTAGGTTCTTGTTGTTCATCACGTTGAATATTTCTTGCCACTCCTGTCTGGCCTGCATAGTTTCTGTTAAGAAATCAGCTGACAGTTGTATGGTGCTTCCTTGTAGGTAATTAACTGTATTTTACTCTTGCTGCTTTTAATATTCTCTCTTTGTCTTTTGCTCTTGGTAATTTAATTATCATGTTTCTTGGTGTGGTCCTCTTTGGATTCCTTTTGTTTGGGGTTCTGTGCACTTCCTGGACTTGTAAGTCTATTTCTTTCACCAGGTAGGGCAAGTTGTCAGTCATTATTTCTTCAAATAGGTTTTCAGTATCTTGCTCTCTCTCTTCTTCTGGCACCCCCATAATTCTGATGTTGGTATGCTTGAAGTTGTCCCAGAGGCTCCTTACACTATCTTTACATTTTTGGAATCTTTTTTTCTTTTTGCTTTTTCAGCTGAGTGTTTTCTGCTTCTTTGTATTTCAAATCTTTGACTTGATTCTTGCAGTCCTCTAGTCTGCTGTTAGGTCTCTGTATAATATTTTTTATTTCAGTCAGTGTATGTTTAATTTCTAGTTGGTCCTTTTTCATATCCTCAAGGGTCTTGCTAAGTTTATTGGCCTTTTCTAGGAAATTCTTGAAAAACCTTATAACCGTGGTTTTGAACTCTGTATCCAGTCGTTTGTTTTCCTCCTTTTCTTTCATTTGTGATCTGTCCTTTTGTCTCGACATTTTCACTGCTTCCCTGAGTTGATAGAGTAGCTTTGTGTGCTAGGTGTCCTATAGAGCCAGTGATTCAGCCTCCCCCAGTTACCTGAGGTGGACACTTTTGGTGCACCCCTTTGTGGACTGTGTGCACAGCCTTGTTGTAGTTAAGTCTTGATTGTTGTTGGTATCACTGGGAGGAATTGACATCCAGGCCGACTGGCTGTGAGGATCAGTGGTGTCTACATTGGGAGAACTTCTGTGCTAGAGACACCCTTATGAGACAAGACTTGCCAAATTACAAAAGCCTCTGTGCTAGCTTGGTTGGGGCAGAGTCTCAGGGCTGAGCAGACAGCCTTGGCTTCCTGTCAGCCCTCCTCTATGAGGCCCCTGGGTCTCAGTGTCCCTCAGTAATGGCTGAAAGCACCTCTGAGAGAAAGCCATCCTTGAGTTTTGCCCGCTGACAGACAGTCCAGTTTCTCCCCGAATGAGTCTGGGTTCCCAGAAACTCACCCAGAACTGGAGTTCAGCACAGTTGGGAGCTTCCATATCCCTCTCACTTTAGAAAGTCAGCCGTGCACTCAGCCACCTGTGCACTCAGCAGTCAGTCCTCTCTGCACGCACATGCCACTGGACCTCTGCCTTCCGCAGTTCTTCTGAGTCTCAGTGTGCTTTCTCTTTTCCTGACAGTCCAGATTCCTCCTGAATGGTCTGGGTTCCCAGAGTCTCACCCGGGCCTGGAGCTCAGGGCAGTTGGGAGCTTCCGTCTCCCTCCTGCTTGAGGAAACCAGCCACACACTCAGCCACTCATCCTCTCCGCCCGCGGGTCTCTGTACCTCAGCCTTTTGCAGCTCCTCTGAGTCTAAATGTGCTTTCTCTATCCTTCTGATTGTAGAATTTCCACTCAGCCAGCTTTCCTGTGGTTCTAGATGATGTCTGCTTTGTCTTTTAGTTGTAGTTTTGATATTGTTGTGTGAGGCAGCAGTTTAGATGTTTACCTATGCCTCTATCTTGGTTTCTCTCTATTTCTTCCAATTTTTGTCCACTATCCTCCACCTGCCACTTCTCTTGTTCCCCCAATTCCACACACTTGGTATTGTCACTTGGGTCACTGAAAGTCTGTTCCATTTTTTTTTCTGGTCATTTTTTCCTTTTTGTTTCATTTTGGATTGTTTCTATCATGAAGTTCAGTATTCTTTTTCCTACATTTTCTAATCTGCTGTTAATGTAATAGAGTAAATTTTGCATTTCTGATCTTGTATTTTCATCTTGAGAAAGTCTTATTTTTATGTCTTAAATTCCTTTCCTTACTATATTCATATTTTCCTTAAATATTGAATATACAATAATCATTGGTTTAATGTCACTGCTGGCTGATTCCATCATTCTTATCATTTATGGTCTTGTTTCTTCTGACTTTCTGTAGGTTAGGGATCGCTTTGTCTTCTTTAACATACCTAGTAATTTTTATTGGATGCTGGGAGTTATGTTACTACACTGTTGAGTGTTTAGATTTTTCTATCTTCCTTTACAAAGTGTTGAGCTTTGTTATGACAGGCAGATGGTGAAATAAAGACTTTTTTTCAGACAAATTGAACTTGTGGTTCAGTTTGATCCTTTGAGGCTTGTTTTAAATATTTGTTAGGGTGAGTCTAATGTAGACTTTACTCTAGGGTTGGCCCTCTGGTTTCTCTAGTGAAAGCCCTGAGTTGTCAAGGAGGACTCTTCACTGACTAATCTAATCTTGAGAGCCACCCCATCTCTGTTACCCCTGGGAACTGTTTAGCTCAGAGCTCCTATGTTACTGTTCATGTGACTTCATGAAATTTATATCCATGCACATGCATCTTAATATTATGTTAAGATTCAAGACAATGAAAATTTCTGGAGTTATTTTACTGCTTAGATCCCTCTCTGTATAATTCTACCCAACACATTCTAACCTTTTTGGCTCCCCAAATTCCCATTTGTGCCCCTTCAACTTATCAAGATTATTGTGCTTGCCCTCTCTGCTTCAAAGACAGGAGGTAGCATCAAGTAGAAAGCCAGGGTGACTTTAGGGCTCACCTGGTCTGTCTCCTCCATGAACACAGTCCTGGACTGCTTGATGTCCACTGGGGAACAACAGTTGCTTCACAAATTCTGTCCACTTTTCTAATTACCCCACTCAGTCTCTGCTACCTCCCAGGGGCAGAAATGGATATAAATCTTTCAGAAATTAACATCACATCATGCTTCACACTTTTGGTTAAAACATTCCATTGGGAGGAGAAAAAAAATGGCTGCCGAATAGGCAGGCCTGTCATCCACCTCATCCCACGGCCAGATTGGGAATACAATTGAATTGGAAAACATTCACCTGGAATTACCAACTGCTATCTGGCTGAGAAGGAGATGTATATCAAGGAAGGACAGAAAACACCTGGAGACCAGTAGGAAGGGTGAGGTCATGATAAGACCTAACCTAGATCCCAGGGGCCACAGGCCGGCAGACAAAGTTGGGTGAGGGATCTCCCCGCTATGGGAGATCCTGTTCCTTCACAAGATAGAGACCCAGAACCCAGGCTGGGCTCCACATTCCGAGCACAAAAGCCAAGACCTGCAGGTTCTGTAACATCCAACCCATGAAAGGCAGCGGGGCTCCTAGATGCAGAGACATAGAACCCATAGACTGGAGCTAGATGGAGAGAAGGTCATGGTTTTCTTTATGTTATTTTTTCCCTCCCTCTCTCCCAACCCAGAGCCCAGGAATTTTCATTTGCAACTATCCACCTGAGGCTTTGGTGCAGGAGGGAGATGTGTTTGCCCAGGAGACTCCATGCATGATGCCTAAGGAGAGGCTGAGTGGGAAGCATTGCAGGGCAACTTGGTTAAACAACAGCGAGGAGTATTTAGTCATAGCCTCCAAACTGAAACTGGCCAGTTTTCCTGAGAGGAGTTAGCCACTCCCAGCAGCCAGAGGACAAGTAAAGGGGGAAACCCCACCCTAGGTGATAAGGAGCCCTGCCTGCCACAGCTTGCATTGAGTTTCTTAGAGAAAACAAAAGCAAAGGCCAAGCTTACGAGTTTGAACAGTCTCCAGGAGCCCTTGGTGACTGGATAGGGGGAGAGGCCACCTGCCCCACTATCTTGGGAACCAGGCTGATATTTCTCCTTACCCCACCCCGCTTCCGCACAGGAGAACTGATAAAAACTCCAGGTTTCCAGCGGATCCCATTGGTCTCCATACAAGGACCTCTATCCAGCCAAGGGCAGAGTGGCAGAGAAATAGCTCTGAAGCAGGAAAACACACAGCCATATTCCCTGAAACCTAAACAGTACTCCCCCCACCTAAAGGCCTATCAGAAACACACTTTTGAGTGATTAAGATTAACATCTCCCTAGCAGGCAAAGGTAGGCAGAGGCAGAGCTCAGGGAACCAGCTCAGGGGAAGTTTACTGACCCAGCCCTGGGCCCCGTACTGCTAACAAACCTGCCGTAGAGGGCAGATTGCCCCTTCTCCTTACAGCCAAGACCTGTGGACACAGACATAAGGAGTGGAAGGGTGGGTCACTTGGGCTTCAAGCAGGTTGCTGAAAGCCGAAGGACAGTGCCTGACAGTGGTTGACAGCCAAATTGGCAGACAGAACAGAAGAGTGGGATCCAAAGCAAGCTCCCACAGGGCAGTGGTCAGCAAACAGCGGCTGGCGAGCCACATGCCACTCCCGAGCCGAGGTTTGCTGCTCTGTTGACTAATGAGTTTGCCGACCACTGGGATAGGGGCTTAATCACAAGGAACAATAACAGCCTGTAAGTATTGGAATCAAAAGTCTAGGTCAGTGGTTGGCAAACTCATTAGTCAATAGAGCAGCAAACTTTGGCTCGAGAGCCGCAATTTGCCAACCACTGCCACAAGGCATTAAATGTGACTAAAACAAATGACACTTCACCTCACCCCAGCTTCTCTTTTCTCCTTTTTTTCTTTTCAATTTTTCTTCTCTTTCTTTTTTAAGTTTTTCTCTGTCCTTGCTTTTTCCCTTTTTAAATTTATCTTCTTTATCTTCTCTATAGATTTGTTATTAGTCTAATCTTTGTGGTTTCATTCATATAGCTAATATTCCTAATCCCTTTTCAGATTCAATTTTTCCCCTTTTTCTTTTTTCTACTATTCAATTTTTCTTTCTCTCTTTCACTTTTCTTTTTTCTTTTATAAATCTTTATTGTTCAGATTATTACAATTGTTTCTCTTTTTTCCCCCCATAGCTCCCCTCCACCCAACTCCCACCCCTCCTTCTGCCTTTACCTCCCTCCCCATTGTCCTCATCCATAAGTGTATGATTTTTGTCCAGTCTTTCCCTGCACCCCCTTTCCTTCTTTCCTCCTGAGAATTGTCAGTCCACTCCCTTTCTATGCCCCTGATTCTATTATATTCACCAGTTTATTCTGTTCATCAGATTTTTAATTCACTTGATTTTCAGATTCACTTGTTGATAGTTATGTATTTGTTGTTCATAATTTTTATCTTTACCTTTTTCTTCTTCTTCCTCTTCTTAAAGAATACCGTTTAGCATTTCATATAAAACTGGTTTGGTGCTGATGAACTTCTTTAATTATTTCTTATCTAGGAAGCTCTTTACATGACCTTCAATTCTGAATGATAGCTTTGCTAGGTAGAGTAATCCTGGTTGTAGGTTCTCACTATTCATCACTTTGAATATTTCTTGCCACTCCTGTCTGGCCTGCATAGTGTCTGTTGAGAAATCAGCTGACAATCATATGGGTGCTCCCTTGTAGGTAGTTAACTGTTTTTCTCTTACTGCTTTTAATGTTCTCTCTTTGTCTTTTGCTCTTGGTAATTTAATTATGATGTGTCTTGGTGTGGTCCTCTTTGGATTCCTTTTGTTTGGGGTTCTGTGCACTTCCTGGACTTGTAAGTCTATTTCTTTCACCAGGTAGGGCAAGTTGTCAGTCATTATTTCTTCAAATAGGTTTTCAGTATCTTGCTCTCTCTCTTCTTCTGGCACCCCCATAATTCTGATGTTGGTATGCTTGAAGTTGTCCCAGAGGCTCCTTACACTATCTTCACATTTTTGGAATCTTTTTTTCTTTTTGTTTTTCCAGTTGAGTGTTTTCTGCTTCTTTGTATTTTAAATCTTTGACTTTTGATTCTTGCAGTCCTCTAGTCTGCTGTTAGGTCTCTGTATAATATTTTTTATTTCAGTCAGTATATGTTTGATTTCTAGTTGGTCCTTTTTCATCTCTAGTTGGTCCTTTTTCAACTCCTCTTGGGTATCACTAAATTTATACATCTTTTATAGGAAATTCTTGAAAAACCTTATAACCGTAGTTTTGAACTCTGTATCTAGTCATTTGTTTTCCTCCATTTCTTTCGTTTGTGATCTGTTCCTTTGTCTCTACATTTTTGCTGTTTCCCTGAGTTGGTAGAGTAGCTTTGTATGTTCAGTGTCCTATGTGGCCTAGCAGCTCTGTCTCCCCAGTTACCTAAGGTGGACTCTCTTGGTGCACTACTTTGTGGACTGTGTTCACAGCCTTCTTATAGTTAAGTCTTGATTGTTGTTGGTATCACTGGGGGGAATTGACCTCCAAGCCAATTGGTTGTGAGGATCACCTGTGTCTAGGCCAGGAGAACTTCTGTGCTGGAGTCAGCCTTATGATACAAGACTTGCAAAATTGCAATAGCCTCTGTGTTCAGCTTGGATAAGGAAGAGTCTCAGGGCTGAGCAGACAGCCTTGGCTTCTGTCAGCCCTGCCCTATTAGCTCCTGGGTCTCAGTGTCCCTCAGTAATTGCTGCATCCCTCTCTGTGCACTTGCACTCATGTTCACGCACCTCCAGACTTCTGCCTTTCCAGCTCCCCTGAGTTTCCATACGCTCTGGGGACCCATATGAGTCTGGGTTCTTAGGGTCTCACCCGAAACTGGGGTTCAGTGCAGTCAGAAGTGGAGTTCAACACAATTGGAGGGTTCTGTTTTCTTCCCACTAGAGAAAGCCAGTGGCACAATCAGCAGTCAGCCCTCTGTGTGCACACTCGTGCTCACATATCTCCAGACCTCTGCCTTTTGTAGCTCCCCTAAGTTTCCCTGCACTCCTCCCTTTTCAAAACCATCCAGACTCTCCCCGTATGAGTCTCGTGCAGAACTGGGGTCCAGTGCAGTCAGGAGTTTCCTTCTGCCTCCCACTAGAGGAAGCCAGCCAGGCACTCCACTGCCCATCCTCTCCATGCATGTGTCTCCATACCTCAGCTTTTAGAAGCTCCTCTGAGTCTCCGTGAGCCCCTCTCTTTCCTTCTAGTTGTAGAATTTCCACTCAGCCAGCTTTCCTGGATGATGTCCATTCTGTCTTTTAGCTGTAGTTTTGAAATTGTTGTGTGAGGCAGCAGTTTAGGTATTCATCTATGCCGCCATCTTGGTTTCTCCACTTCTCTTTCTCTTTACTGCTTTCTCATCTCTTCTTTTTCTTGTTTTAGGTCTATCTCCTTACTCCTATATTTTCCTTTCCAAAACTTTTTTTCTTATTTTTTCATTTCTTTTCTCCCTCCTTTATTTTATCCATTTCCTTTTTCCTGAGTAACTCTTTATTCTTATTTTCTTTTTTAAAAATATATGTTATTGATTTTTTTTACAGAGAGGAAGGGAGAGGAATAGAGAGTTAGAAACATCGATGAGAGAAAGACATTGATCTGCTGTCTCCTACACGCCCCCCACTGGGGATGTGCCCACAACCAAGGTACATACCCTTGACTGGAATCGAACCTGGGACCTTTCAGTCTGCAGGCCAACGCTCTATCCACTGAGCCAAACCAGTTTCGGCTATCCTTATTTTCTTTATTTCAACTCTGCACCTACGTATTCTGCCACCCTCCTCCTTGTTTTTGTTATTGTTGTTTGTGCTTCTTTTTTGGTTTGTTTGTTTCATTTTGTTTTCTCCTAGTATTCTCTTTGTTTTTTACTATCATTCTTGTTACCTTTTCTCTTCCTAATTCTCCCTTCTCTGGTGCTGTAGAGGTCTTGTGTACATTTTTGTTTTAGAGCTTCTGTTTCCTGTTCTGTTTTGTTGTATTTGTTCTGTATGATCAGCACCTCCACAACAGCTCTCATGATGTGGTCAAGGTTGAGTCACATAGTCAACCAACCTAGAGGAGACTCCATCCAAAAACCGGACAATAAAATTCAACACCCAACACAATAGGAGACCACAGATAACTCAAGTAAGGATCTTTTCTAGAGTATTCCTCACAGGAGACATGGGAGACTGCATCAGTGGGCCTCACAAAACACCTACTAATAAGACCATCCCACAAAATCTAGGAGGCATAGCAGTTTGATATAATAAATAGAAACAAATATAAAGAGACAGCAAAAATGGGAAACAAAGAAACAACCTCAAATGAAAATAAAAGGAGGAATCTCTAGAAAAGGAACAAAATAAAATGGAGGCAAGCAATAAAAGCAGATATAGAATTCAGAGTAATGGTAATAAGGGTGTTCAAACAATTCAGAGAGAAATACAAGCAACTTAATGAGAATATCAAGGAAATTAATGAGGATATTAAGGGGCTTAATGAAAGCTACACCAACATGAAAAGAGGTTGAAAGAATAAGTAAGAATCAATTGGAAATGAAGAATGACCTAACTGAAATAAAGAACACAATAAAAGGATTCAACAGTAGACTAAAAGAAGCTGAGACCAAATCAGTGGATTAGAAGACAAGGTAGACACTAATACCACAAAAATACAAATGATTGTGATAAAATACTATGAACTATATGCCAATAAGCTGGACAATATGGATGAAGTAGACAAACTTAGAAAAATACAATCTCCCAAAAATGAATCAGGAGAAATCAGAAAACCTGAATAGGCCAATAACAACTGGTGAAATAAAAGCAGTAATCAAAACACTCCCAGCAAACAAAAGCCCACCAAGGTCTGGATGACTTCACATGGGAATTTTAACAAACATTCAAAGAGGAACCAACATCTATACTCCCCAAACTATTTCAAAAAATCCAAAAGTAACACTTCCAAATTCTTTATGAAGCCAGCATTATCTTTATCAAAACCAGATCAAGACACTACAAAGAAAGAGAATTACAGACCAATATAACTGATGAACATAGATGTTAAAATCTTCAACAAAATATTAGCAAATAAGATCCAGCAATATATTAAAAAGATCATATACTATGACCAAGTGAGATTTATTTCAGGGATGCAAGGCTGGTACAATATTTGCAAATCAATAAACATGATACATCACATAAATAAATTAAATGACAAAACTCACATGATCATATAAATAGATGTAAAAAAAAAGCATTCAACAAAATCCAATAGCCACTTTTGATAAAAACTCTCAGCAAAGTAGGAATAGAGGGAGCATACCTCAACATGATAAAGACCATATATTACAAGTTTAGAGAGAACATCATTCTCAATGGGCAAAAACTAAAACCATTTCTCTTAAGAAAATGAACAAGATAGGGATATCTGCTTTCACCACTTTTATTGAACATAGTACTGGAAGTTCTAGCCACAGCCATCAAACAAGAAGCAGAAATAAAAGGCATCCAAATTTAAAAGGAGGAAGTAAAACTCTCATTATTCCCAGATGACATGATATTGTACATAGGAAAACCTAAGAACTCCACCAATAAACTACTAGATTTAATAAATGAATTTGGCAATGTAGCAGTATACAAAATCAACACCAATAATAAATTCTCAGAAAAAGAAACTAAACAAGCAATCTCATTAGCAATTGCAACATAAAAATTAAGATACTTAGGGATAAACTTAACAAAGGAGGCCAAAGACCTGTACTGGGAAAATAACAGGATGTTGAAAAAAGAGATAGAAGATATGAACAGATGGAAGAATATACCGTGTTCATGGATTGGTAGAATCAACAACATTAAAATGTCCATAGTACCCAAAGCAATCTACATATTCAATGTAATCCTTATAAAATACCAATGGCTTATCTCACAGAACTACAAAAAATACTCCAAAAATATATGGAACCAAAAAAGACCCCCAATAGCTGCAGCAAAATTGAGACAGAAAAACAAAGTTGGAGGAATCAAAATACCAGACTTCAAGTTATACTACCAAGCCACCATAATCAAAACAGTCTGGTATTGGCATAAGAACAGGCATATGGCCAATGGAACAGAACAGAGACCCCAGAAATTGACCCAAGCCATTATGCTCAATTAATATTTGACAAAGGAGGCAAGAGCATAAAATGGAGTCAAGACAGTCTCTTCAATAAATGGTGTTGGGAAAATTGGACAGTTATATGCAAAATAATGAAACTAACCACCAACTTACACCTCATACAAGAATAAACTCAAAATAGATAAAAGTCTTAACACATTAAGCACCTATACAATCACCAGTGACTGACACTATACTTTCCCTCCAGAAGACAAAACAGGCTGGGTGCTCAATATGTTAAAAGTAAGTTGCAAAACTATAAAAATCCTATAGGAAACCATAGGCAGAGAAATCTCAGACATCTCTCATAGCTGTATGTTTACCAACACATTTCCTAGAGCAAAGGAAACTAAGGAGAAAATAAATAAATGAAACTACATCAAAATACAAGCTTCTGCACAGCAAAAGAAACAACCAGCAAAACAAAAAGGGAGCCCACTGTATGGGAGAACATATTTGGCATTGATACATCTGATAAAGGGTTAATATCCAAAATACATAAGGAACTCAGACAACTTAACAAAGGGAAGACAAACGATCAATGAAAAAATGAGTAAAGGACCTAAATAGACATTTCTCCCTAAGAGAATATACAGATGGCCAAGAGACATACGAAAAAAGGCTCAAAATCACTCATCACCTGAGAGATGTAAATTAAAATCACAATGAGGTATCAGTTCACACCTGATAGAAAAGCTACTGTCAACAAATTAAAAAAATGACAAGTGCTGGCAAGAAAAGGGAACCCTAGTACACTGCTGGTGGGAATGCAGACAGGTGTAGTCATTATGAAAACAGTCTGCAGTTTCCTTAAAAATGGAACTCTCATTTGGCTCAGTGATCCCACTTCTAGGAATATATCCTAAGAAATCAGAGCACTAATCAGAAAGCATATATGCACCCCTATGTTCATAGCACCACAATTTACAATAGCTAAGATCTGAAAAAAGCCCAAGTGCCCATCAGTAGATGAGTGGATAAAAAAGATGTGGTACAGTTATACCATGGAATACTATGCAGCAGTAAAAAAGAAGGATCTCTTACCCTTTGAGACAGCATGGAGGAACCTGCACAGTATCATGCTGAATGAAATGTCAGTCACAGAAAGACATTCATATGTGGACTCTAAGTAAAAAAAAGAAATTGAAGAATGGAGTGGATCCAGAAACTTGGAAGCATGGAACAGAGTAAGGAATCTCAGAGAGAAGATGGGGGAAGGTGGGTGGATGGGAGGTAATCAATCAAGGACCTTGTATGCACATATGCATAACCCATGGAGATAGACAATAGGTTGCTGAAGGCCTGGGGCAGGGGCAGGCTGGAGGGTGTCAATGGGGGTAAAAGGAGGTGATATGTAATACTTTCAACAATAAATAATTATTTAAAATAAAGAAAAGAAAATGTGAATGGTCTTCTTGGATTGGGAGAATTTTCCTAGACTCTCCACTTAAGAAATGGTAATGTGGATCCAAAGCTTTTATAGTTAGTGTTTCTTCCCAAACTGCCTTTGAAAGAAAAAGAAGACAAGGTAGGAAAAAAAAACAACACACCCATTGACAGCAGCAAATGGAAAAATAATATTTTTTTAAGTGCAAAAGTTTAAGGGAGAACATGAACTGTAACAACATTTGTATCATAGGAGTGCCAAAGAAGAATCCAAGCAAGAAATAGAGAACCTGTTTGGAGAAATAAGGGCAGAAAATGTCCCTAACCTGGTGAAGAAAAAAGTCACTCAAGTTCAGGAAACTCAGAGAGTCCCAGATATATGAAGCTCAAAAGACCCACACATAGGCACATAATAATTAAAATGGAAAGCATTAAAGACAAAGAAAGAATCTTAAAGGCTATGAGAGAGGCAGAAAGTTAACTATAAAGGATCTCCCATTAGACTGTCAGATGACTTCTCAATAGAAACACTTCAGGCAAGAAGGGAATGGCATGAAGTATACAAGTTAATGAAAAGAAGGGGACTGAACCCAAGACTACCTATTAAGGCTATCATCCAAAATCAAAGGTGAAATAAAAAGTTTCACTGACAAAAAAAAAAAAAAGGCTAAAAGATTGCATTACCACCAAACCAGCACTGCAAGAAATGCTAAAGGCATTGTTGTAAGAAGAAGAAATAGAGAGAAAGAGAAGAACACAGGCATAAAGAATAAGAATGGCAATAAATAAGTACCTATCAATAGTAACCTTTGATGTAAATAGATGAAATGCTCCAATCAAAAGACATAGGGTAGCTGAATGGATAAGAAAACATGACCTTCCCTCTCCGCCCCCCAAAAAAGAAAACATAACTCAACTATATGCTGTCCTCCAGAGACCCACCTCAGAACAAAAGACACACACAGAATGAGAATGAAGAGATGGAAAAAATGTTCTATGCAAATGGGAAAGAAAAAAAATAGCTGGAATACAATACTCGTATCTGACAACATAAAATTCAAAATGAAGGCCATTATAAGAGACAATAAAGATCACTATATAATACTAAAGGGATCGATCCAACAAGAGGATATAACTCTGGTAAACATATATGCACCCAATATAGGATCACCTAAATATGCTTAAAAAACCACTAGAGGACTTTAAGGGAGAGATCGACAACAATACAGTCATAGTTGGGGACTTTAACACCCCATTGACTTCACTGGATAGATCCTCCAGACAAAAATTAACAAGAACAGGCATATAGATCAATGGAACAGAACAGAGACCCCAGATATTGACCCAAGCCATTATGCTCAATTAATATTTGACAAAGGAGGCAAGAGCATTTAATGGAGTTAAGACAATCTTTTAAACAAATGGTAGTGGGAAAATTGGACAGATACATGGAAAATAAATGAAACTAGAGCACTAACTTGCACCATACATAAGAATAAATTCAAAACGGATAAAAGACTTAAATGTAAGTTGTGAAACCATAAAAATATTTAAAAAAAACCATAGACAGCAAAATCTCAGACATTTCTCATAGCAACATGTTTACAGATACATCTCCTAGGGCAAAGGAAACTAAGGATAAAATAAACAAATGGAACTACATCAAAATAAAAACCTTCTGCACAGTAAAAAAAAAAAATCAACAAAACAAGAAAGCCCACTGCATGGATGGGAGGACATATTTGGCAATTATACATCCAATAAGATGTTAGTTTTAAAAAGATATAGGGAACTCATCAACTTAACAAAAGGAAGACAAACAATCTAATTAAAAAATGGGTAAAGGACCTAAATAGACACTTCTCCAAAGTGGACATAGAGAAGGCCAAGAGATATATGAAAAAATCTCAGTCACTCATCATCCAAGAGATGCAAATCAAACCAGCAATGAGGAATCACCTCACACTTGTCAGAAAAGCTACCACCAACAAATCAACAAATGACAAATGCTGATGAGGATGTGGAGAAAAGGGAACCCCAGCACACTGCTAGTGGGAATGCAGACTGGTGCAGCCATTATGGAAAACAGTATAGAGTTTCCTCAAAAAATGAAATATGAAACTACCATTTGACCCAGTGATCCCACTTCTAGAAATATATTCTAAGAAATCAGAAACACCAATCAGAAAGAAAATATGCACCCCTATTTTATAGAAGCACAATTTAAAGATAGCTAAGATATGGAAACAGCCCAAGTACCCATCAGTAGATGAGTGGATAAAGAAGCTGAGGAACATTTACACAATGGAATACTGCGCAAAATATAAGAACTCTTACAATTCACAAGAGCATGGATGGACCTAGACAGTATTATGCTAGGCGAAGTAAGCCAGTCAGAGAAAGTCAAGTATCACAGGATCACTCATATGTAAAATCTAATGAACAAAATTAATTTATGAATAAAATAAATCCAGAGACATAGAATCATGAAACAGAATGTGGAATCTCAGAGGAAAGACAAAAGAAGGTGGGTAGGTGGGAGAGATCAACCAAAGAACTTGTATGCATATATGCATGACCCATGGATACAGACAATAGGGTGATGAAGGCCTGGAGTGGTGCAGGGGACTGGAAGAAGTCAATGTGAGAAAAAGGGGGACATCCGTAATACTTTCAAAAATAAGATTTTATAAACCCTCTCTATTATTCTTAGGATAACAGTCATACTTCATACAACTCCCTTAAGGTCCTGCCTGAACTGGCCCCTGCCCACCCCTCCACTCTTTTCCCTCCTTCCACTTTCCTCTCTGGACCTTTCCTGTGCTGGTCCCTCTCCCCAGAATGCTCTTCCTCCTCTTGTTTCTTAGGTAACTCATGCTCATTCTTCATCTCTACAAAGCAATGGCCATTTCCTTAGAGACTTGTTGGACTACACATTTCCCTACTGTATGCATTCATAACACCACTCCTTTGAAGAGCACACATTTAGCACTGTATGACTGCTTTTTGCTTATCTTACAAGGATACAATCCCCCCGGGGGCATGCACCTCACCAGCACCCACCAGACTGCCCATCCCATGCTAGGAGCTCAATGCGGATTGATGAAGAGACACCTGCTAATAGACCCCTCACCTGTGCCCTTCTCTCCATCCCCTTACCTTAACTGAGACTCTCTCCGTGTTTTGCTTGGACCACACAGTCTCCTAAATGATCGCCAGCTTGGCTATAGCTTTGCCTTTCCACACTGCAGTCAGGGAAGCCTTCAGACACATAAGACTGACCACATCACTTCCCTGAAGATATTTGACCTTCACAAATGCTCATATATCCTTCACATCCTATCTCATACCAGACCCTTCAGCAACACTCCTGATTAGCAGTCCCCACACCAGAGCAACTGCAGGCCTCCGTACCTGTCCTGAGGTTGGCCTTGCTGCGTGACAAAGCACAGGTGTGTGGGCCTTCCGAGAAGCATTGCCAGTTTGAGTCAGAAGGGGTTGGATAGATAATGGGGGTTACAAGTTATAATGTGGGAGCCAGGGACATGTCCTCTAGCCCGGAGCCACAGCCCAGCTCTGTCAGGTCCTGAGCTGTTTGCCCGTCACTGGAGAGAACTTTCCTCAGCAATAGATCCAAAGAGCTAACTAGGGAACTCTGCCCCAGGCCCTGGTGTGGGGCCTGGAAAGCTGTGCGTTAGCCAGCACCCCGTGGTTCTGAGTGGGCCACACGAGAGGATGAGCAAGGCCCCTGGAGCCAGACTTGTCAGGCCTCCTCGCCCTTGGTGTTCTGGGATCTCCATCCAGACTTCATCTGGAGAAACCACTTTAGGAGGCAGGGAGGCAGAGCCCAGGTCCACAGCTTCTTGCCACGCCCACTCTCTGTCTCCGTGGTTTTGACTCTTGAATACACATGCAGTTCAAGGATCTGTTGCCATAACACTTTTCCAAGGGGCCAGTGGGCTTCCTTGTCAGGCTGCTGGGGGCAGCTAGCAGCCATTGCTATGGGCACACTGATACATTCTGGGCTCCTGGGTGGGGGTGGGTGGGCGGGAGGCCACTTAAGGAAACTGGGTTGAGTTGGCTCCCTCTGATCATGTAGGGAATTCAATAGCAAAGCGGGAGGGGCAGGCGAGGCAGGGTGCTGCCAGATGGAACTGGATGCCCTGCTGTTCCACCACTTTGGAAAAAGCTATCCAATAAAATCAATGTGACCTGCAGCGGGAGTTGACCTTCCTGGCCCTGGGAAAGGTCCGGGATGACAGGCTGGTTCCTGACTATCAGATTTTTCCTGCCCTGGGAGCAGCAATATGGAGATGAACCTTGTGGCACCTTCACAAAGCGACAGCCTGCACTCAGGCGACAGGGACCTCAGGCCATGGGGTTGAGGGAAGCACTGTTTCCCCAGAAGAACCAGTTGCAAACCCTGGGCCCAGGGCGATGGGACAGGAGAGCAAGGGAGTAACAGGCGTGGGAGCAGGGGCTGGAATTGCAGCCACTTGGACTCCGGTAACATTTCCTTAAAGCAAATAACTTACTGGAGCGAAAAACTGGGGCTTTTAAAATTCAAGCACAACAAATGCCCCCGCCCTTCTGCCCCCCTCTCCCCACTCCCCTGGATTGAGCCAAGGACAAGGGTTATGGCCATAGTTATTGATGCTAAGTTCAGCCTGCCATCCAGATCCAATTGGTGGGCGTGGGAGGGGAGAAAGTGGGGACATGGAGAACAGCAACAGAGGGGGATTAAACCGAAAGACAGCAGTGGCCAGCCATGTGGCCGTGGCTCCTGCAATCCCTCCCTTTCTGCCTCTCTCCTTGGATCAGCTCCATGCAGGTGACACCAGAGATTGCCTGGCTGCCATTTGCAGGCACTGTGACATAATACGCTGCTTCAACCATAAGTCAACATTTATCTGTAGGAAGCCACATTCTGCACGTCTAGAAAAGGTGAATTTTCCAGATGAGAAGGACCTTGAAGATTTTCTACCTCCGTGATTTCTGCACTCCTCACTGACCGGCATTACATCTCTGCTTCTCCCGGCCAGCCTCGTGTTTTCAAAGATTGTGCTGCCCAGACTGTCTTCGTTAAGTAATAATTAATTTGTTTCCCAATTGTTTAATTAATCAAAGACATAAATAACTGCCAACTCCAACTTTTAATCAGTGTGTGGGAAAGAGAGGGCCAAAATGCTGATGGCAGTAAGTTCGAGGATGCAGAGGGGCAGAGGAGCCAGCCCCTTTGTCCAAGGTCACACAGGCAGCCAGAGGCACAGAGGAACTTGTTCCTGGGTCTGCCTGGTGTCAAAAGGTCAATGCTTTCCACCACCCGGGGGAGATGGAAATCCAGCCCGAGGCCAAGGAAAGGCATCTGAGCCAACCTGATACCCTGACCATGTCTCTTGGGTGGGGCCAAGACATGCTCTGCAGTGATAGAAGCCTGACTCATACCGATGCAGGAGAAACAAAGGAGCTGGGTGGCTCGCATTACTAGAGTTCAAGGTGGTCAAGCTTCAGGCATGGCTAGATCCAGGAGATCAAACAAAGTTGTGTGCTCTTCCCTTCACCCTCGCACCTCCTGATTCTGACTGGTTCTGCCTCTCTTTGCCCCTGGTTCCCATTTTCTTTTACCCCAAATTTCCCCCACTAAATCCAGGCTTATATATGCCACTGCCTCCCTGATGCCTACAACACATCTCTCATTCCACATGGCTACCATACAGCCCTTCAGCTCTCCTGTCCCAAGCTGTTCCTCCCTCCCTTCCCCCGGCCCCCAGAATGGGGCCACATCGACCCAGCTACTCCAGTCCAGTTAGGAGTAGTCCTTCATTCTCCAATTTCTCCCACACTCATCCCCAACTCTCTATAGATCCTGCTGCCTTCACCTCCCCAGCAAATTATAAACCCTTCTCTCCTCTCCAGTTCTGTGACAACCCCACCCCACCCCACTGTAGTCTGCGGCACCTGGTCCCTGCAAGACTATGCCAGCCTTCACTGGTCCCGGGGCTCCCGCTCCTGCCCCCAACACCTATTCTCCACTCAGCAGCCAGAGCAAGGACTTCAAAAGGAAACATAGTTACTCACCTCCACCCTCCCTCTACTTTTTTGCTCCCCTTGAAATAAAATCTAAACACCTCCCCTTGGTCCCCAGGACCTATGTGATGTGGCCCCTGCCCACCTCAACCGGCAACTCTCCATTCCACATCCCCACTACCTCGAAAACTCTAGCCACACTGACATTTCTGTTTTTCAAAATGCCTAAGCTCCCATCTGGGGCTGTGCTCTGGCTGTTCCCTGCCCCCAGCTCTTCCCTTGGCTGGTTCCTTCTTGTTATTCCTGTCTTGATTCAAATATTACTCTTGGGAAGCCTTCTCCGAACACCCTATCTGAAATCACCCCCTAGTTTATCCTTCAAGTATGTATCACACGTGTGATTATCTGGAGTTATTTGGTGGCTGCATTTCCCATTAGAATGAAACCTTGAGAAAACAGGAACCCGGATGCCAGGCTTCGAACGCTCCTACTACTCACGCCTTGACACCTGTTCAGCACTGAGCCACTGAGCTATTGGGCAAATGTGACATTTCTGTGCCGAGCACCAAGGACCTCTTCCTTTTAGGTGTGCATGGGGATCTGGCAGAATGTTCTGGAATGTTAGTGCCAGGGGCACAGAAATAAGGTGCATAAAGCTGGACAGTGGCTCCTTTCCATCTACAGTGCAGCAGAAGATGGGGCCTCACCTGTGGGTGCTGTGATGACAAACACATTTCAGTCTGATTCTAAATAGAGCTACCGGGTTCTGAAGCCATCACCAAAAGCAGGGCATGCTGCCTAAGATTCAGGCCTTGTTAGGAACATTCTTGCAATAGCAAGGCATCTGGGCAGCAGTTTTTTATTGGTGCTGGAGTCACAACTCAGCCTAGCAAAGAGCTGAGGAAAGAGAGGATGTAAGCTGGCTTCCCCAGCCCATTCAGCCAAGCTCTAGCCTCTGCTAACGCCTGCTGCCCTGCCAGGATCTCTGGCCCCAGCTTCTCTCTCTCCATGCCCACAAGGGCTCACCTGAGGAGGGGAGCTTCATTACTTCCTGAGCTTCTAGGACTTGATCTCCCCAAAGACAAAAATCACTTTTAACCAGAAGTCTGGTAATTTGTACATAGGAAGTAGTCCTATATTAGACTAGAAGCTCCCTGAACACATCTTGGATCTACCAAAGTCCTAGTATTGTGTCCAGAGTATGGAAAGACTCTTTCAGTAAATGTTTGTTAGCTGGATGCTGCTTGCTTGGATGCATAGATGAAGGATAGATAGATGATGGATGGATGGATGGATGGATGATGGGTGAGTGGATGATTAGATGGGTGTGTGGATAGTTAGATGGATGGATAAGTAGATGGGAAAGTGGATGGATTGGTGAATTGATAATGAGTAGATGGGTAGGGGGATGGATAGATGGATGAATGGTTGGATGGGTGGGTGGGTAGATGAATGGATGGATGGTTGGTTGAGTAAGTGGTTGAGTGGATGAATGAATAGTTGCTCATTGCTATTTTTAAAAAATATTTTTATTGATTTTTAGAGCGATATGAAAGGAGAAAGACAGATAGAAACATCAATAAAAAAGAAACAACGATCTGCTGCCTCCAGTTTGACCCCCACTGGGGATCGAGTGCAGAATTGAACCTGCATCTTTTGAAGCATGGGTCAATGCTCAACCACTGAGTTACACCGGCCAGGCCTCACTGCTATTTATTTGAAGTTATTATTAACGACAACAGTGGTAATTGGGTAATAATGTCAGATTAAAGCAGTGTGCCCATAAGCTGTACCTCAAATATTCTTACTTAAATAAGTTTGAGAAATACTATATATTATATGCCTCTATGGTGTGGTCATGATGCCCATCCCTGAGAATTCCTGCACAGGGAATTTGGGTGGCAGCAGTTTGGGAAGTGTTGGTTTCTAGCCTTCATGCTGAACTCACAGGTCACTCACAGGTCACTTCTCACCGTTTGAACTGGTTGATGTTCCAAGCAAGCGAATGAGACGGTGAAGACCCCAGGCTCCCAGCAGGATGCAGGCAGCCACATGTCTGCTGAACAGAGAACAGGGCTGAGGACCAGGGAGACACTGATCCTGTCAGTCTTCCTTCCTCCTGCACCCAAGCCTTTTGGGGTCTGATTGAGGGAGGGGTGCTGTCTCATTTTCCTGAGCCTTCACGACCCAAAACTTGAGTCATCGCACTTCATCTTCCCTTTGTTACCTTGGCAAGCATTCAGATGTTTTAGCTGCAACCATGACACAATGCCACAATGATAAAATACTGTCTATTCTCCTTGGAACAAGAGGTCGTGAGGAATCTGACCATTTTTCCTAAAGAAATCATCTAAAGGCTCTCCTACCTCTTCAGTGGCTACATACAGCATACAAGAGCCTGAGAGCCAAGGCTCAGAAACTGCAGGAGAAATCCACCTGTCTCTCTCCCCCACACTCTGCTTGCAGGGCAGGGAAGGAAGGTCCTCCTTGCCGCCTCCTCCCCCTACCTCCAAAAGGGAAGTTCTCCCCACCACTCCTCCCTGCGCCCCTCTCCCACCCTCTCCAGCCACAGGGACCTTATGCCAATTCCTTAAATGCCCCATTCTTTCTGTCCAGATCACCTTCCCTCCAGGCATGCTTTGATCATCTCAGCTGTCCCTCCCAGAGTGTAGTCATTCTGACCGCCCTCATCTGCTTCCTTCTATCTCTCTCAGAGTTTGTCCCAATTTGGAGTGATTTTATTTATTTGTCTGTAGCTTTGCCATTATAGACTACACTCTTGTGATGACTGGACCTGCATTATTATACTTCCCCCTATATATTACCCTGGGTAGTGCTTGGCACATAATAGGTGGCCAATAAACATCTGTTGGAATAGTAACTCCCCCAAAGTGGCATTTCCAGGCATCTGGAAAGGGTGATATTTTTGAGATGGGGCTACCCATAACCTCTCAAAAACCTGCCTGTCCAATAGTACCACCTCTACATCAAGGTCACGCATGGGGACAGATATCATTGTAGGTACGATACCTCTCTTTCTTTCCTTCCAACCAACCATGGAAATAGGGGGTCTGAATATTTATTCCAGAGAGACTTCACTGAAGTCAAAACCCCAGATGAAAGGCTAAAGCTTTGTACTCCACACTGGAATTCCTTCTGAAATGCCCTGTGCATGCACATGGATTTGAAATGAAACTGTCAAGAATCCACTGCCATTGTCCCCAAAAGAGAAAATGGGTGCCAACGCATGGCCTGTGGGGCTGTGGTTACAGATATTTCAGTCCTGGAGGTTTAGCCATGGAAGCTCCATCCTTCCAATCACCCACCCAGTAACGTCATATTTGGAGAATGCTGCTCTGTAATTAAACCTGGCTGGAACCCTTTCAGATTTCTCTCTTGCTACTTCAAAGCCTTGGGGGTTCCCCCACCCCTTCCTTAATTAGATAATGACAGAGGGAGGCAGTTACAGTTTCTCCAAAATCCTGTTCTGCTGTGGCTTTGCTAACTCTTTGGAGAATCCATTTTTTAGTTTCTAAAAGGGAGTATGGCACTAAGCCAAAAATCTTCAAAGCAACTTCCAGTTCTCTTAACTCTAGTGAAATCCCACCCCACGAAAAGGCTGCCTGTGCCTGGCTACCTGACAAAGCAGGGCTGAATGAGTAGTTGGGTGCCGTAACTCTCTTTCTAGTGCTCTTATTCTTCCACTAGCACAGACCTATACACATCAGCTACTCTGCAAGCCTACTGTACCTAGATGCATAATCCCCAATTACAGTTCTAGTCATTGTATACTCTGCTCCATTCCCAAAATGAGTTTTCCCCTTTATTGAACTCAAGGACTCCTATGCATCCATCAAAACCCAGCCTCAATATCCCTCTTTCCAAAGAGCTTCCCCTGTTGCCCCAGCAGACCTGGATGGCTTTCTTTGTGCTTTCAGAGCCTGGCATACACAACCCAACTTGTTCCCCACTCAGCAGTGTGGCAAGACTGCCTTTGTACAATTCCTGCACCACCCCCTACTTTAGGAACCTGGGGACCTGGCCTTGATGGACACCACTAGTTCTTACTTTACTCCTGACTGAGCACTGTACTTGAAGTTTCAAGTCCTTGGTTTAGATCCTGGATTTGACACTGATTACCCACATGACTTCAGGCAATTCATTCCATTTTTTGGGCCCCCAAATTTCTTGCCAATAAAATGAGGGACAACAGCCTACTCTCCTTCCCCTCAGGACTATAGAGAAGGTCAATGGGAAAGATGAACATGAAATTAGAACAAAAGAGCCCTTTGCCTTGGGAATAATTGATCAAATTAAGAGATCGTTGTTCCTATTTTCTCTGCTTTCCCCTTTTCCTTCTCTGCTCTCCTCTGATCCTGCCTGCTTCCTGTATCATAGAAATGGGGTCTTTGAGAAAATTTCCTGTCAGCCACAATAAAAACCCCAGGCTGCCCCCCACCCCCACCACCAGCGCGTGGCTCCGTGAGGTGACCCTGCCTCTGGTGCAGCTCAGTTGCACCACTCTGTTAAGGCTCCATCGATCTCTCCAGCAAAACCTCCTGCCACAGCAAAACCGCACAAGCGGATTATGGGAGGATTAATCACACTCCGCCCTCGCGCCCACGACAGTTCGTACCTACCTCCTCTCAGTATAGTTAATCAAAGGGTGTGCAGGCGCCCCACCGCCCAACTCCACTGTGCTCAATGCACCACTCAGCCATAACCCGGGGGATCTTTGGGAGCTTCCTTCGAGAGCCTGCTGAGACCCTCACCACATGTTCCCATGTATGTCATCTTGCTGGCCTGTCTGTTCACTCCTCTGTACACCTGGGGCATCCGAGTGCCTCAGGTAAGGGTAGGGTTTGGAAGCTCCCCAGCTTCCCCAGATCCCTTAGACCCACTAAAAAATTTGCCAATAAAATGAGGGGCAGGGTGTGTGCTGGGAAATTCAAGTCCAGGCAAACCTCATTACTTGAACACTGAAGGATTTATTTAAGAACTGGGTTTCTGTGGAAGACCTGGGAGATTTCATTGACCCTCTCTGAGTCTCAGTTTCCTCATCTGTTAAAGACTGACCATCCTGGAGATTGAATAGGAGACACTGGTGGGTGGGGAAATATTCTGCCTCGGGGCAAAAACAAAGGACGTGACCTTTTCTTAAAGGGCCCTCAATAAGCCCCTTGCTACCCAACCTTTTCAGAAGTTGCCAGACGACAGGCATGTCAGTGGGAGGCAGGAGCTCAAACCACCAACAGGAACTCCACCCCACTTCCAGTGTCCCTTGCAGTGCAATGGCAGCTAAGATTTTGACCTTCCACCCTTTCACCTCCAATAAGGATCAGGGCAGGTCCTGCCTCTAAGGGTTGTAGGAGGTCAAAACAACAATCAGCCTCTCAGGTTGAAGTGAGTGTAAAACTCAAGCATGCAGCCTGGTCCCAGTAAAGGCTCTATAAGTATGAGCCAGTGGTGGTGGTGTTATTATCAAGACAAATGCAAATTGATGAATCTCATGGGAAAACACAAGTCTGGAAGGAAAAGAATTGAATCATTTTATTTCGATGGATGAAATGCACTAGGCTTCAACCATCACCACGGTTTTTGGGGACAGGTTAGGGATGAGAGACCTAAAGGAGCAGTTGCTAAGCCTCCACCGATGCTCCTGTGAGGTGCTGGCAGGGAGAATGAAGGTCATTCCTAGTCCTATGGTGGCAGCAGGTCTGAAGGTCAGGAAGGAACAAAGCACGGATCCACAACAGAGCCGGACCTTGAGGCCGTGGTGCCGAGTGAAGGAGCAGGACCCACACTGCAGAATTCCACGGATGTGAAGTGTCCAACGTGGCCACATCTATGGAGATGGACAGCAGAGGAGAGCTTGCTCAGAGCTGAGGGGACAGGGAGAGGAGGGTGGCAGAAGGGTGCAGTATTCCTAAATGCACCGTGGTGGCGGTTTCACACATCTGTACAAATGTTCAACACTACTGAATTCTGTGTGACCAGCATGGCTCAGTGGTTGAGTGTTGACATCTGAACTAGAAGGTCACAGTTCCATTCCCATTGATTTGGTACCCACAGGGGCTCACATGCCTGAGTTGCAGGCTAGCCCCCACTAGCGGGTGTGTAGGAAGAAACCAATCAATGATTCTCTCTCATCATTGATGTTTCTATGTCTCTCTCTCCTTTCCACTCTCTGAAATCAATTTTAAAAAACAAAACAAAAACCCCTTTGGCTGGAGGAGTCAGTGCTCTCCCTTAGTACTTTCTGGAAGCCCCCACTTCCACGAGCCACAGCTTATCTGATCCAGTGCAGACAACGATAATAAACAGTTACAGACCGGCCTGGCTGGATGAGCCATTTCCCGAGATCATATGAACTTCCTTTTAGGTAGCAGCTTTTCACATATTGGTTGCTATGAGGCACTTTATTAAAAACCACCCATTTGCAGCTAAAATCCAGTTCCAACCAAATCCAATTTTCATATCTACTCTTTTTTAGACACAGTGATTGGGACATCATTCCTGTTTCTGTGGGGAAGAATGGGTTCAAAGTGCTCTCTTTCTGTGTTTTCTCTTTCTTAACGGGCAGGTAGATTGGGAGTATTTCTGGCTGGTGTTTGCCATGGCCCCGGGCCTTCAATAAAGAACAGACGTTTATGCTCTGCCAGCTCACACAGACATCCTGGGTGATGTTCATTAGCCTTTGGGGCTCAGCCAACCAAGGTCAGGGCTGTGCCCCCCGACACCGGGAGCGTAGCTGCTCTTAAAGGTAAAGTTTCTGCGTCAGCTCCCACACCAACCTGCCTTTGACTGAGAAGACTGACCATCCTGGAGATTGAATGAGAGACATTGGTGGGTGGGGAAATATTCTGCCTCGGGGCAAAAACAAAGGACGTGATCTTTTCATAAGGGGCCCTCAATAAGCCCCTTGCTACCCAACCTTTTCAGAAGCCGCCAGACCGGGAGGCGGGAGCTCAAACCACCAACAGGAACTCCACCCCCCTTCCGGCGTCTCTTGCTGTACAAAGGCAGGTAAGCCTTTGACCTTCCACCCTTTCACCTCCAACAAGGATCAGGGCAGGTTCTGCCTCTGAGGGTTGTAGGAAGTCAAAACAAGCAACTATGTGCCCAGCCTTTGACACTGAGCTTGGTGGAAACTAGGGATGCTCACTCCATGACAGCCATGATGATGACAGTGATTATTAGCACGTTCCCTAGGTGACCAATGTATGTTGAGTGTCTTTTCAATTTTTTTTAAACTGCCATTTGGTTTTCTCGTTCTCAAGGCAACAGATCAGCACAGAGCTAGTTGGAAGGTGTTTCTTAGCCTTCTATTTATCAAGTCCTCCTTCTATCCTGTCTCCCCATCTCCTGGATTTGAATACAAGTACATTTGATTAATTAATATTTGCAGAGGCCTACTGTGTGTCAAGGTGTTACGGGGAAATTCAAATGAGTAGGAGTAGGCCCTGCCTTTTGAGTGACACGCCTGCCTCCTGAGGAAGCAGGAGTGAGTCTGAGTAATAAATACAGGGATCAGACAAGTCCCAGGTTTGCAGGAGCCAAGCTGTAATTCCCCTATAGGGAAGCAAGAAGAGGACAGGCCCCCAAAACTGTCATAACAAGGTTTTAGACACAGAGAGGGCTTCATGGGGGCAGGGGAGAGAGGCCACTGTGGGAGGCATGTCCAGCGGGATGGCCAGTGAGTGGGCCTGGGGCGCAGAAGGGAAGTGAGCACTGGCACTAGAGTCTAGGGGCCACCATGGTCTGGCATTGGGGTGGGGGGACATGCTGGGAAGAGCTGGGAGGAAGGAAGGGGTGGGAAGAGCATACAGATGGGACCAGGGAGAGGGGCTGCATGGTAGGTTTGGAGAGAGGTTTTCTTTTGGAGGGCATTTTCCCTGGAGGTTTCTCTCATTCACAGATTCACTCCTCACTCATTCTCTTTGAAAAGTAACTTGTGCTGGCCCTGACGGCTCCCATGGGGGAGCCCCTGTGGGTACCAAACCAGCAACAGCATCTGGCCTGCTTGCAGGGCCATCCCCCACCTGGACTCCACTGGGAGAGCAGCCTCCGGCCTAGCGGCCTGGCGTTAGGGAGGAAATAGATCAGTACTTAACAAAATTAAAACATCCAGTCATCGGCTGAAATAAAACTCTCCGCCTCTGCCAACAACTTCAAAGTGGAGATTAAAGGCTGATCTTAAGACTTAAAGGCACCCAGCTGATGGCTTTGAGTAGGAGCCTGTTTCTGCAGAATTAAGAGTAATAGCAATTCTAGAAACAGGTTATAATAACAGCACTCACCAGAGACACATTCTGTACTGAGGTCTCTGGATGATAAAGTGGGTGGAAATAGTTTATTTCCATCCCTAAATTCACTCACCGAGAGCTGCCAGCCAGGGCAGATCATGGTAATGACGCTCAGTTGTCTGTGGATTAATTTCTGGGCAGTACTGCCAGAAGCTAATGTATTTCTCAGCAAAGAGGGGCATCAAGCAGCCTTGAAGCTGGCATGGATTGGTTAATCATTATATTTACATCGTCTCGGTGGGGTGAAGGGTCAGCTGGAATGTCCCATGGGGTTAATGGACATTTTGGAAACTGAGAGAATGCAGGCTTGGCAGGACAAAGAGACATTCACCATCTCTTTCAGCCCCAGGGCCGAGCTGCCCTGCCTGTCCTCAGGATTACTGAGTTGCAGCCTGGTCATTTTGAAATTAAAAACACATCTTCCTTATGGGCAGAGCTCAGCTTCTTTTTCGAAACTTTTCAGACAGTTTTATCCCCTGTTTACCTGCTCGTTTATCCTCAGATCTCTCCTCTGAGGAGAGGTTGGTATCAGAGCAGAATGGATCTGGCAACTTAGTGTTCCTGTGATTTATTGATAGTGGTATGAGATGGTATATAAATTTGGCTTACCATTTTGATGTATTGGCCATACCTGATTATACGGTACGCATTACTATAAAAATAAACTCATTCTGGCTCCGGAATGCCTCTTGCCCTCCTTTTGGCTACACAGCATTCCCCGGGAAATGATTAATAAGATGTTTCATTTAAGTACCGAGCAATGGAGAAACAGAGCTGGAGCCCAGACGCCTGGATGCAGGAAACCTTGAAATTAACAGGCAGCCATAGAAAGTATAAGATTAATTTCATTTTCTTTTCTTATCTTACGCTCTCTGTTATGTCTCTACCTACATAAAGGGAAGATTAATTAATCCGGGAACGATCTCTTTTTGTGGGCAATTTTATATTATGTTTGATTACTTAATAGAAATCTGAACGAGTGCAAGGCGAGATGCAGGAAGCGTATCCAGAAGGACACAGAGAGAAATCATTTCTGAGCAGAGGCGGCTGAGTTCACAGCTCCCATCCAAAGCAGGTGGCTGGGAGCATAAAGCCAATGCCACCTGGCATTCATTCATTCATTCACAGATGCAGTCATTCCAAAGGTACTGCCAGGGCCTGCAGTGCAGCCTCCCGCCCCTGCTCGGCTTTCCTTGAGAAAACCTTTGGGCCACACGTGGCCAGGTTTTGGGGTGATTTGAAATCACATGCGTCCAACACTACTCTAGCTACGTGGGAACATCGGAAGGGGTGAGGCCTGGTGGCTATCAACAAGGATCTCACCTCCAGTGGGGGAGATGAGATGCACACAGACAATGCAAGGCAATTACGGAAACAGCATGCATTTAAATGACTCTCTCCTGCTTACCCACATTTTCCTATCACTGGCTCTACATTGCTGGAACCTCTCAGAGACTTGGGGGTGCGGGGGGTGGGGGGATGGGGAGCAGGGCAGCTATGAGGAGTCTCATTTTGCAGAAGAGGACTCTGAGGCTCAGGGGGCAGGGGCTGGCCTCAAGGCTCACAGCCGGGCATGAGGCGGCAGGCCACCAGCTGGGGTCCTTGGCCACTCTGTGGTGTGTTTCAATTCATCAGCTACACTGATTAAATGCCCAGAGAGGGACCAGAGGCAAGCTGGGAGTGGCCACCCTCTTGGGCTGCCTGGGCAAAGCTGGCCGCATTCAGAGGTGAGCGTTCGGTTCCATCCTGGGAGGGGTAGCTGATATTAATCTTGTTTTTGAATCCTACTCCCTCTTTCCCACCGAGGAGCCTGACAGTAGCATTGAAGCACAGACCCCTTCACTGTGCTGTCCACTCTGGGGAGAACCCTGTCCCCGGAAAGCGGAGACCTGGCAGCAGGAAAGCGCAGGCTTCCATGAAGGTGGTGCAGGCAACAGAGGCCCTGAGAGCACCGGACGTGGAAAATTGGGCTGACCCTGGCCAACCCCCACTTTTCCATAGAGGCAGGCATCAATTTTAGGGTCCTATGGCCACAAGGGCACAGATGATTCCAGAACACGAGTGACCCCAGGACCCCAGCATGTAGGTGGACACTCAAACAAGAACCCTTACTCTTTAAAGGTGGCGATCAGATGCCGGCCCTCTTTGCTTGGTGTCTCCCAGCCTCTCGTTCCGAGTTAGAAGGATGGAGGAAAGCATTCCTCTTGGGCCCATTAACCACGTGGATCGATGGCAAAGAATAAAGTTTGAATTTTTCAAAAATCTTTGCAGCAGACAGCCTCAGGAACCAACTGCAGGTTGAAATATGATAAGATTACTAATTAAAGATAATTAAATAAGCATTAAGAGAGAGACTGGTGCTCCCCTCCTCATATTACACAACTATGTGCCAGGGCACAAAACTGAGAATGTCATAATCTGAGAAAAACCACAAAGATCGACTCCCTGCAAACTCAGCTGGAGAAACAGAGAAGAAAGGACTTCTGAATTCAACCAGGGTCTACAGGGATGGAGGACCAATGATAAAAAGAGGATCAAGAAGAGCAGACCTATGTACACATTCCCATTTGGGGGTCATGCTAGTAGCCTCTAAAAGGCCCTGCCACTAGCATGCTGTGTGATCTTGGGAGCATTACTGAACCTCTCTGTGACTCATTTCTTCCTCTAATCAGCATAGAGACATAATACTAGCCCCACTGGTAATTTTTATTTTTCTAGCAGCTGATATTTTAAACAGTAAAAGCAAAGTACAAGGTAAAACAAAAAGAAGTACAATTTAACAATAATTTTATGGAACCCAATATATCTGAATGATATCATTTCAGCATGCAGTCCATACAGAAAATCATTAATTAAACTAGAAGCCTGATGCACGAAATTCATGCAAGGGATTCAGCCCTCGAAGCTCCAGCTTCATCTGAAAAGTGGTCTGGAAGGATGTTTGGAAGGTCATTCAGCTGTCCAGTCTAATTAGTATATTACCCTTTTATTATTATAGATAATTCACTTTTGGGGGGTCCCATGTCTGAAATCTGATGTGACTCCTGTCAGTGTGAACCAGCTGCACCAGTGAGGTGACCTTGGCAAAGGATAACCTTGCTGGAAGGCACAGGTCTACAAGACAGGTCTAAGAATGGAGTCTAACCTGTTGTTGTGAATTTCAATATAAATAAGACATGAGTAGCCTTGGCAATGCCCTTGCGTGTCATTAGCCCCTCGATCCCCAGAAACATGAGCTGTGATTATTTTAGAATAACCAACATCCAAATGGCTCATCCAGAAAGTGGAGCTAGCTCCACTCTCTGCTTCCAATCTATAAAACTTTCTCTTTCAAATCCCTTTTATACAAACAAACCTGGACAGAGCAATTGGGGGGATTTCTTGAATTGCTGGGTCAAAGCTATTGAAAACAAATGGTGGTTCTGGAGCTCGCCCTTAAAGCAATTGGTGGATCCCAAGATGCAAACTCATTTGCAGCCACATTCTGTTATAAACAGCTTCCCTGCACCCGGGCTCCGAGGCGGCAAGTGTAATCCCCTGTCCTGGCACGCACTGATGAAAACCCACACACTCCATCACCCAAAGCTCTCCGTCAGCCCTGAGCCTGCCGGCCTGGACTTACAGCGGCTTTTCATCCCTAATTCTCTCTCCTCTCTCTCCCCACACTGTGGCCAGAGCTTCCTGAGGTTCTTTCTCACCCAGCCATCCAAGTACAAATAGCACTATTGATCATTGGGCATCAATAACATCAGCCTAAAGCTACTCATGCCCATTTTTAATTGTCTCGAACCTATTGGTATCTTTAAATATTACCATCAGCTCTGAGCAGACAGGCTTTCTTGCCTTGGGATGGGAGGAAACCGTTCCCTGACGCAGGCTCCCACTCTGAGAGCAGTGGGAGTGTGACCCTCGCACTATTAATATTTGTGAGGGGGAAAATAATTATGAGGTCCCTTTTCGTGTGAAACAAAATGAAATGCCGGCTAATCCCATGTGAGGCTAGGATTGGAGCTTGTCAGGAAACGCCGCCTAATTATGCCTAATTTCTCATTGCTTTTCCGACTGGCCTGCATCCCGAGATCAGGCTTCGTGTGCTGTGGCACAGGCGCAGAAGGGGCCCGCAGGTCAGCCGCTCCTCCTGATTACAGCACAGGGCTGACCAGAAAGCTGGTGTCCAAGAAATGAATCAAGAAGTGAGGGAGGAAGGCCTGCGATTGCTGTCTGCAGGCTGCACGTGTGCGTCTCACCGCCATGAACACGGGAGCCAGAGGGAATAGGGAGGGTCTGAGAAGGCTGGAAGCCCGAGGCACCGCCTCACCCTCGGGAGCCAGCTACACCCCGAGCCTGAAGCAAGGCCCTTCCAAGGGCATAGACATGACCATGCAGTATGCAGGGAGATTATGGACTTAGAAATTCAACAGGAAAGCAGCAAAATCCAAATTAATAAATGCTTCGTTAAGCGCCTGCCAAGTGCGGCACCGGGGCCTCCTCGCTGCTCGTAGGATGCGGTATGCATGATGTAGGAGTCATAAAAACTTCATTACATTTGAGGAAACAGTGGCAAGAATTCCTAAGGATGCAATTGGTTGTGGGGAAAATCACAGATAATTGCGACTTTGATGAATTGCCCCCTTCCCCTACCTCCGTCAGATAATTTAAGAAGCAAAATCATTAAACTCCTTTCAAATATCTTTTACTGCGAATAAATTATAGTGAAAGTAAAGTGTGGGTGTGTTTTAATTTGTCCGAGGCCTCTGAATGAAAGACTGCCTGGATTCTTACGGAGGGCTTACAAGTTCAAGTTCAAATCCGGTGACTGGGCTGTGGGGTCCTGTTCCCTCACACCTGGAAAGCAGAGATAGCACCAGCCACCTACAAGGACTCCGAGGCTGTGTCTCACTTAAGGCCAGAGGCAAGTGCCCCCCCAGTCTGTCCTCTGACATACTACTCTGACATTCTCTCATGTCCTGAAATGAGGACCCACGGCTGTGGGTGCGAGCTGTTGATTACATGCTCGCTTAGTTCGTGCCACTTCTAGGCAGTGTGGGAGAGCTGATTAACCGCTGGTCTGCAGCCACTGTCCCAGGGACCCTGGGAGGCAGGTCCCATGACTAGGAGCATGTCTGTCCAGGAGTGTGTGTGTGTACAGGCAAACATAGGCGCCCCCGGGTCAGAGCGCCTCCCCTCTCCTCAGGCACACAGGCCTTGTGCCAGCCAGAGGTCTCCAAGCTTTTAACCCCCATCACAGGAGAGGACCCCAGGGGCAGCTTTGGAAGGGGGCTCAGAGACTGCACAGCTTCAAAACTGTTATGGGCTATTTCCCCCACTTACCCTACTTGGCTCGACTGGGAGGCATCTGACAATGTCTGGAGACATTTGAAACTGTCACAATGTGGGGGGGGGGGCGGCTGCTAACAGCCCCTCCTGGTTTGAGGCCAGGGATGCTGCTAACATCCTACAATGACTAGGGCGACCAACAACACCGAAGGACCCAGGCCCAGCTGCCAGTAGCACTGCAGCTACACAACCTTGCCCTAGAGATCAAACCATCCAGACCAAAGACCCTGCCTTTAGAAGGGCCCTTCCTGTTTTTTTGTTAATCCTCACCTGAGGATATTTTTCCCATTGATTTTTTTTGAGAGAGTGAAAGGGAGAGCGAGAGGAACAGAGAGAAACATTGATGTGAGAGAGACACATTGATTGGCTGCCTTCTGAACACACTCTGACCAGGGCCAGGGCCCGGGATCAAACCTGCAACCCAGGTATGTGCCCTTGACCAGGAAGCGAACTCACAACCCTTTGGTGTACAGGCCGAAGCTCCAACCAACTTAGTCACACTGGAAGGACTGAAGGTCTTTTTTGTGGGCCAGTTACAATTCAGAAGGCAGACAACTCAAGCTGAGAAACCTCACAAATTCACTGCATACCGTCTACAGGGTCTCCAACTGGAGGAGTGGCTGCGTGAGGTCCACAGGCTGCAGGGACCCACGTTGCTGGCAGCTCCAGCCAACAGGGCATATTTTCATGGAGTCAGACCCCAAATGAGGTCGAGAATCACCGGCTCTTCGTTTCCAAGCCATAAATTAAGGCCTCTCTGTGTCCTCTGCAGCCTTGAACCCCTGTCCCCACCGAGTGTGTTGACGCCCTTGCTTCACAGTGAGCAGCTCCCTCCTCACAGCTTCCCTTCCCAGAGAGCTGGTTCTGTTTGGGGCCAGTTTGAGCTCACCCTTTCAAACAGAATAACATCAGAAGAGATTAATCACAGCCTGAAATTGAAAGGGATAAAGCCACAGCCTGTGGTGACCTTAGAATTTCCATGTGACTGCGTGGCCAGCCGGGAAAGGAGGCTGTGGTGGGTGGGGGTTTTTCCAAGTGGCCCTCCATGCTGCACCCCACTCATTGCCGTGACTATGACAGCTTCTTGGATTTATGAATCAGGGCAACCTCATAAGTATTAGTTTGCAGCTCACAATGGAAGCACTGATCAGAAACACTGCTCATCAGCACCATTCTATCCGATGTAATTTGGGGACTATTGGTAGAATTGCCTGGTGCTGGTGAAGGTATAAGATTTGCACTCTGAAAAACAGTGACTAATTCCTGCGTCACTGTGAGCAGAGTGGATATTAAGTCTATTTTCCAGAAGATGAAACTCCCAGAGAAAGGTTAGGCAAGGCTGGCCTGGCTCCACAGGGAACTGGTCCTGGGGTGGAAATTAGAACCCCAATGTTGTGAGCACAAGCCAGAGATAAAGCTTTCATCCATGATAAATTACAGTTTCAAAACGCCCCGCATCAATGTTCAGGCAGAGACCCAACACAAGCCCTGATTCAAATGAAAATAAGGATGGAGAGAGCAGACTGAGACTGGGGAGGGTGGGCATAGGAAGGGGCCTCCTTGCAGCATGAAAGCATCAGCCTTAGTGACAACTCCCGCCTCCACACCAGCCTCTTCCCTTCCTTGCAACAGAAGAATCTGAAAAGCTTCCTGGGCTCCCTGGGCCGTGAGATGCAGGAGGACAAAGACCAATGCTTCCCTGTGGGGGAGGTGGTTCTGGAAAATGGCCCCTTGCCTGCTTCCAGGACTTTTCAGGAAATACTGCACAATGCTCCTTCCTCTTCCCTCGTTTAAGAGATGAACTGAAATTATTTTTTTTTTAATGAACCGATTATAAAAGAAAACTGTAATGTCTTGCCACTGGGTAATTCCTTCTTGATTAAAGACAGGGGCTGTTCATAAAACGGAAGCCCACTATGAACAGATGCAGACCTGTGTCTGACGCTCGCTTAATTGGACAGGTTTGCTGGGCAGGGAGGAACATCATGGGGGGTGAGTTTCCTTGTAAGACAGTGAAATAAAGCTAACAGAAGGGGCCCCTGGGAGTGAATGGAGGCCGTAGGGGGTGCAAGGACACCTGGTCGTTTTTCCTGCCTACAATTAGTTCACCTCTTTCCTAGGAATAGTCCCTTAATTTTACTTTGAAGGTTCTCAGTCCAAGAAGTTCAGATGAGGTCACTCTGCACCCCACCCACACTCCCAGCATGCTCATCCACTTTCAAATGATTTCCTGCCCCATTATTTGTAATGAGATGCCTTCTTTCTGAGGGGGTTGGAAAACCGGCAGGATATAAGGCTGGTATTGCTGAAAATCACAGTTGACACCAAAAAGGAGAGCTTTCTGAGACGGAGCCACTCCAGAGGAACCCCAGGCCTGAGACCACGCTGGGCCCCAGCGCAGTGGGCAGGCTGTACTCTGCACGGGTCTTTCTGAGGAGGGCAGGACTAAACACCAGCCCACACCTCTCACCCAGGTGCACACCTGCAGGGTTGCCTCTTTCCATTTTGCACAAAGGTCTGAGCTGGTCCTCTGGTAGGAGATGGGGGAGGGCACATGTAGGACTATGTCTGCTCAGAGGGGACACCTTCTTCAAATTCATACAAAAGAACCTATAGGCTAGTGTTGACCTGAATATAACATGGTTTGAAGCCATTCTAACCCTATGCTCCCCAGTGAAATAAGCCAGTTTATTGTTGATCGATTGCTTAAGCCAGTGGGAGCTGGGAATTTATCACGTGTGCCAGAGAAGGTGATGGGAATCAGCAATAAGAACCAGGACCACCATCAGAAATGGAAAGAGGGGGAGGTCCTATCGGAAGGGGAGTCACCCCCCGAGGAGATTGAGTGGTCAAAGGAGGCTTCTGCCCAGCAAAGCTCAGAGATGCTGTCAAAAGGCATCAAAAGACCCCAGAGTTTTGCAGATGCACCTTGCTTCGTAGTTTTGGTTTTAAAACTACAAAATTTTTCCCATAAATATAAAACAAAGAAAATTTAAATAAAAAAGCAAACAACTTATATGAAAATAACTGCAAACAGATGAACCTGTTCATAAGTTGGGGGTTTAAACCAGAGGTCAGCGAGTTCTGGCTGCTGCATGTGGACCACTCCCGCTCGCTCCTGCTTTTGTTAATGCCGATTTTAATATATATATATATATATGTATATCAGAGAGGAAAGGAGAGGGAGAGAGAGAATGAAATATCAGTGATGAGGGAGAATCATTGTTTAGCTGCCTACCACATGCCCCACACTGGGGATTGAGCCTGAAACCCAGGCATGTGTCCCAACCGAGAATCAAACCATGACCTCCTTGGTCATGGGTCGGTGCTCAAGCACTGAGCCACACGGGCCGGGCTGTAAATTCAGTTTTGCTGGAACACAGCCCCCTTGTTCACATCCTGTCTCTGTGGCTGCCTTTGGGCCACCGGGGTAAGCAGTTCCAGCAGATACAGCACCGTATGGCCTGCAAAGCTAGAAATATCTACTCTGTGGATATATATTCTCAAAGAACAAAAACACTACAAAGAAATTTGAAACTGCTTTTAGGAATAATAATATAGTTAGTAATGTTACTGTTATTTTGAAACACACACAAAGCCAATAAGCAATTGTATATTTGTATAAGAAAAATACAAATATAATCAAAGTAATCAAGTTAAAAAAACAACAACACCCTGTCATCTGAGTTTGACATGAAAACAATTCACATGGTCTCTCTTTCTTGTATCTGTTTCCTAGCTCTGTCCACTGACACAATCTAGAAACAGTGATGAGTCAGGTAGCACTGAGCACCCACGCTGCCCAGACCGAGGTCTCTAATTCCCACAAAAAAGAATCAGGGCTCCTTGGAGAAATGTCTGCTCCAAAGTCTGGAACAGGACATGAACAACATGGACCTAGACCATCTTGTCACCCTAGAAAGCAAGTCTCCCTCAGCCAGGAAAGCTCTGGGAGATGGGGAGGAGGGTCCAAAGGATAAAGTAAACAGCTGGGAGAGGCTCCCACTGGACAAGGACAGGCAGTTTAAACATCAAGAAGAACACTCACTGTAACTCATTAGAGCTCACCAAATATGTTAAAATTTGAGTTCATAAAAATTTCTAAATTTAAAACAGAACATTCAGTCATCACCTTTGGAGGCTGCTAGGAACTTACCTCATTATTCTGAAAACTGGTAAATAAACAAAGATTTAAGCATTTATCCTGCATTTCCTATACCAAGTATATTCCAGGGTAGCCAAATAATGAGGAAATGTTCTTCTTTACAGAAGAATTCCAGTTAATAAATACAACAAGAATAATAAAAATTGAATATCACCATTTTGCAATCCCTTGTGATGTAATGGATTCAGGTAATGACCATCATTGGCTGATAACACCGTGATGTAAGAAGCTGATGGGCACTTGTCATGGGTGCATCAGGCCGACCACACCTGAAGCCCCTGATCAATGTTACCATCACTAAAAGACAGACAGGCAAGACAAACAGGCGGACATTGCGGCCCCTGGTATGATGCTATGGGAAGCACACAGTACCACCTCTGAAACATCCTTGCCAAAGAATCTAATGCGAATCCCATCTAACTTCTAGAGCTGTGAGCTAACTACCATACCAGTTTGCAGGAAGCACAGGGGATATATTAAAAGCTCATGAAAAGAGACTCAATCTAATTAGCCATCAGGGAAATGCAAATTAAAAACACACTGAGATACTCTACCCACCCAGAGAATGGCAAAATAAAACAAACACAAAACCAAGGGACCACAGCAAGTATTTCGAGGGTGGAGAATAGTGACCTCCCACCCAGGGCTGCTGGGAGCACAGAGCAGGACCTCTACCGTGGAGGCTGGGCAGCAATCCTTGTGAAAACCAAACCGACCCGGCAACACCGGAAAGCCTCTTTGCCAGCAGAAGTGAACACGTGCAAGAACGTTCGTGTGGGTTGTGTGTAGTAGCCCCAAATGGACAATGCAAACACCCATCAAGCAAAATGGATAAATTACAGCATATTCATAAACAATACTATACACAAAGCAATAAAAGAAACGCTTTCACACACAACAGTTTGCTTGAGTCTCATTTCTTAAATGTGATGCAAAGATGCAAGATGCAAAAGAGTACCAACTAAGTTACTCCATTTAGAGAAAATTCTAAAGTGGGCGAAATGAAACAATAGCTGGGTGTCAAGATAATGGTTCTCTAGGGTTGGGGGAGAGAGAGGGTGTTGAGACCAGCAGGGAAGTGACTGCGGGACCAGCTGAGGTCCCACAGAGGTGTGCATTCTGATAACTCTTTGAAGCCCTTTACTGGATGACAATCCATTTTGATTTAGAGGGAAATATCACTTTGGCTGCTGTGGGAAATAGGTTAAGGGTGGGACCTGAAGCGAGGGTGCCAAAGGGGCCCTAGCTTATGTGCCCTAGCTCTGTCCTCCTTGCCTCTTGCAGGAGGGGCCACTTTGTCCCTAGGGTCTCCAGCCTTTAAGAAAAGGTGGTTCTACTCCTGCTTTAACCAATCAGAGGAAAACCATTTCAAGTGATTTTAAAACCCACTGGTAGGGATGTACACCCTTGGTAGGTTAAAAAGAACTGCAAAGAAATCTTAAATGGTTTTTAGGAGTAATAATATTGTTAGTAATAATATTGCTATTTGGAAATAGACCAATAAGTAATTACCTTAATTATTTGCAGCCTAAGAGAGAAAAGAACTACAGATATAAAATCAAAACAATCAAAAAGTACAGGGAGAAGGACTTGAAGTGCATGTGGTGGCTGGGAAGCAGCGGCAGCACCTGTACCCTGGAGGGATCCTGTGCTTGTGCCCATCCTTCTCCTTCTCCTTCTCCAAGGATATGCTCCCATGGCCCTGCCCCCTGTGCCCCACCACCCATGCCCTCGTACTCCTCTCATCCTGCAAACTTCAGCTCCAAACTCACATGTCCAAGGAAACCTCCCCAAGCCCCATCACTATAGGTCCTCTCATGTCACCCTGCAAAGTCACCATCTGTCATCAGTCACGTGTACGCGTGTGCCTGTGAGTGTGCATGATTACTTGTTACCAGAGGCCCCCAAAAGCACATCCCAACCTAACAACTCCTGGCATGTGACAGAAGCTCAATACATATGCATGAGTGGCATTTTAAAGACATTGTCTTAGCAGCTAACGTTTAGTGAGCACTTACCATGTGCCAACTTGTTGTGAGTATGCTCTCATTTAGCCCTCTCAGCAATAACACTTGCTAACATCGGTGAAGTATATCCTCTCTGCCAGGTCCCATCCTAACCACTAGTCACATGATACCTCCTGTACACATCACATCAATTCTATACCATCGCTGGTGACCAGCATTCAAAGTCCACTGGTTGGGCCACTGTCCTGAGTTACCAAACACAAACCCAGACGTTGTTGTGAAGGCATTTTGTAGATGGGTTAGCATCCACTGGTGACTTTTTTTTTTGAGTATTAAAAACAATAATAAAAAGTTTTATTTTAAAAGGTAAAAATTTATACATGCTTATAAAAGAAATGGTAACATTTTCACCAATGTAAAACATCACAGAATTCCAATCACAGTTCAGATCTTCAAGATTCAAGTGTTGTATCCCATTAAGTAAAATGTGGTCCGTTTTAAGACAAAAATTCCTCCTCTGGATATCCTGTTCTCAATCAAGTCTTTATCACCATCATCTCACACAGTAGGATAGCTGGCCGCGGTGGCGATTCCACAGTGGTTGTTCCGGTCTTTGGCCATCTTTATGTAGCCATTCTTGCCCCACGTTTCACCCCAGCTGTTCTTGACAATCCAATATTTATTGTTATTTGATTCATCTCCTTCAATACCATAGCCAACCACCAGAACGCCATGATCTAGATCCACGCTACTACAGTGCCGCTCACAATAAATGCCATCTTTATAGAACTGGAAGCTAAGATGGCTTGCATCTATAGCAACAGAGATGGGCCCCATGGTTGCCACTGCCTTCATGAGGGCACTCTCCTGCGCAGGGATGTCCACAAAGCCAGTGTCATTGGCAACAGAATCCTTGGGCCTGTATTTGCAGGGTCCATCCTTTGCTTGATAGGGGTAGGACTCCTCCGAGTCCAGGCCTCCGTTGACCTTCACATACTGGAAGGCATTATCCATTAGGCCACCATTGCAGCCCTCATTGCCCTGAGCCTGAGAGCAGTCCACCAGGTTCTGCTCACTCAATGAGATAAGTTTGCCAGTTTTCCGAAACATCTGTCCTTCAAGGGCACCAGTTGCACTAAATGCCCAACAAGAACCACACTGACCCTGGTTCTTCACAGGAGTTACATAGCCTTCCTCCTTCTAATCCATGGTTGGGGGGATTTCAGCAACGTAAGGGTCCTGGAACACTCTCCTTTTCTTGTGCTTCTGGTTTTGATGGCTATTCATCACCTGGGTGAATTCTTCGTTGGTCATGTCGCCAAAAGCATTCATTGCCAAGGTGAAGCGCTGTTTCCCTAGGTTGTACTCTTGGTTGTGCAGGTCAATCATTTTCATATTCTTCTCCCACACTGTTCTCCTCCATCCTTCTTCATTCGAGCCATATAGTTTTCTGTGCGTTGCCTTCCACCGGTGCCATTGTGCCTCCAAACTTCCAGTAAGTTTTGGAGCAGCTGAAGCTATTCCTAAGTAAAGGGCAATCAAGAAGAATGAAGGATTCATGTTTCAAAACCTTCGGGGGCGCAGCCGAGCAAGCACAGTCAGTCCGTGCGGATCCAGGATCTCCGACCCCACTGGTGACTTTAAATAATGATAAACCTCAATAAGGTAAGGGATCCCATCCAATCAGGAAAAGCAGACTGAAGTTTCTCCAAAGAAGAAATTCAACCTGTGACAGTAGCCTCAGTTCCTATCTGAAGTCTCCAGCCTGCTGGCCTGTCCTTAGATTTCAACTTCCTGCCAGAGCCCCCAACCCCATAAACCGATGCCTAAACATGCATCTCTTCATAGATCGCCTACTGATCTGTTTCTCTGGTATGACCCTGATCAATCTACCAATTACATTCATAAATGGGGAAACTGAGGCAGGGACAGATTTCTGTAGCTTGCCCCAAGGTCACACAGCTAGCTGGAGCTGGGATTCAAATCCAGGCAAAGAGTCTTCAGAGTCAGCACCTTACCTACCAAGCACTCAATCTCATGAACCTTCCTTCCCACCCATCCTCCCTCTTGACTAAGGAGAAGTGTGGCCACTGGGCTGAGGTGGCAAGGGGTGTGGTGGAGTGGGTGAGTGGGTGGAGTTTCACAGGAGCAGAAGCTGAATTAGAATTCCTGCTGCAGTTATATTTGGGTTGAGTTGGGTCAAGGATGGCAATCAAAGAGATTAATAAAGCATAACTCGAGTTTTTATTCCGCCTCTCATGATGGATGAGGCCTTTGAAGAGACATGCGGAGGCCTCACCCTGAACATCGGGAGAGATTTGTGGACACATTTATAAGAAGGATCTCCTTCAGGCTCCCACGAGTGTTGAAGTTGACTTGCTTCGAACCAAGATCAAAGACTGGGCTGGAGATATTATTTCACCGATTTGTATAAATCAGTCAGACAAACTGTGGCCTCGAACACTACTGATGTTTCTCCAGTTGGAGTTAACTTGTTAAGAAACATGTCAGGCAGCCATAGAAACCCGAGTACCTCCTTGGGAAAAAAACTTCCAGAAGAATTGATCACTGGCTGCCTGACTTTACCTTAACTATTTCTGAAGCCATAATTGAGGAGGCCCCAATGTCTACTTTTCACATATCCTTCAACCTTTCAGAATGGATTTGGGGGATCATTTTTAACACTAATGCCTTCTATGTTTGTAGAGTTTTCAGATGGTTACAGACATTGTCTTGTTTCAACTTCATAACAATTACAGGAGGTAAGTGAGGGCAGCAAAGATCCCTACCATCTCAATGATGAGAAATTGAGGCTCAGAGAAGTCAAGGGTTTTCCCCAAGGTCAACAGGAAGACAGATGGCTAACAAAAGTGAGACTAAGCGAGAGGGGAGGGGAGTCTCTTGCCAGCCTGCCTTCTGTCTGTCTGCAGATTCTCTTTTTATTTTTTTGCTAGTGTCTACTGAGAGCTTTCTCTATGCCCAGCATTGTGCTGGGTACTTCCACTCTCTCTTCTCTCTTTAAATATTTCCTGATCTACACATTTTCTTTTGCCCTAGGAATATGCGTCCATGGTGGGGGATGAACCTACTTCACAGGATTGCATCAGAGCTTCATACTCACATACCACATGTGCGCACACACACACACACACACACACACACACACACACACACACCAGCCAAGTCAAGGAGACTTGGGAATCACAGATTAAAAATCCTACTCATTTCTCATCTGTGTGCATCTGGAACTGACTCTGTACTGCAAAGATAGTCTTCGGATCTATGAAAATTAATAGGCAGCATTTATTGAGCACTTAACATGAGCTGAGGCCCATGCCCAGCTCGTGTTATGTATTAACTCTTCCAATCCTCTGGAATAGATCACATTTGATCTCCATGATACCAAAGAGAAAACAGAAATTGAGACTCACTGAGATAAAGTCCTTTTGCCAAGGTCACATAGGCCAAAGCTCTTGTCCCTAACCCAGTGTTTCCCCAGATCACTCCTTCACCTATCATCTCCCCCATTTTGCCATTTCACCTACGACCTTCATATTATTAACTTACTATTTAAAGAAAACATTTTTACTGATACCTTTTTAAAAATATGTTTATTGATTTTTAGAGAGAGAGGAAGGGAATGGGATAGAGATAGAAACATCGATGAGAAACATCAATCAACTGCCTCCTGCACGCTCCCTACTGAGGATCAAGCCTGCAATAGGAATTGAACCAGTGACCTCTTAGTTCCTGGGTCAATGTTCAACACTGAGCCACACCAGTCAGACACAAATTTTTATTTTTAAAAGAAGTCAGACAGCTTCAGATGCAGAAGACTGGAAAGAGCATTACTCCTATCTGTACTACTACAACAGAAAAACAAGCCAGAGAAGCACTCCCATCCTTACTACTACAACAGAAAAACAAGCCAGAGAATTTGAAATTGTGCTAATTCTCTTTAATCCAGTAGAGATCTGAGGTTGCTAAAATCTAAGGAAAGACAGGCCCAGAGACTTGCTTACCTGGGGTAAGTGCCACTGGAAACCAATAGAAAAAAAAAGTTAAGATACTTAAATTGCTAAAGGTTGAGTGTGGGCTAGTGAGATAAAATAGGACTTCTAGGAGCCATAGATACAAGAATTCATATATACATAGGTTTGTTTCCCTGGCAGAACTGGTGCTCACAAAATGACAGGAAAGCGTGGGGTAAGAATCCTGAGAACGCTCCCTCCCAATCAGTGAAGGCTGGAGGGAGGCACCAGCAGCCACCATGGGAACAACACAAAGCCCCCTGTGGGTCCTTCTCTCTTTCCCCTAAAACTCCCAGGGGAAGGACAATAAACCTAGTACTCTGAAGGGCACTGTTGTGAAAACAGATGCAGCTGACTGAAGGAAACAACAGCAGAAGCCCACCTCTGTTCCCAGGATGGAATGGGATGGCCAGGAAGACATTTTGAGCCCAGACCTGTACCTGAAGGTTGGACAGGAGTACATAGTTTCTGGCTGAGGTTAAGGTCTACTGAGAACAACAATGTTCCCCACCCCATACCACAAGCCAAACCAGCATGAAGTAACCAGTAGCAACAACTACTGCTAGAAGAAGGGCAAGAGTGTGGAGAAAACCCCTCTCTTTGTCAAATAACAAGGGAAGGCTTAAAGCTGAAGATGAAGCCAACATTAGGAAAACCCTGTAGCAAACTAGCTCCCAACCTAAACACAAACACAAGAGGACTTTGAAGCTAGGTGCACTAAGGGTAGCTATAGCAACAACAAAACCTAAACCTAGCTGAACTCCTAAGTAGATTGACTCAACTCAATTCCCCACACTGAAGGCTTAGATGAAATAAAAGCATATTCAATTTCCAAACATAAAAACTATTTCCCTCAGTCTTTATTGTTCTACATAGACAAGATGTCTGGCTTTTAATAAAAAAAATCAATTGTGAAGCAATAAAAGGAGTGGTTGCCCGGCCGAAGTGGCCCAGTGGTTGAGCATCTACCTATGAACTAGGAAGTTCTGGTTCGATTCCTGGTCAGGACACATGCCCCGGTTGTGTGCTCGATGCAAGAGGAAGCCAATCAATGATTTACTTTCATCATCGATGTTTTTGTCTATCTCTCCCTCTTCCTTCCTCTCGCTGAAATCAATAAAAATATACTTAAAAACAAAACAAAACAATGAAGTGGGGGGAAAAAACAACATAGTATAAATAGAAAAAAGAATCAACAGAATTAGATTGAGCTATGAATCAGATATTGGAATTACCAGGCAAGAATTTATTGTATTTTATGACTTCTTCTAGCACCAGACAAGAATTTAAAATAACTATGATTAATATGCTAAAGACACTAGTGGAAATGAGGACACCATGAATGAACACATGGGTAATTTCAAAAGAGGAATAAAACAATAAGAAAAAAAATCAAATAAAAATGCTGGAAATAAAACTACGGTTACAAAGATAAAGAGTGATTTTTTAAAAATACATTTTATGGATTTTTTACAGAGAGGAAGGGAGAGAGATAGAAAATCAGAAACATCGATGAGAGAGAGACATTGAGCAGCCGCCTCCTGCACGCCCCACAGTGGAGATATGCCCGCAAGCAAGGTACATGCCCTTGACCGGAATTGAACCTGGGACCTTTCAGTCCGCAAGCTGACGCTCTATCCACTGAGCCAAACCGGTTTCGGTGATAAAAAGTGATTTTGAAAGATTCAGTAAATGTAACATAGCTACCTAAAAAGTTGAAGACAGTGAATAGAAATTATTCAAACTGAAACCCAAGGAATGAAATGAATTTAAAAAAGATCAGAGCACCCAAGAATTGTGGGACAATAACAAATGATCTAACGAAGGTGAAATTGGAATCCAAAAAGGAGAAGAGTAAATGAGGCAAAAAAAAAATTTTTTTAAAGTAATGATCTCATTGAAATTATAGAATGAGAAAACTCCACCCATATACACAAAAAACATTCACCAAGACAAACCATATACTGGGCCCTGAAATCAAGGTTAACATTTTATTTTTATTTTTTAATAATTATTTATTGTTGAAAGTATTACGTATGCCCTTCTTTTCCCCCCAATTGGCTTCCTTCAGCCAATTCCACCCCCTGCCTCAGGCCTTAGGCACCCTATTTTCTATGTCCATGGGTTATGGATATATGAATTCAACCTCTTTGATTGATTACCTCCCACTTTCTCTCTGAGATTTCTCATTCCATTCCATGTCTCTGGATTCACTCTGCTCATCAGTTTATTTTGTTACTTAGATTTCACATATGAGTAAGATCATGTGATACCTGTCTTTCTCTGACTGACTTATTTCACTCAGCATGATACTCTCCAGGTCCCTCCATGCTGTTTCAAAGAGTAAGAGATCCTTCTTTTTTACTGCTGCATAGTATTCCATGGTTTAACTATACCACAGCTTCTTTATCCACTCATCTTCTGATGGGCACTTGGGCTGTTTCCAGATATTAGCTGTTGTAAATTGTGGTGCTATGAACATAGGGGAGCATACATGCTTTCTGATTGATGCTCTGGGTTTCTTAGGATATATTCCTAGAAGTAGGATCACTGGGTCAAATGGCAGATCCATATTTAATTTTTTGAGAAAACTCTATACTGTTTTCCATAATGGCTTCACCAGTCTGTATTCCCACCAGCAGTGTGCTAGGGTTCCCTTTTCTCCACATCCTCACCAGGACTTGTCATTTGTTGATTTGTTGATGGTAGCCATTCTGACAGGTGTGCCTCATTGCTGTTTTGATTTGCATCTCTCTGATAATCAGTGACTTTGAGCATTTTTCATATGTCTCTTGGCCATCTGAATGTACTATTTGTCCTTTGACCATTTTTTATTTATTTATTTATTTATTTATTTTTATTTTTATTTTTTTGAGTTATAATGATAAATTTATTTAAACAATTTGAAAAATATTCTCAGCAAATATTTTAACAAAAAAGATAAAAACAGTGCAGAAAATATATAAAAAGATTCCTTGGTAGATTAAATTAAAACAAGAGCAATTTCACATTATATGCATTTCTGGAGTTACTACTTAAAAAGGTTAATCATTGTATGCCCTTGCGGGGTAGGAAAAAAATTGGAATTTTTATAGACTGTGGGTTAGTAGTAAGCCCAAGGGAATGATTATTTTGGTTCAGAATTTTGTAAATCTTAAATGTAAAGCATTCACCTATACAACAGTGTAATAAGTAAAACATATGTCTATGTGGAGAGCTGAATGCAAATATTTGCTAAAGAGTTATTATGTATAATAGCATAAACCTGGAAAAAAAACAAAAACATAGATCAATTCATAAACTAATTATTCACACAACCCAGGACTATTCAGCAATAAAAAAAATTAATTCTTCAAACAAGCATTTGTATTGAATCTCAAAACGATTGTGTGGCATGGATGAAACCAGAATTTTTAAAACGTACATATCAAATAATGCCTATAAAATTACGAGCAGTCTATTGAACAAAGTGTGATTTTCTGCCATCAAGCTGGGCCCTCCAAAGCACAGAAAGTTTGAGATCACACCATATTCTTCCCCTCTCCATCCTGACAGAACACACTTTTCTTTCAATCATCCCAGATAGAGTAGAACCAACAAAATGAAAGGTACAAAAGGAAGATCATAAAATGAAACAGAGGACAGAAGTAGGTTAGAAGTTTGATGAATTGGAATCTGAACCACTTCACCACAGCATAATGTGAGACCCACAATGTCCCTGAAAGAGTTAGCACTTCTTGGTGGAGGAAGTGGGCCCTGGACAAAACCTGGGCCAGGTCAATTCTGTGGTCAGAAATAAAGGAATGATGAGTCATCCAGCAGCTCAATATATTCATAATTTTCTCAAGCACAACCCCAGAATATTTAAGAGTTTTGATGGATGCACACTCTTCAGGTGCAGCAGGTGGTAGGGGTGAAATATCTTCCAGATAAATTCCAGTGACATAATCATGTAGTAGTCCTGAGTAGATTAGTAAGTGGGATCCAGTTTCTGAAAGTGTGACTTATACCTGAAAGTTAGTACTCATCCAGAAGAGTGTACATTCTGATAAATTTGTTTGCATTCACGGAAATGGGGGTAAAAGTTTCTCCTCTGGTGTTGTTATTGTGAGAAAGTAAAACATTCCTTGCACATTTAAACCTTTCCTCCAGTGTGTACTCTCAAGTGTTGAATGAAGAAAGATTTGTAGCAAAAATATTTCCCACATTAAATACACACATGAGGCCCTTTTCCAGTGTGAACTCTGTGGTGTTGAATGAGAGTAGAGCTTCTGCTGAAGGACTTCCCACAGTCACTACATTCATAAGGTTTTTCTCCAGTGTGAATTCTGTAGTGTTTAATGAGGCTAGATTTTTTACTGAAGGGCTTCCCACAGTCATTACACTGATAAGGTTTTTCTCCAGTGTGAACTTTGTGGTGTTGCATGAGGTGAGCCCTTTGACTGAAGCACTTCCCACAATTACTACACTCATGCGGCTTTTCTCCAGTGTGAACTCTCTCGTGGATAACAAGGCAATAATTGAGCCTAAATGATTTTCCTCATTCACTGCATTTGTAAGGCTTTTCTCCATTGTGAACTCTGTGGTGTTTAATGAGATGAGACATTTGAATGAAAAGTTACCCACAATCAGTATACTCATAGGGCTTTTCTCCAGTGTGACCTCTCCTATGTCTAATGAGGTTAAAGATACACGAAAACACTTCCCCACATGTATTACATTCATATTTCACTTCTCTGGAGCAGACACATTGATGTTGAACAAGGTTCTGGTTGTGGCTGGCAGCTTTTTCACCTTCATCCCATTGGTGATATCTTTTTCTATTGAGAAATTCCTCTGAAATATAACTATTACTGTGTGGCTCCTGAGTGTTGAGCGTTGCTTTGTGCTGGAGTTCTGACATGGCTGTGAAGTCTTCCCCAACCTCCCTACTGGTTAAAGGAATCCCTGAAAAGTAGAAGCTGCACTTGGTCACAAATGAGGCCCTGTCCACAGATTCTTTCCAGGGCTTCTCTCCACTGGTAATGGGGAGGGTTTGCACTGAAAGAGAAGTCTCTCACACATGAGGCACTGAAGAAGCCTTTCTGCTCAAAGTCTGCTGTCTGTGACTCAGTCAGGTGCAGAATATCTTTGAAGACAGAGAAACATCTCTTGCAGAGATGGGTCCTCTGGGTTGCTGGAGCTGTCTTAGTAGCACTAAACTGTGACTCCCATTGTACAGATACACTCTGCTCAGAACAGGCCTCCACATCATTCGTTTTATGTCAACAACCTACAGATGAGACCAGTGCAAACACTTCTACCATCATCTTGCGGTACAGAAGTCTCTGAGATTCTTCAAGGAGCCCCCACTCCTCCTCAGAGAAGGAGATGGCGACATCCTCAAAGTTCTTCTCTGTTCTGGGCGCTGCGACCTGGGCTGCGGGGCCTGAGCGGCGTTGGCACCGGGGCTGGAGGGTTGATAGGTGACACTGAGGGAGCTCGGTCCGCGGAGAGGAGGCGGGAGGCACGGACACCCCAGTCCCGCCGGTTGGGGGTCCACCAGCCTCAGACACACCTGCCCAGCGGGACGCCGCCTCCCTTACCTCCTTCTACTCGCCACCAGAGCGCAGACTGTGAGTCTGTGAACCCAGAGAACACGCCAAAAACCCTTTGACCATTTTTTAATTGGATTGTTTGTCTTATTTTTGTTAGGTTGTTTGAGTTCTTTATATTTTTTGGATATTAACTCTTTATCAGATGTTTCATTGCAAAATATGTTTTTCCATGCAGTGGGCTCTCTTTTTGTTTTGTTGATGGTTTCTTTTGCTGTGCAGAAGATTTTTATTTTGATGTAGTCCTATTTGCTTATTTTCTACTTAGTTTCCTTTGCTCTAGACAGTGGTCAGCAAACTGTGGCTTGTGAGCCGCGGTTTGCCACTCTGTTGACTAATGAGTTTGCCGACCACTGCCCTAGGCGATGTATCCCTAAACATATTGTTATGAGAGATGTCTGAGATTTTGCTGCCTATGGTTCCTTCTAGGGTTTTTATGTTTTGCTATCTTACATTTAAATCATTTATCTATTTTGAGTTTATTTTTATGTATGGTGTAAGTTGGTGGTCTAGTTTCATTTTTTTGCAAGTAACTGTCAAACTTACCCAATACCATTTATTAAAAAGACTATCTTGACTCCATTGTACGATCTTACCTCCTTTGTCAAATATTAATGGAGTGTAGGAGAAAAATCAAGATAGCAGCATAGGTGAATACCTAAACTGCTGCCTTGCACAAAAATTTCAAAACTATAACTGCAAGACAGAATGGACACCATCCAGAACCACAAGAGAGCTGGCTGAGTGGAAATCCTACAACTAGAAGTAAAGAAAGGGGCTCACGAAGATTCAGAGGAGCTGTAAAAAGCTGAGGTATGGAGACATGCGCATGGAGAGGATGGGCAGTGGAAGGTCGGGCTGGCTTCCTCTAGCAGAGAGAGATGGAAAACCCTGACTGCACTGAATCCCATTTCTGACTGCACTGAATCCCAGTTCCGGGCAAGACTCCTATGGGAGGAATCTGGACTGTCATGAAAAGGGAGGAGTGCACGGAAACTTAGCGAAGCCGTGAAAGGCAGAGGTCTGGAGGCGCACACAAAGAGGACTGACTGCTGATTGTGTCCTAGGCTTTCTCTAGCAAGAGGAAAACAGAACCTTCCGACTGCACTGAAATCCAGGTCCAACTGCACTGAACCCCAGTTTCAGGCAAGACCCTGGGGACCCAGACTCATATGGGTCACCCGAGCGCATGGAAACTAAGGGGAGCCGGAAAGAGAGAGGTCTGGAGGCGTCCATCATGCGGACAGAGAGGGCTGCAGCGATTTCCGAGGGGCACTAAGACCCAGGAGATGCTGTGTAGGGCACCACTGACAGAAAGCCAATGCTGTCTGCTCAGCCCTGAGACTCCACCACAACCAAGCCAAGCACAGAGGCTGTTGTAATCTTGGAAGTCTTAAGGCTGAGTCCAGCACAGAAGTTCTCCGGGTGCAGACAGAGCTGATCCTCACAACCAATTGGCTTGGAGGTCAATTCCCCCCAGTGATACCAATAATAATCAAGACTTAACTACAACAAGACTGTACACACAGTCCACAAAGGGGTGCACCTCAGGGCCATATAGGACACCTAGCACACAAAGCTACTCTACCAACTCAGGGAAGCAGCAAAAATGCAGAGCCAAAGGAACAGGTCACAAACAAAAGAAATGAAGGAAAACAAACGATATAGAGTTCAAAACCATGGTTATAAGGTTTTTCAATAATTTCCTAGAAAAGATGGATAAATTTAGCGAGACTCAAGAGGAGATGAAAAAGGACCAACTAGAAATTAAACATACACTGACTGAAATAAAAACTATTATACAGAGACCTAACAGCAGACTAGAGGAAAGCAAGAATCAAGTTAAAGATTTGAAATATGAAGAAGCAGAAAACACTCAACTGGAAAAGTAAAAAGCAAAAAGAATCCAAAATTGGAAGATAGTGTAAGGAGCCCCTGGGACAATTTCAAGCATACCAACATCAGAATTATAGGGGTGCCAGAAGAAGAGAAAGAGCAAGATACTGAAAACATATTTGAAGGAATAATGACCAAAAACTTCCCCAACCTGGTGAAAGAAATAGACTTACAAGTCCAGGAAGCATACAGAACCCCAAACAAAAGTAATCCAAAGAGGATCACACCAAGACACATCATAATTAAAATACCAAGAGCAAAAGACAAAGAGAGACTATTAAAAGCAGCAAGAGAAAAATAGTTAATTACTTACAAGGGAGCACCCATATGATTGTCAACTTATTTCTCAACAGAAATTATACAGGCCAGACGGGAGTGGCAAGAAATATTCAACGTGATGAATAGCAAGAACCTATAACCAAGATTACTCTACCTAGCAAAGCTATCATTCAGAATTGAAGGTCAGATAAAGAGCTTCATAGATAAGAAAAAACTAAAGGAGTTCATCACCACCAAACCAATATTACATGAAATGCTGAAAGGTATTCTTTAAGAAGAGGAGGAAGAAGAAAAAGATAAAGATAATAATTATGAACAACAAATACATATCTATCAACAAGTGAATCTAAAAATCAAGTGAATTGAAAATCTGATGATCAGAATAAATTGGTGAATATAATAGAATCAGGGGCATAGAAAGGGAGTGGACTGATAGCAGTGAGGGGGGTGCAGGCAGAGACTGTATAAAAATCATACACCTATGGATGAGGACAATGAGTGGGGAGGAGGTAAGGGCAGAGAGTGGGATGGGAGCCAGGTGGAGGGGAGCTATGGGGAAAAAGAGGAACAATTGTAATAATCTGAACAATAAATATTTGTTTAAAAAATAAAATAACAGACCCATTCAAAAATATATACATATCAATTGAGTGTAATGGATTGGGTCAATTTTGGGGTTCTCTGTTCTGTTCCATGATCTATATGTCTGTTTTTGTGCCAGTGCCAGGCTGTTCTGATTACAGTGACTTTGTAGTATAACTTGAAATCTGCCATTGTGATTCCTCTAACTTTGTTTTTCTTTCTCATAATCACTGCTGCTATTTGGGGATCCATATAAATTTTGGAGTATTTGTTCTAGCTCTGTGAAATATTCCATTGTTATTTTAATAGGGATTGCACTGAATCTGTAGATTGCTTTGTGTAGTATGGACAATTTAATGATGTTGATTCTACCAATCCATGAACACATATTCTTCCACTTGTTCATATCTTCTTCTATCTTTTAAAAAATATTTTGTAGTTTTCTGAGTATCATTCTTTTGCCTCCTTGGTTAAGTTTATTCCTAAGTATTTTAATTTTTTGTTGTTGTTGAAATAGTAAATGGAATTGTTTCATTTCTGTTTCTGAGAGTTCTTTATTAGTATATTAAAAAGCTGTTGGTTTGGGGATGATGATTTTGTATCCTGCTACATTGTCAAATTCATTTATTAAAACTAGTAGATTTTGGTGGAATCTTTAGGGTTTTCTACATACATTATCATGTCATCTGCAACTAATGAAACTTTTACTTCCTTCTTTCCAATTTGGATGCCTTTTATTTCTTCTACTTGTCTGATTGCTGTGGCTAAGACTTCCAGTGCTATGTTGAGTAAGAGTGGTGAAAGTGGCCATTCCTATCTTGTCCCTGTTGTTAGGGGAAATGATTTTAGTTTTTGCCCACTGAGTATGATGTTCTCTCTAGGTTTGTCATATATGTCCTTTATCATGTTGAGCTATGCCCCATTGCTGAAGAGTTTTTTCCAAAAATGGGTGTTGAATTTCATCAAATGCATTTTCTGTGTCTATTGATATGATCATGTAAATTTTGTCATTCAATTTGTTTATGTGGTATATCATGTTTATTTTATTTTATTCTTAATATATTTTTACTAGAGGCCTAGCACATGAAATTTATACGTGGCCTGGCCTGCGATCAGGGCCATCTTCCACAGCTGCCCTCAGCCAGCTATGCCCCCTGCTGCCACCCATGCCTGGTTCCCCATTCACCATCAGGTGATTGGTGCCTGATGGCCAGGGGAAGGGATCGAGAGGTTGGCTGTTCTTGCCTGCTCACTGGCCACAGCCCCACTGCAGGTGGCCATCAGGTGATTGGAGCCTGCTGGCTGGGGAAAGGGACCAAGAGGTGGTCAGTGCATCTCATAGTGACTGGTTCAGCAGTTGTTCTGGTTGTTCTGCCATTAGGATCAATTGCATATTACTCTTTTATTATATAGGATTGATTTCAGAGAGAAAGAGAGAGGAAGAGATAGATAGAAACATCAATTATGAAAGAGAATCATTGATTGGTTGCCTCCTGCACATCCCCTACTGGGGATGGAGTCTGCAATCCGGGCACGTGACTTTGGTTGGAATGGAACCTAGGACCCTTCAATCCGTAGGCTGATGCTGTATCCACTGAGCCAAACCAGGTAGGGCTGTATCATGTTTATTGATTTACAAATATTATACCAGCCTTGCATCCCTAAAATAAATCCCATTTGGTCATGGTGTATGACCTCTTTAATATATTACTGAATGTGATTTGCTAATATTTTGTTGAGTATTTTAGCATCTATGCTAATCAGGGATATTGGCCCACAATTCTCTTTCTTTGTAGTGTCTTTATGTGATTTTGGAATTAGGGTAATGCTGGCCTTATAAAAAGTGTTCCTTCCTCTTGGATTTTTTAAAATAGTTTGAAGAGTATAGGTATTAGCTCTTCTTTGAAGCCATCTGGACCTGGGCTTTTGTTTGCTTGGAGTTTTTTTTATTCTTCCTGATTCAGTTTTGGTAGATTGTATTTTTGTCTGAATTTTTCCATATCATCCACATTGTCCAGCTTGTTGGTATATAGTTGTTCATAGTATTTCCTTCCAATCCTTTGTATTTCTGTGCTGTCCCTGGTTACTTCTCTACTTTCATTTCTGATTTTGTTTACTTGGGTCCTCTCTCTTTGTTTCTTGAAGATTCTGGGTAATGATTAATCAATTCTGTTTTCTCTTTCAAAGAACCAGCTATTAATTTCATTGATGATTTTTTTTTTTTTTTTTTTTTGGTATTGTTGGTCAGGGGAAGGGATCAAGAGGTTGGCTGTTCTTACCTGCTTGCTGGAGTAGCAATATCATATCTGACAAAGCAGACTTCAAAATGAAGTCTGTTTTGTCAGATAAGTAACAGTTTACTTTTTCTCTTGCTGCCACCAATCACCTGATGGCAAACGGGGAACCAGGTCCTCTCTCTTTGTTTCTTGAAGACTCTGGGTAATGATTCATTAATTTTGTTTTTTCTTTCAAAGAACCAGCTGTTAATTTCATTGATTTACTTTGGTATTGTTGTGTTTTTTGTTTTTGTTTTTAGTCTCTGTATTATTTATTTCTACTCTAATCTTTTTTATTTCCTTCTTTCTGCTTACTTTGGGCTTTTCTTGTTGTTCTCTTGCTTGTTCTTTAACTTGTAGGGTTCAATAGTGTATTGTTGATTTTTCTTGTTTTTTTTTGTGTGGTAGCTTGTAGTGCTGTGAACTTCCCTCTCAGGTCTGCTTTTGCTGTGTCCTAGAGATTTGGGGTTGTTGTGTGTTCGTTTTCCTTTGTTTTTAGTAATTTTTAAATTTTTATTTTTTTGATCTTGTTGGTAACCTGTTCATTATTTAATAACATTCTATTTAGTGCCCATGTGTTTGAATGTTTTGGGGGTGTTTTTACTGTAGTTGATTTCTAATTCCATTCCACTGTGATCTGAGAAGATGTTTGATATGATTTCAGTCTTCTTTAACTCGTAGAGACTTTTTTGTCTCCTAACATGTGGTCTATCTGTGTGAATGATCCATGTGCACTTGAGAAGAATGTATATTCTGCAGTTTTAGGGTGAAATATTCTATAAATATCAATTAAACCCTTCTGATCCAGTCTGCCCTTTTAGAGTCACTGTTTCATGTTATGTTTTGTCTGGAAGTTCAATGCAGTGAAGTCAGTAGGTTGTTAAAGTCTCCTACTATGCCGAGACCGGTTTGGCTCAGTGGATAAAGCGTCGGCTTGCGGACTGAAAGTTCCCAGCTTCGATTTCGGTTGGTGGCATGTACCTTGCTTGCGGGCATATCTCCACTGTGGGGCGTGCAGGAGGTGGCTGATCGATGTCTCTCTCTCATCGATGTTTCTGACTTTCTATCTCTCTCCCTTCCTCTCTGTAAAAAATCAATAAAATGTATTTTAAAAAAAAGTCTCCTACTATGATTGTATTGTTGTCTAGCTCTCTGTTAAACTCCTCTAACAGAGAGATAGACAACAACAGGTTCTCCTATATTGGGTCATATATGTTTACCAGGGTTATATTGTCTTCTTTGATCAGGCCCTTTGGTATTATTTAGTGACCTTTGTTGTCTCTTGTGATGGCCTTCATTTTGAAGTCTGTTTTGTCAGATACGAGTATTGCTACTCCAGATTTCTTTTTTCTTTTCCATTTGCATGGAAAATTTTTTCTAGCCCTTCACTCTCATCCTGTGTTTGTCTTTTGTTCTGAGCTGGGTCTCTAGTAGACAACATATAGTTGGGTTATATTTTTGTATCCATTCAGCTACTCTGCCATTTTTGGAGCATTTAATTCATTTACATTTAGGATTAGTATTGATAGGTACTTATTTATTGCCATTTTAATTCTGTATGCCTAGTTTTCTCTCTCTGTTTCTTCTCATTACAGTAGTCCCATTAGCATTTCTTATAATGCTGGCTGGCTTAATGATGATATTATTCCTTTAGCCTTTTTTTTTTGGTCCAGGAAGCTCTTTATTTGACTGTCTATTTTGAATGATAGCCTTGCTGGATATAGTAACCTTGGTTTCAGGTCCTTGCTTTCTATTACCTTGAGTACTTCATGCCATTTTCTTCTGGCCTATAGAGTGTCTGATGAGAAATCAAGTGTCAGCCTTATGGGAAGTCCTTTATAAGTAACAGTTTTCTTTTCTCTTGCTGCCTTTAAGAGTCTCTTTTTGTCTTTAAGTTTTGATATTTTAATTATGATGTGTTTGGACATGGACCTGTTTGGGTTCTTCTGCTTGGAGTTCTCTGTGCCTCCTGGAGTTGGTGACTTTTTCCTTTACCAGGTTAGGGAAGTTTACGACCATCATTTCTTCAAAAATGCTCTCTCTCCCTTTCTCCTATTCTGTCTCTTCTGGCACATTCACTATTCAAATATTATTACATTTCACATTGTCCCATAGCTTCCATAAGCTGTCCTTTTGTTTTATAATTTTTTTTTCATTTTGGTTCTCTGATTGAGGGATTTTTCTTTTCAACCCTGTCTTCTAATTCATTAATTCAATCCTCAGCTCTCCTAATCTGCTGTGTATTCCTTCCAATGTGTTCTTTACTTGTGTTATGTCACTCTTTATTTCTGTTCATTTTATGGTTACTCTATCTTTTTTCATACTGTTGAGCATCTTTACCATCATTTCTCTGAACCATGTTTCAGATAAATTTCTTATCTCTGCTTCATTTATCTCTTGTTCTGGAGGATTCTCCTGTTCTTTCATTTGGGGGTTGTTTCTTTGTCTCCTCATTTTGGCTGTCCGTTTAGGTTTGTGACTATGTATTAGGTAGATCCTCTATGTCTCTCAATCTCTACTGTAGGACAGTGTCAAAAGCTGTTCCTGACTAATTAGATCAGGCAAAGACTCAAAGCCACCAGAGACTGCCTCTGCCTTCAGACTGATAAGATTCCCACTTTAATTGTCCCAGGCAATTATCCTCAGGTGTGTAGAGAGTTTTTTTCAACAGGGAGGGGCAGTTGCTTCTGCCTGGAGTCTACTTGTTATTTTTTATTTCTTATGTGGCCTCAGGGCAAAGTGTTTTCCAATACGGTGGGGCAACTGTCTTTCTCTCCCCCCTCCCGCCCCCGCCCCCCCCAGGGCAAGGCAAATGTCTGTTTCAGAAAGAGGTCCTTCGCTGCATTAGGGAATACTTAGCCCAAGAAACTGGTGGTGTCTGCCTTCTGAGCTCTAGCCCCTGAGTCTCCAATCCTGGCTTCTGCTCACACAGCTCCAATCGATTTCACCCTCCTCTGCCAAAGCACAAGGTCAGTGGCTTCACTGGAAATTTTGTGTTTCTCCTTTAAGAGGGTACCCATCATTCCCTGGCAGACAGCAACCCCATTGCTTTTCACAGCCAGATGTTATGTGAGTACCTTCTCAGTTCTGGTGCTCTCTGCTGAGGGCCCAACTTGGGGATTAAATCCAAGAGTTCTCAGTGACAACCCCCGACAGCTGAGATATCTCTCGGAACTTCATTTGCTTTCTGTGAGTAACTGGTCAGACCTTTTGCACCTCTGCCCCTCCTACTAGTCTCTATGCAGTCTCCATTTTTGGTCCTCAGGTATCTCGCAGGTTCTCTCCTGCGAGTCTTCTGCCAATTATTCAGGAAAGTTTTCCTGTATCTTAGTTGTAATTCCAGTTTGTTCCTGGGAGCATGTTGGAGCAGCATCCACTTACTCTGCCTCCATTTTTAATCTGCTGTTTCTGTCTTTTGATGTTAATATTTTAAAATAAATAATTAAAATAATTAATATTATATGAAAAGCATTTTTTAAACTAATAACAGACATCAAACCACAGATCCAAGAAGCTCAGAGAACACCAAATAGGATAGATTAAACAAAATTTAAACATATTATATCCAAAGGAGAAAATCAAAGGTAAGCAAAGGGGTGGAATGCATTACATATAGAGGAACAAAAATAAGAGTTATATAAGACTTCTCATCAGACAATAGGTAAGCCAGAAGACAGCAGAAATCATATCTTAGACTACTAAAAAGGGAAAAGCAATCAACCCAAATTTATTCCCAGTCTGTGGGCCATGTACTCTCCTGCCTATTTTTGTAACTAAAGTTGAATTTATAAAACTCATTTATGTATTGACTTTGGCTGCTTTCATACTAGAAGGGCAGAGTTGAGATGTTGTGAAAAATATCATATGGCCTACAAAACCTAAATATTTTCTATCTGACTCTGTTCAAAAAAATGTCTGCCAACTCTTGTTCTAAAGATAAATTACTTTTTAAAAAATATTGGCACACTATTGCATGCTATATAGCAGATATGCAAAAATCCTATAGAATAAAAGCCTAATATGCTAAGTGCCTGGTCGTCTGGTAATCCATTCAACCAATCAAAGCATGATATGCTAACGATATGCTAAAACTGTTCATCTGCTCACTATGACATGCACTGACCACCAGGAGGCAGACCCTCTAACTGGTAGGTTAGCTTGCTGCTGGGGTCCAGCTGATTGGGACTGAGTGAGATGGGCCAGACATGTCCTAGAGGCCTCCCGCGGTCCCTCCCCAGCTGGCCAACCTCCCATGTCCCTCCCTGACCCTGATCATGCACCAGTGGGGTCCCTCGGACTGGCCTGCGCTCTCTTACAGTCTGGGCTGAGGGACCCCCCCCATACCCCTGCTGAGTGCATGAATTTCATGCATTGAGCCTCTAGTAAAATATATAACACCAATGGCACAAAGTAGTGGACAGAAAAAACTGTTAGCATCTTGTAAGTTTTTAGACCACACACAAAGCAATATCATTGTATTTGAAGTTAGAATTTTAACCAGTTAACTGCCATGCATCCAAAACGGAAATCATCCCCACACACCATGATATTTCAAATTTAATTAAAAAATCAATTTGCAATAAATATTATATAAATAAATATATTACTCACAATTCAGGTGTTCTTGAATATTTTCAGATGAAAATTCTCACAAAAAATGATTTAAAAGTTGGTCAGGGCTGCCACTTAGGGAATGCATTTTTTTTTTTATGAACATACATGACATGTGGGGAAGGTCTGCCACTTGGTTCTATAGATGCATATGGTGCACAATGGGTTAAATTAAAGATTCCTATCATAAAACCTACAGCACCCACTAAAAATTTTTAAAGAGATATAAATAGTAAGTCAATAGTGAAGATAAAATAGAATCATGAACAAAAGGATGGAAACAATAAAGAACAGAAGTTACTGAAATTGAGAACAGAAAAATAATAGAGAAGATAAAGAAACCCAAAGCTGTTTCTTTGAAAATAAATAATAAAGCTGATAAACCTCTAACAATAAAAACAACAGAAAGTATCAATAGCAGGAAGAAAAGATTAGAATATAATAAATAAATATTACAATACATTCTATGTCTCCAAATTTGACAACTTAGATGAAATAAAGACATTCCTTGGTAAATACAAACTGTTAAAGCTGACTCAAAAAAGAGACCTGAATAAACTTTAATCTATTAATGATATTAAATGTGCAGCTTAAACCTCCCCAAAGAGAAAATATGAGGTCCAGATGTCTTAAAAGGTGAATTCTATCAAATATTTAATGAATAAATATTACCAATTTTACATATATTTTCCTGGAATACAAGAGGAAGGAACATTTCCCAACCCATTTTATTTGACCTGCATTACCATGACGTAAAAATCAGACAGAGACATTGCAACCAAAGAAAACTAGCCCTGGCTGGTGGCTCAGTTGGAGTGTCATTCAGTATACCAAAAGGTTGTACGTTCAATTACCAGTCAGGATACATACCTAGGTTGCAGGTTCAATCACAATAGGGATGAGTATAGAAGGTAACAGATTAATGTTTCTCTCTCTTTCTCTCTCTCTCAAATCAATAAAAACGTATCCTCATGTGAGGATTAAATAATAATCATAATAATTAATAATAAAATAACAAGAATTGTTATTTTATTAAAATCCTAATATACTAAGTGCCCAGTCGTCCGGCCATCCATTCAACCATCCATGTGCATTGGAGGGAGGTGAGAAGTGCACCTTTTATAGCTTAAAAAGAAAACTATAGACCAATAACCTTCATTAATATAAAATCCTTAACAATACAAGGAAAATAAAATCCAACAATGTATAGAAAGAATAATTCATCACAGCCAAGTGAAATTTATCCTGTAATGAAAGGATGGTTCAACATTCAAAAAATTGATGTTATTCAGCAGATCAATGAAAAATCAAATGATCATCACAGAGAGACACAGGAAATTCATTCTATGAACACACATCCATGATTTAAAAAACACTATCAGTAAACAAGGACTAAATTGGATACCTAATCTCATAAAGGGAATCTATAAAAATCCTACAACTGCCCTCATTCATAATGGTTACAGACTAGATGCTTTACCCTGAAGACCAAGAATAAGGCCAGGATATGGAGTGGTCACATCTAGTCAATGTTGTGCTAATGCAATAAGTCAAGGAGGGAATAAGTATCCACAATAAAAAGGAAGAAAAAAAGCTGCCTCTATTCATAGATTACATGATTGTCTACAAAAAATTCCAAAGAATCTTCCGAAACTGGCTTGGCTCAGTGGATAGAGCATCGGCCTTCGGAATGGGAGGTCCCAGGTTCGATTCCGGTCAGGGGCATGTGCCTTGGTTGCGGGCACATCTCCCCAAGCAGGAGGCAGCTGATCGATGTCTCTCTCTCTCATCAATGTTTCTAACTCTCTATCCATCTTCCCTTCCTCTCTGTGAAAGATCAATAAAATATATATTTTTTTAAAAATTCCAAAGAATCTGTAAAAAAGCTACTAGAACTAAAAAGTGAGTTTAATGAGGTCACAGGATACAAAAGCACATATACAAAAATTAATTTATGTACTAGCAATGAACAATTTGAAATTAAAATATTTTAAGATACCATTTACAATAGCTCCAATATGACTATTTAGGCATAAACCTCACAAAATACAGGCAAACTCTCTATGCTGGAATTCAAAGAGCAGTGATGAAGGAATCAAAGGCCTAGATAAATGGAGCGATGTGCCATGTTGACAGACTGGACAAGATTAAGATGTTAATTTTTCTAACCTGATCTGTGTAGCCAACACAATTCCAATAAAAATGTGAGCAGGATTTTGACTGGAAACTAGCAAGTTGATTCTAAAACTTATATAAAAAGGCGAAAGACAAAGAAACCAAAACAATTTTGAAAAAAGAAGAGTAAAGTTAGAATAAAAGAACACATTTGGAAAAGGATCAAATCCTAGTCTCCACAACTCCCAGACTGACTGAAGTCCATGCAATCCTGACAGTGTGGTGCTGGTTAAAGGGCAGGCAAGCAGGTCCATGGAGCGACACAATGTCTAGAAACAAACTACACTGTAGGGTCAGTTAATTTTGAACAAAGTTGCAATGAGAATTAAATGGAAAACAGAAGGCTTTCTCAAGGCCTCCCTGTCCCCCACTACAGCATGGATGCTGCAGCCCTTCCTTGAGCCGCCTCTTCATGCTGCTGCCCACACAGCTGAGAATAGCACCGCCTAACAGAGCGCTAACCTTAACTCCTTGACAGGAAATCTGCACTTCCTCTGCGGACTTTGGAACTAGAAACCTTCAGAGACTCGAAGGACCAGAACAGGCTTTCAAACTGCTGTGATGCTCACAGAAAAGCCCAAATCTTCACTTCATTCCCACCTTGGGCTCCTCTCCACCCCACCCAATCAGTGTCTACTGAATGAATGATCAAAGTGAAGGCCGCACCTCAAGGAGCATGGGGTCTGTGCTCCTGTTTCTGCCAGTTCTCTGTACCAGGTATGTTGGAATTACAAGAAAGAGGGAGAAACCCTGCACCCCAGGGAACTGGAGGTTAGTAGGGTATCAATTTCTCACGATCACAAGCCGCATTTTGCACTTCTCACCTCCCTCCAATGCACATGGATGGTTTATAAGTGACCAGTCTGCATCCAGAAGGAGACAGGGACTTGCCGAGGCCACACCAGTGGTCAGTGGTTTGGCTGGGCTGGAGCCAGGACTCCTGATTCCTAATATCCTGCCTCCTCCTCCTCGTCGTCATCGTCATGGTCACTGTCACCGAAAGCCAACATTACCCAATGCTCACTTTGCGCCAAGCTCCGGGCTTGTGGCTTTGCACACATCTTCCCATTTATTCACAACATCCTGGAGACTGATTAGTGTGGTCTGACCAGCATGCTTCTGAAGCCAGCCTGCGGTGCAATGGCCCACGGGCCCTGCAGCAGAGGCCGTGGCACCTGCAGCCTTTGCCTGATCCACTCCAAGAAGATGTCCAGGGGCATTGTCCACCTAGTAAACCCCCCATCCCCCAGCCATGGTATATTTGTCAAGTACAGAGCATTGGCCCCACCACACTGTCCTTCCAATGAACTGCACAGCCCTGTGCATGGCAGGAGTCTGTGGGCTTAGATGGGATTCAGGGGAGGGCCACCACACACCACCTTGGGACCAGCGGGTACTCCGGGTCTGCAGAGGGCCAGTCATGAGAAACAAACATCCCCAGCTTGCCCTCCTCGACCAGGCTGAGGTCTGGGCCATGTCACCCCAGAAACCCTTTCTGTTCCCCTCTCCCTGTAGCCAGTAGGCACCAATGTCTGAGCCATGACAAACGTGGCTTGAGAATGTCACAGGAAGAGCAGGTCACTCACCACTGATGTCACCGAGGCTCCTTTTTGTCCACTGGTTGGCTTCCTTCCCCAGATGCTCAGCCTTTGGTGGCCCTTCCGGTTGTAGTTTCTTTCACTCGATTGCTGAACGTGATGGCATATTTCTCTTTTTCTGGAGCTTTGGGGGACCCAGCAGAAAAAACAATCAGCTTCCAATTCATGTTCTCTCCCCTCCCGCTCATGAAAGAGAAGCCTGAATGGATAACTGTGAGGGGCTTAAAGCAAAGCCCCGCACCCCATAGCAGAGGCACTCCCCTCCACAGGTTTCAGGATGGGGACCCTTCATCCACAAAGCACAGGCACAGCCTCACCAACCCCAAGTGCAGGCCATAGCTCGTTACCCCTTCTCTTAGGGGCGCTTCACCCTCAGCACCCCCCAGGTCATTCTCACCTTGGCCTGGAAGAACTGGGACATTCTGCACGGCAGTCCATAAATTCCTTTTTTTTTTTTTTTTTGCTGGCATGAGCCAAGTATAACAGCTAGCTGTCCAGACCTATTTAAAAAGGATAAACCCCAGCTAAGCACATAAATAACACCCTACCGCTTTTATCATATAAACAGGACCAGGGAGCCAAATGAATTAAAGAACCCAAACACAGGTTCTCATTGTTATCTCATTAAGGCCATTAAATATGTAGAAAGAAAAAGGCTTCCCATCTTGGGTTTGATTTAAATTATCAGGGAACAGATTAGAGTTAATTAATGCCATGAACTCTGAAACCCCAGGCGGGAGGCTCCCTACAGAATCCACACCTGTCACAGACACCATTTCAGAAAATCTAAGTGGACGCAGACATGCCCCTCTCCCTCCCCGAGTCCCCAACCCTGGAACACGGGGCCCCTAATCTGTTACTCCCGAATCTGGATCAAGAGATAACCCTCCCGTCCTGAGACAGAAAGTTGGTGGACTCCAAGCAGAAACTGCGTAAAGGTCTCTGGTGGGCGCTCCGGAAATTGCCAGGGTTCCAGGAGCAAGGCGAGAGAGACTGCTAAGTTGCTCCTGGCAAGTCTGAAGGAGCTTATCAATTATTCATGCAACTGGATAAACAGGGATTTTATCTGGGAGCGTGAATCGAGAGATAAAAATTCCATTTCAAGAGGGAGGGTGGAGACTAAACCCTGAATGTTAATTGGAAATTGGGGGAAAAGAAGGAGGAAACAAAAAATGAGCAAGGTCTACTTCGTGGGTTGTGCCCTGAGTACCCCATAAGCTCTCCCGTCCCAGACTTTTGTCTGTTCACCTTGAATGTAGCTCACCTGCTCCTTGGACGATGCACCAAACCTCACCTGTGGACAGAGGGACCAGCACATAACCCCATGTGGCAGTTGATGGGGGAGCAGGGGCGGGCAGGAACCTTTGTATGGATTTTTAAACCTCCAAACAACAATACCTTTAAGTTATTTTCATTTAAAATCGATTTGCTGCTTCCAGACTGAAATTGGAAACAGAGGGAAGTTTACAAACAGCTGCCTAACAGCTGGCAAAAGGCTCAAACCAATGAAACAGAAGGCAAATTCAATGTGCAGGATATTTGGGCCAAAAAAAAGAATATGACTTCGATTTCTGTCCTTCTCCCTCTTCCCCCCATGTCCTTGCACCCAACAGTTCCTTAAAGGCTAGGAAGTTCACCCAAAAGACGACATTGGGAATTAATAGTTTTTTCATACACTGACATTATTACATTTGATCATGGATTGAAAACAGTACATCTAAGTGGAGAAAGGACCCTCCATCCCAACGTCAGCAGTCTTGTCCTGCAGGTAGGACTATGCGTGACTTTCATTTTTACTCTTTCTCCTTTGTGCTTTCCAGACAGCGTATCAGGAGCATGGTGAATTGTATCATGGGAGAGAAAACAAACTTTTTGCTTTTGAAATGCTGTGTTAAGAGCATATACTGATTTTCATAATGGGGGTAACAATAACCTTCGTTGTTTAAAAAACACAATAGTCTGAAGCCACACACATCCCCCACCTTTTCTTATTTCATTTTTCTCCTCCAACAAAAGCCTCTCATAATGGAGGAATCATCACAATAGGTTTACCTTTTCTTTCCACCCAGGTGGGGGATAGGTAGGGAGGTTGATGGTTTTGGAAAGGTGACCTGCTGCTGAGATGAGAGAAGGTGGGAACTGTACCACAGCTTTGGGTCCAGGCACCGAGGTATGAGGGAAGGATAAGAAGGAATCAGGAGTTCCTACACCTATGACACCCAAGCACCACCTTTGCAATCTCTCCTCTTGCTGTGCCTCAGTTTCCCCATATTCAGGAAGGGGGATTTGGGGATGCCTCTTCCCTTTTGTTCATATTACTCTTTGGACCTCAGATTCAGAAAGCTGTAATACTATTACTGAGGTTGTGTGTGCTAATAACCTCCATCTGGATAGGACCTGGCTTTGCTGTATTTTATCTTTTATCCCTAGCCGAGTCCCCAGGCCCGCCCCCTCCCTCCTAAAGGCATCCACTCACATACATCTGATGTGTGGCCTTAGCTACACACACTGAAAATCATAGTGTCTGTCATGTGCCAGGCCCCAAGGGAGCATTTGAAAGTGACAGATCCTGAGGCCTCCCAGGTCCAACACCTGAGGGCTGACCCCAGCTTTCTGTCTGTCACCTTGAAGGTAGTTCACCTGCTCCTTGGAGAATGCACCAAACCTCACCTGTGGACAGAAGGAACCAGCACATAACCCCAGGTGGCAGTTGATAGGGGTATACATTGGGATACCACACATCTTTGGGTGCTCAGGGTCAGGGGCACCCGGGAGCCACACATCTCTGTGTTCAGGGGACTCATCAGGAATGGGAATGGCTACTACAAGTACATCCCACCACAGGCCCCACACTAAGAGTTTTACCTCCTAAGATCAAACCACCTGAGAAGTCTCAGTTTCTTAGATGAGCAACAAGGCTGCGAGGTGGCCCAAAGTCACACACCCCAAGAGTGCCAGCCCTGGCATCCATCAAAGAGTCTGGGCAGGGAATCCTGAGATTTGAAAAGAAACCAACCCCAAACCTCCCAGGCAAGCAAGCCTGGTGGCCACATAACAGGTGTTTGTAGGCACCCAGCCCCCATGCTGGTTCTGTGGCTATCCACATAGGAACACTTGGCCCACCTGTGTGCTGCTCTTGAGTATAGGAACAATGATGCATTTCCACAGCTGGGGACTGGTAATCTAGGGTGAGTTAATACATTAATGAAATCTTACTAATAAAGTAATAAATGTGAGAATAAAATCAACAAGCCATTCAGTTTGGGCACCACCCAGAACAACAACTGTGACAACTGAAATGTTAACCATTATACCTATCTATCTATCTGTCCACTCACCCACCTATCCATACATACATCTATATATCCACCTACCCATTCATCCATACATACATACATACAGACACCCATTCATACATCTATCCATCCATCTGTCTATCCTCCTGCTATCCATCTACCTGCCCACTCATCCATCCATCCATCCATCCATCCATCCATCCATCCATCCATCTATCCATCTATCCATCTGTACATTCTCCTATCACCCATCCACCCATTCATCTACCTATCCATCCACTCACCCATCCATCTATCCATCTATCTGCCCAATCCATTCATCTATCCGACATCCATGCATCTAACCATCCTCCTACCATCCATCCACACCTACCCAATCATCACCAAAAACTGACCACCTATATGCCAAATGATAGGGTAAGCCCTTGAATGCCCTACTCCCCGTCCCCGCCCCCCACACAGTCTGATGGAGCAAGAAGACTGAGACAGGTGTGAGGACTAGTGGGGGCAGTTTCTGGGCAGCCCATGGTATTTTCAAAATCTGCCTCCCCCAGAGGCAGGTGCACAAGAAGCCTTTCAAGACCCAGGCAGTTTAGAGTCAGGTCAAGAAGACAGACTTTAAAGCCCCAAACCAGGTTTTCACCCAGCCTCCGTCTCACACCAGCTGTATGTCTCAGGGCCTAAGAACATTGATTCCTGCACCCAATGCACACTTCTGTAGACACTGTCTTCTTAATCCTACATGGCAGATGCAGAGGTGTCACCCCCATTTTACCTAGAAAGAAACCAAAGGGATACCCATGTTCACGCACCCACTCTGGACCTGTGTGAGCCTGTGAGTAACAGCCCCTTCCAGCTGAGCCCTGGGTGCCTCACCCTAGCCATGGCCCTCGTGAGTGGCTAACTGGTAGCCTTAGATTTGAGAGTAAGTCTTCCAACATGAAACCAGTGCTCATTCTGTGTAGCTTGTTTTCTTGTTCATTCATTTGTTCAGCAACTATGTAGTGAGTCCCATTACACACAAGGCATGTGCTAGGCACAGAAGGACAGAAGGAACCAGCAAGGTGTAACTTAGAGCAAGACTGACACTGTGGGACTTAACACAGGGGACAAATGAGTGTCAGTTACCCATGACCACAAGCTCTCTGGAAGGCAGGAACATAGTTTTCCTGCCTCAGTTTTTCCACCTGTAACATGGGGGTGGTAGAGAGGATCTGGTTGACTTTTCCCTGGCCAGCATGACGCTCTGCAGGCAGCAATTATCACCAAAAGAGGTCAAGCCCATTCTGACCTGTCCCTAACTTCATCTAAAGCAGCCCTGCCAACCCTTCCTACCAGGGAACCAGCCTGGATATTTATTTGGTTATTAGATAACCAGGCCTGGGCACAATTTCTTTGATCAGATACCCCTGATAACTAGCAAGGGAAACCAACCATTTTATAGCAACATTTCCTGGAGCAAGCTATCTTCCCATGTGCATTTAACAGGGACAGAAACAAGGTGGGCGTTTGGTGGGTAGAGAGGAGGCGGCTCTGTTCTGCAGCAATTGCCTACAAACCCATCCCCAACTTTGAGGGGGGTAAATGCAGAGGGTGGAAGGCTAGCCTCCCCTTGCACCCATATCTGGCTCCTGGCCACTTCACCCACACAGGCTGGGCCTGGCCCCAGAGAAGCCGGCTCTGTGTGCCCCTCTACCCTGCATTTCTGACCATGGGGAGGGTGCCTGTGATTAACAACCCAGAAAAGCCCAGCTCTGGAGGCCAAGATGCCACAATGCCATGACGTGAGTCATGGCCAGCAGGTCAGAGCTCAAGAAGGGATTTGCTTCTCCTCTTGATGAGCTCGTAATTACCACCATTTCAAATGTCCTCCATGACCATTCTGAAGGCAGGAAGGGCTGGAACTGAGTGTATTTCTCCAGCAAAATGCAAGGGCTGGACAACAGAACAGACTTTCTCTGGGTTTTTTGGTTAAAAATAAATATATGTTTGAAGTCAATAAGTAAGTTTTAGCTTAGGTTCCTTCTCTGTCTTTTGTTTGCTCTCCTTATGACTAGACAAGCGTCTTAATTCAAAAATGATTGTTCATTTCCTTTGCTTTTTAGATTTTTTGGAGTAAAATCTGTGTTGCCTTGGAACAGGTAGCTCACCTGTCCTGTGCTGTCATTCCCTCACCTGGAGAAGGACAAGCTGCACCAGGTAGCCTCCAAACTTCACCTCTTTTCACCCACTCTACTCAGGGTCGGTCCACCAGGAGTGTGATGGGGCAGGGTCCCCCCTTCAGAAAATCTCAGTCCCAACTGCAGGGTTTAGCTAAGACTTAGGAGGCACTTTGAAAGTAGGCTTTCCCTGTCCTTCCTAAAGCTCTTTGAAGAAAAGCTATTATTATAGAATGGGCCTTTCTTTCCTTTTTTAAAAAAATATTTTTTAATTGAAGAGAGAGAGAGAAATATCAATAAAAGAGATACATCAATTGGCTGCCTTTGGCACACTCCCTACTGGGGATAGAGCCCACAACCCTGGCATGTGCCCTGACTAGGAATCGAACCTGGGACCTCTTGGTCCATGAACTGATGCTCAATCCACTGAACACATCAGCTGGCTAGAATGGGATCTTACCTAATAATAGACAAACATGTAAATTGACCATACCTCTGCTATGCCACCAACCAATCAGGAGCAACATGCAAATTAACCCAACAAAGATGGTGGTTAATTTGCATACACCAGTGCCCAGTGGACGGGAGGTTGGGGAGGGTAATGCTTGCATTGTCGCCATGGCAATATTCCAGGCATTCTGCCCCACCCCCAGTCTCTCAGGACCTCTGTGCAATGTGGGAAGATGGGGCTGGAGTGGAAAGAGGTGGCTCCAGGGCCTGAGTGGAAAGGGGCTGGGCTGGAGTGGAAAGGTGGTGCCAGCAGCCAGGGAAAGGAAAGCCCATTCTAGCACGAATCTTCGTGCATTGGGCTTCTAGTTTTTCAATAAAATCTTCAGGTTCGGAATAGAACTACAACACAGTGATACCCCACAGAGATGCAGAGCATCTTGGTCACAGGCGAGGCATGGAGAGTTCTGCTCCCTTCCAGCTGCGTGGCCTTGGGCCAGTGACCCAACCTCTCTGAGCTCAGTTTCCTGGTTCTGTAAAATGGGGCTAATAATCCTTCCTACTTCTCCATAATTATCAGCAATTCCTCCTATTTACAAGTTAATACAGCAATTCATCATACCTTGTAAGGACCTTCTCACTGTGGATAGCAGTAACTGAGTGCTGAAAGTACCGAACTGTGACCTCAACTGAGCTGTCAATGTAGCACCCACTCCCCATGCCACACCATGAATATTCACCCCCTGCCAGCCTAGCAAAACCCTTCATTCAGAATCCCTAGAGTGCATCTTAGTCATGGACACAGTTTTTAAAACTTCCCGTAACCACACTATTTGCAAATTTAAAGACATATAATTGCCACGGATAATCCTGATTATGCAATTATATTCTCCCTGTGCAACTCCTCCACGGCCCCAAAAAAGTGCCCCTTTCCTGAGAGCTTAACATGTGACATGGAGCCACCATCTGCTAGGGGGAGCTGGCTCCAGGCTACTTCAGCAAGGCCCCCTCCATAGAGACCAGGAAAGAAATGTCATTTTCAGGAAAGAAATTGGTCGTTTCTCTCACATTTCCACTTGTGGAAGATCAGTTGTGGCCCCATTCCCATACTCTGCTCTTCTGCTCTCTGGAGAGGAGTGCTCAGGGCAGCCCAGCGGCCTCAGGCTGGGATTCTTGGATCCCTGAGAGCCTCACCCAAGCTTCTCATAAGGATCAGAAGGTCGGGTGCTGTCTCCCAACTCTCAGAGGAAAGCAGGCCACAAACACAGGCAGATGGATCTATAACCTGTCAGAGGACTGGCTGGCAGCTTGCCTGGGCAACCCTGGGCACAGGCCAGTCCCCACTTCCCCAAGCCCTCAGCAAGGGGTGTCTCAATCTCTCTCCTCTTATTCTCTCTCTGACTTTCCCTTTCCTATTCTCTCTTCTTTCTCATCATCCTTACTTTCGGTCTCTCCCCCCTTCACCCCCACTCCATTTTCTCTCTCTCTCTTCCTCCCTGTTTTCTTCCTTCCCTCCTTCCCTCTCCCTCTCTCTCTCTCAGTTAATGGCAACATAATGAAAACAAGCATCAAGATCTACATGTCTCCAGCCTCAGCTTCCCTTCAGTTATCCAGATGGCCCATGTAGATAGGAACAATTCGGTTAAATGTTTTCCAATCCAAGTGATTCTCTCTCATCTTCATTCATAAATCCAATAATTCATGGCATCATCCTTTGGACCTTCCTTCAAATCTTGCTGCCACTTGGGAACTGCCTGGGAGCTCCAGAACCTGGGTGGGGGGCAGAGGTGACTGATTTGGGGCCATGCTATCTTTCCTCCTCCATCCAGCTGCCTCTGGGCTGTCACCCTAAAATGACTCAGATGGAAACTGGGAGGTGGTGGCAGGAGGAGGAGTTGGGGCAGGAGGGTGGGGAACCCGAACCTCGCTTTGGCCTGGATGCTTGCTGGAACCCGCAGGCTAATGACAGAGCACACTGGCTGCTGGATGCCAGTTTGGCCCCTTTCCCTGTGCCTCTAGCTGGGCTCCAAGTCGAGTGACTTTTCCAAGAGTGTCTGAGTAGAAACGTCAAGGGTTAGAGACCAGCAGTGCTCAAAAGAGCTTCCTCCGCCTGTCCTGCCAGGGACCAGCCTGCCTTGGTGCACTTTGCAGAAAGGAGTGCACAGAATTGAGGGAGGTCTTGCCCACTGCGAAGACTTTGGGACAGGTGAGGGGCAGGGGACGGAAAGGGGTCAGCTGGAGGGTCTGAATGGCAGGAGGAGCCATGCCAGAGGGGTGGGCACATTGCGCTGATGAGCTCGCAATGCCTGAGGCTGTCTCCACCTCTTCTGGCAAGTTGGACCTATGAGTGCGCAGCTCGACTTACAACTATCAACAGCCCTGAAGGTGAGCGCCAAGGGGGGCGCAGGGCCCTTGCAACTTCTTCACAGGACCCTAGCTGGGTGCCAAGGTGCACTGCTGCCCAGGAGCCCCGCCCCTCACCTGCCTCCACGCACTGTGGAGGTACCGAGGCTGTCCTGCCAGCCCCCACCCCCGGGATGCCCGAAGCCATGCTCCCCTACGCTTGGGTCCTGATGCTTTTGGTAGGTAGGTGTCACCTTCCACCTAGCAGACTTGCTGCCTGAGGTCCGAAGAGAGGGAGCTCGCCGTCTTGACTCCCTAGGGTCCTTGGGGACTGCCGCCTAGGTCTGTGCCCCATGGCTGATGCTGCCTCCTGCTAGCCCTTCCCGGGGCCTCACCTGGCCCGCACCTGCTGCGCCTCCAGGCTCCTCCTGGGCCCTGCGGGAAGGAGGGGTGTCATTGTGCCAAGTGTGCACTCTTCTGCCCTTTTTGCCCTTGGAGGCTTGACTCCCGGGCACTAGGAGTAGCCCCTAGATGGGGGTCCAGAGGGACTTGTACCTCCAAGAAGATGAGGAGGATCCCAGGTTCACTGAGACCCCCCGCCCCTGCAAGGTACAAACCCCCGGTGTTGATAGCAGGGCTGCAGCGCTGGGCTTGCCCACGGAATCCTGGATCTGTGGGTACTCAGGGCTATGTCCTGAAGCAAAGCCAGGAAAAGTTAGGGAAAGGTGCAGTGACCCTGAGCCCAGGCTGGTGCGGGGATGGGAGAGAGAGGGTAGCCAAGGGACCCCAGGACGCCCCGTAGAGCAGACAGGACTAACTAACTGCTCATTTGTTCACTGGTGCTTCTTAGGGGGTGGGGAATGGGCAAAACTCTACAAATGCCAGCAGACCATGGTGTGGGGAATGGGCAAAACTCTACAAATGCCAGCAGACCATGGTGTGCCACCACTGGCAAAAACGAAAACCACATGGCAGTGCGCCCAGCCCCAGCTCACCTCAAGCACCCTCACACTGTGAAGGGATAAGAATTCTGGCCCTGGAGTCAGACCACTAGGTTCCAAAGCCCAGATCAGCTTCTGTCCACCTGTGCGGCCTTGGCATGGCCATCAGCTCTTAGCCCAAAGTTCTCATCTGCCCAGTGGGCTCACAAAGCCCTCCCCTCTGTGCAGGCTTATTATGAGGCCACAGAGGAGGGCGGGGACGCACGGAGCATGCGCCTGGCACCAGGGGAGCATGCGGCCAGCACAACCAGGCGCCATGGCTGTCAGGTCTGTAGGAAGATGCCCAGGTCCCACTGGGCACTCTGCTCCTTTAAAGTCAAGGAGCAGAGCCAGGTCTGCCTGCAGGAGCCCCTTGATAGGTCTTCTTCCCAACCTCCAACTTCTAAGCACGATAGAGGGAGGGGAAATGAAAGGGTCTGAAGGAAGTCAAGGGAGGGGTGGGTGAGTAGTTTGAGAGTCACAGACACATCCATCCAAAGGGTGCATTTACCACAGGCTGGAGATAAGAGGTCTCTGGGGCCCTCCACTGCAGAGGAGTCCCCAGCAATGCCCAGAGGGTATGGCGCCCTGTTTTCTGGCTGGGGAAGACGTGATGGGTGGCGGGGATGGCTGGGCGCACAGCTGAATCAGGAGAGGAAGGAACCTTCATCTTTATGCTCTCTCCCACCCTTCCCTTCCTGTTCCCTTCCACCTCTCCCTCTCTATTCCCTCCCACGAGAAGGGTACAGTCTGAGCAGCCAGACAGGTGACCCCAGAAACCTGCAGGCTTGGTCACAGTACATGGCTATTTGGCAGGCGGGAGCGTCTCATCATGCCAATGAAATCCCTGGAAGTTTAGCATGGCACTTGCTTTCAGGGAGTCCTGCTGCGCGGCTCCCTGGTGACCTTTTGCCATAGGAGTCACACAGACTCCCCAGGAGGGGAGCCGGGAGGGAGCGCCCATTGCGGGGAGGCACCCGTGGGCCCTGCGTTCAGACAGATGCTAGGAGGGCGCTGAGCCCACTAGAGCTGCCTGGGCAGCTCCCAGCCCTAAGCCAGACACCGTTTTCCACTAAACACAAGTACCTCTCCCCACTGGCTGCATCACCAGGCAACAAGATCCTATTGCTTTGGTAAAAGGAAACAGAACCCAGTTAATCCTCAGTTAAGTACATAATTTAGGTACCTGAGCCGAGGCCTGCCTGCTTCATGTCCCAGGTTCCAGAAACATTGTGGAGGACACACCAATAGCCTCACCAAGTGAATCCACAATGAGTACACACACACACACACACACACACACACACACACACACACGTACTCACGCATGCACGCCGATGCACACATGCATATGGGAGCACACACCAAGATTGCTCAACCTCATTACTATTGACTTTTGTGGTCCACACTATACTCTCCGCAGACTGCCCCATGCACTGTGGGATGCTTAGCAGCATCCGTGCCCTCTACCAATGTCAACACCTCCCAGTTATGACACCCATTAGGCTCTCCAGACACAGCCAAATGTCCCGTGGTGGGGGGAGGGGCGGTACTCTTGGTTGAAAACCACTAGTATGGCTACATCGGACTCAACTGATAGCTTTTCCAATGAATCTATCAAAATCACCAGGTCGGATAGATTTTGTTATTCTTGCTCTGAGCAATCAGGAAATCAAAGGTACAATGGGGCCTCAAGAAAAACAGCACCCCAAGCTAGTTTCCAATTTGGACATTGATTTTTCCCATTTGTTCTTGCTCCTTCTTGTCTCTGAGGATGTCCTCTGGTGAATGTCTGGCCATGAGTGGGTAAATGCAGTTAGGGACCCCCAGCAGCAAAACTCTGAGATGCCAGCTGCGCCTGTGCCAACACGCTTCGGCCCCCAGTTCAGGTTCATGCCACGGCAATTTCTGGCTTTTAAAAAATTCCCTTACTCGGCAATTTATGCTTGAGGGGGGAAAATGAGAAACCACAGCTCCTTTTTATTTCTCATTTCTTTTTGTCTAATTTCAGCCCTGCTTTTATCTTCAACCATGTACTTTGTGATGGCAAGTTATCATTTATAGACAGATTAACTATAACTAAATCACAGGCTAGCCCATAATAAATTAGTTGTCAGTGTGGGGCTCCACTTTGAATCTGAGAATAAAAACTGGGAAGAATATTAACTTAAGTACACTCCTCTGAAAATCAACAGTAAACGGAGATCAATAATCCGATTAACTATTTAAAATAAAGGAAGTTATCAGCAGAAACTTTCTCCTGTTGCCTCACCCGGCAGTCACTGCGGCCAGCTGTTTCGCTTATCGTTCTGACCGGAGCTATAATTTCCAGATTTAAAATACCCAGCTCCAGGCAAACAGAGCAGCTTCCTTGATTTCAAAACCATCTGGGCTGTGGGCCAGTTAGAAGCAACCCAAGAAACAGTATCTGTGGATGCGCTGGAAGTTAACGATGTTAATGACAGCTTTGAAGCCAGAATAGCCTCTGACAAAACTTCCAAAATAGGTGCTTCTCCCCATTCATCCCCCACCAAGCCTGATGCACAGGAGAGCCTTGCCGTCAGCCTGCAGGGGGGTGGTATGTGTGGTGGCTCCCTAAATCCGATGGTTTCCAAAAGACTCTGGTACAGGGGAACTGTCTGAGACCAGGAAGAGAGGGCTCAGTGGGAAGGGAAAGAAGGTGTGTCCCTGAGAATGTTGGCCTCTCAGCTGTGCGTGATGTGCGAGCCCACAGGCCGGTGGGATGGGGCTGAATCCAATGGCTTTGTGTGCTGCAGAGCTGGAGGGCATATCCCAGGAACTGGACAGACCTGGGGGCCATTCTAGCTTCAACCTGCCTGACCTGTTATCCTAAACATGCTCAGCCTGTTCCCATCAGCGAGTTGGGAATGGTAACATCATTGGCCTTAAGAGGTGCTGAAAAGGTAAAGGGGTGCCTGGGGTTGGACTTGACCCGGAATCCCGTGACCCTGCGTGCTCCACCTGTATGAGCTCTACAGCCTGGAGAGGGGTAGCTGCTCTCAGTGGCCTCTGCCAGTATAGGCTGGCCACTGGGTGGGTCCCCCTCGATATTCTTCGTGTCCCCAAGAGCACCGTGACTATTGTCATGATACTGACTACAGCAGCAAAATTCATCATTGTCCCTGTGAAGTGAGCCAGCTACTTCTCGCACCCTGTCTCCTGTCTCCTCCCTGGCCTCACGTGGGCCTGTCGCCATCACTTTCATTCTCTGTGGGACAATATGGCGACAGGCTCATGGCTCGGCTGGGTGAGGTGGGTGCACAGAAGAATGTCTAGCAGAGCGTGCTCACCTGACTTTCAACCCACAGAGTGGGTGTTGCGTGACGCGCTGCGTGTGTCCCTTGCTGGTGTAAGGCCCCACCTATACAGAAACAAGGAGGCCACCCCTAGCCTCAGGAACGTCAGAGTCAAATTGGACAATTAAACCTAAAATGAGCAATTCATTACAAGTGGCTGCTCCATCTAGTAGATCCCGGGGCATCTAGCCTGGGCTGGGTGGTGTGGAAGGTGATAAGTGACTAAAACTTGAACAAGGAGGAAGGCAGAGGAAGAACACAGGGAAAGGGACGTGCATGCACTCATGACCAGAGAGAAGGGCTAGCAAGAGAGGGTGAGAGGCAAGAGGTGAAGAGGCCAGGAGGTTGGCAAGGCTCAGTCATGGGGCCATGTGGGCCACAGGGGCACTGAACTTCCTATCAAGGGCAAGTGAGAATCCACTGAAGGGTGTTCAGCAGGAATGGGATGCCTTAGAGGTAGTGAGCTCCCCATCACCAGAGGTATCTAATAATGAGCTAGGTGCTGTGGAAGTAGCACTGGCTAGGGAGTCACCTAGATTTGCTTCCAGCCCTGAAAGTATCTGATTCTTAGAAACCCATAACCTCCTGCCAAGACACATGCTTTCAATGATCATTTTAGTCCCCCATGCCTGGTAACAACGCCAGCATTCATCTGTCCCACCACCTGTCCCACCAGCTCAGTGCCTCACCTGGTACAGATGCCCTAGGAGCCCACTGTCCAGCCCACCTGGGTGAGGAGAGGACAGGCCCACGCCCCTCCCCACCACTTCCACTGAGGCATGACTCTGGTCTAACAGAGGATGTAGCTACTTCCAGAGGCTGTTTTTGAGGGAGGAGACAGGAGACAGGGTGCGAGAAGTAGCTGGCTCACTCCACAGAATATAGAATGTAAGCAAGTTCACCTCCAGAGTCTCTCAGGGTGTGTGGGACTCAGTCCCAGCCATACCTCCTTCAGCTCAGCCACGTCCCCAGCCTGTCCTCTCCCTTCAACACTGCATTCTCTCCCAAGCCTTCTCCCCCAGGGCTCCCGGGTCCCCATTTGGCCCTCATCCCCACAGACTCCTCAGAGAAGATGGCACCCCCCAGCTGCTGCCACTGTGATGCAGCCACACAGAAGTGTCAGGCTGTCCATCAAGTCACCTCCTTTCCACCACAGCCCGCACACACATGCACATGTGCACATATACACACACATGTGTGTGCACACACACACGCTGTTCCTTCTGTTTAGAACACCATTCCCTGCCCCCAGACTCCCCTTCACCTGCAAATATGGGTGTGAATTCCTAACAGTGAAACTGCTGCAGCAACACTTGTGTTAAAGTCTTTCACGAACCTCAATTCCACAGGGAGTGCACAGTCAACACCTCCACCAGTGGCCTATGGGAGCACCACTATTCTGCATCCTTGCCACCTGTCAGTACCTTCTTCACAAATCCTGCCAATGGCGATGCTCAGACTTCCTTCCTTTCATTATGAGCAAAGAGGAACGTCTATTTCTACTTTTAGGGGCCCCTTGTATTGGTTTTCCTATTGGTTATGCCTTTTGCCCACTTTAATATTGGACTTCTTAAAGAATCTCTTCTTATTGATTTGTTAGTGCTCTTTAGATATGGAAAAGTAGCTGCCTCTGTCTGTGGTGCAGTTGTTCCCAGCTTACCCTTGGTTCCCTTGAGCTTCCTGAGAGGCGTCCCTGCTCCTTATCTCTTTCACATTCACTCTGGTGTACCCCATGCAATGGCAATGAGCTAATTGTACATTTTTTTCCCGAGGGATAATAGATGGCCAGGTGGTCTTATCATAAATAACTGCACATGGGGCGTGAGACAGAGACCTCATTCAGGTATTGTGCTCAGTGGGGTCTGCCCGTGACCTCCTTATGCAATTGGCACCATGTTACAGAGGACAGAGGCGAGACCGTGCGCTTAGGATCATCCAGCTGGCCAGCCCAGGGACTGAGGTTTGTGGGCCACTGAGCTTCATGCCTCAACTGCCCTTCCTGGAAAGTTCAGCTCAAGGTTCAGGCAAGGACCTCCTATCCTGCTGCCTGTTAGAAAGAAACCAGTTTAGGACGAAGTGTGGACAGCAGAAGATACCCACACGCTGAGGCATGCGGCTGACAGTTTGTATAACGTGACTTAGGGTGGAAGATCACAGTGTGGAGACCACAGTCATGCTAACAATTATAATCTTATATCCTCAATTAAATAATTCTGAGAGGGGCTGAAGAGCGAAGGATCTTAATTGTTCAGCTGCAAAGACAGCTGCATGGGCTGGGCTCTGGAATTCAATTTCCCACATTCTAATTCCAGCTGCTCCACTGACTTCCTAATTACTTAATCCCTCTGGCCTCAGTTTCCTCCTCTGCTACCTACCAGAGCAGGTGCCTGGTAGGTGTTACTACATCATTATTAAGGTGACAGGACACTGTTCTGTGGGTTCTGATCTTGGGACCAAGATATACTGCTTCTTAGGGATGGCCACAGATCACAGAAGTGTGGTGGCAGGAAGGGTCAGAAATGGTGACAAAAGGATGGGGTGCAGAGTAAGTAAGGACGTCAGAAGCCCAAGTTTCTGCTACAAAAGGCACAAGAGGCGTGGGTTGCCTTTGCCTGGTGATGTAGCCAAAGGGCCCCCACTAATGGGTGGGATGGCACCATGTGTTTGAGATATCTGTTTGTGTCTTAGGACTACTATGCAAAGTGTCACAAACTGGATGTCTTAAAACAACAGAACTAAACTGGCTCACCATTATGGAAATAACGAAATCTAGGTGTCATGGAGCCAGCTCCCTCTGAATTATGGGAGAGAGTCCTTCCTTCCTCTTGTGGCTTCTGCTAAAAGGCCTTGGCAATGTATGTCTTTACTATGTCTTTGACAGGTGACAGTATTGTATTGCCTTTCAATGAGTCACTCCAACTTTTGCCTCCAGTGCCACATGGCTGCCTCCTCCTGTGTGTCTTCTCCTCTTATAAGCATGCCAGTCCTCTTGGATTAGGACCCACCCTACCCCAGTGGGACCTCATCTTAATTATTTACAACTGCATTTCTAAATAGGTCACATTCTAAGGTAGGACTTGAATGTATCTTTTGCGGGGATACAATTCAGCTCACAACTCCTCGTGTTGTTTCTGAAGGGCAGCCTCTGTTGGGTGGGAAGATATCAGGTGTTTCTGGGAAGTGGAGATTCAAGAACTTAGGTGATCAGCCTACAGTTGAGAGGTGATGGGCAGGGACAAGCCATGACCAAGGACCCAGGGAGGAAAGAAAAACCAGGAGACCAAACCTAAATATCCAATATTAGGCAAAGATGTCAATAAATTTTGAGGGAATTATACACCCACAAAAATTTATATATTTAAAAATATTGAATGAAATGGGAAGAGAATTTTGGCATAATGTTAGAACAAAAACACAGTGTATATACATTTGATTGCAAATACATTTTAATTGGGAGGGTAGCATCCTTATTTTAAAAAAAACTAGAAAAAAAACATAAGAAATTAGTGGGAAGTGGGATTGTGGGTGATTTCTCTCTTTGTCTTTATATGATTTTTCTGTATTCCTACAGGATGAGTTCCATCTGGGCATGTGGGTTGCAAGGAAAGGGGCTGGGTGTCTGCTGTCACCGAGATTATAATCTCTAAAACATGCAATCCCCAAGGTTCACTAGAACCTCAGCAAAAAAGAAGCTAGACAGAGAAGTAGTGGAAACTGGAGCTTGGGAATTCTGACCTGCTGCAGGGGTTGAATCCTAGTGTTAGGAGTGGGATCACCTAGCATGGGGTGATCTCCTGCAGGGGTCCTGGGCAGGAGAGATGGTTTTAGACAAATTTTGCTCCTGGTGTTGATCTAAGGAAGAGCCGGGCCCCAACCATCCAGACATTTAGACAGAACCTTGAGGGGATGCTAATGTTGCCTTGTCTCCAGTCAAATGAATAGAGCTCCAGAACACAGTTAGGGGTGGATAGATGTCAGCAATAGATAATGTCACACTCCCTTCTGCTAGCAGCAACATTTTCTTCATTGACTAAAATCCAGGAGGATAGTCAATCAAGATATCTCCCCTCCACCTGGGGCATGAGTCTCAGGTTGAGCAAACAGGATGTTTGCCCCAAGAACTGGAATCTTATGTCAATGACAAGAAGTTAAAATGCATCCTGCTCACAGGGAGTCCTGGAGAAACTGCAGGGTACTTCTCACCAGCCAGATCCCCAGAGCACCTCTTAGATCAGTGAGTACCCATGCCCTTCCATGGAAGCCCAGTTTAGCATATATGAGGCAGACATGGCTTTGGCTACTTGCAACGAAAGCACCTGGTCAGTATGCCTCCAGTGTCCACTTTGAGACCATGATCTCTGAGCTGTTAGCTAAATAGTATATATGCTTTACTGAGGTTAGCTCACCTCAGAGCTCAAAGTGCATTAAAAACTTGAGCTGCCCTCCTCAAACCTCAGTGTTAAATTATATCAAAAACTAGTGGCACGGTGCATGAAATTCATGCCCGGGGGTGGAGGGCAATATTCCCTCAGCCCAGCCTTCACCCTCTCCAATCAGAAACCCCTTGGAGGATGTCCAACTGCAGGTTTAGGATCGGTCCTAAACCACAGTCAGACATCCCTCTCACAAAATCTGGGACCACTGGCTCCTAACTGCTCTTCTGTCTGCCTGCCTGATCACCCTAATTATCTCTGCCTGCCTGCCTGATCACCCCTAACTGCCCTCCCCTGCTGGCCTGATCTCACCCCCACTGCCTCTGCCTGCCAGCCTGGTTGCCCCCAACTTCCTTCCCCTGCCGGCCTGATCTCACCCTCAATGGCCTTCCTCTGCTGGCCTGATTTCATTCCCAAATGCCCTCCCCTATCAGCCTGCTCTCACCCCTAACTGCTCTCCCCTGCTGGCCTGATCACCCCTAACTGCTTCTGCCTGCCTGATCTTGCCTGCATTGGTCCTCCTCAATGGCCTGGTTGCCCCCAACTGCCCTCCCCTGCCAGCCTGATCTTGCCCCCAACTACCCTCCCCTGCAGGCCTGATTGCCCCTAACTGCCTCTGCCTGCCTGATCACTGCCAACTGCCCTCCCCTGCTGGCCAATATGGTTCTGATTGATCAGTTTCTATGCCAGTCAGCATCAAAAGCTCCACCTCCTAGACAGCCATTGGCTCTTCACAGTTCACCCAGATCTGGTTCTGATTGGTCAGTTTCTATGTCAGTCAGCATCTCTGGGCCTATCAATGGGCCTGAACAGAGAGGTGGGGCTGATCAGCAGCCTCCACCCTGAGAGAAACAGAGGCACGGCTGCTGATGAAGCCTGGAGAAAGAGAGAGGCAATGGCTGTTCAACAGCTGCCACAAAGGCTGCAGATCAGATCCAGCCTCTCCCTCCCTGGGTCTCTCTCTGGGCCTGATCCACAGCCCCCTAGGCAGTCAGTGCTGGGTCGCCATGGCAACCCAGCACTTGCCTGCAGGACTGACTTCTAATGTTCGGTGGAGCCTTCAGACAGTCATTATGGACCCTGAATTTATAAATTAGGATGGGAAAAAAAGCAATAGCTCACACCTAACCCCACTCCTTCCCCCAAAATATGTGTAAAAACAGAGAGCAAGATGTGAATGTGTTTAGCTTGGAATCACATTGACCACAGTAAAACGAAATTACTTGTTCTTTGAAATATACAATTAGTTGTTTTAACATGTGTTTGGATGGTTGGGTGTGGTTTCTAGATAGTTTAAAATTTAAGCCTACTGTTTGGCACAGGAGTTTTAACCAGCCTCTGATGGGCTATAATCTTTTAAACAGCAACCCACAGTTACTGAAATGAAAGCTAACTTGTTGGTGAGTGAGAATACCTGGGCTTTTATAATGACCAATGTTGGATTTGCTTTTTTTTTTTTTTCAGTCTTTCAATACTTTTGCATTTTCATCTGCCTTTTGCAGAGGGTGAATTTAAAGTACCCATTGAATCTCAGAGAAATTGTGATCTTGTGATTGAGTGACTTAGTGCATTTGCCGAGTAAACCCCACCCCAAGTTTTCAGGAAATATCGGTGCCTGTGTATGTGCATTTCTGCCGCTAAGGGTATGTAGGGGCAACCTGACTTCCTGAGAAGTCAGAGTTCCAGGTTATGTGTGAACAGTTAAGTCCATTCACATCAAGGGTATTCATTATTGCTGTGGACAGGGGCAGGGGAAAGAGGTCAGGAGCCTGAGGTTCCAGAATCCTGTAAGGGTTTCAAGGAAGAACTAGATCACTGGGAATTTGCATATTCATTGCCAGGGAGCTTCCAGAAGATCTGAGGCCAGAACTACTGGAGTTCTTTTTTTTTAAGATTTTAAAATATTTATTTTTAGAGGGAGAGGTAGGGAGACAAACATTGATGTAAGAGGGAAACATTAATCAACTGTCCCCTGCATGCCAGGGATCAAGCCCGCAATAAGGCATGTGCCCTGACCAGGAATTGAACCAGCAACATTTTGGTGCACAGGATGGCATCCAACCAAGCACACTCAGGGCTGGAGTTCATATTAAGAGGATGAAACATAGTCCCTGTTTATATAGATAATTTGCTCAGAAACTTTAGTAGAGCAGGTGGGAGAAATGAGGAATTAGAGGGCTCTGATGCTAGGGTGGGGAGATGCTAGCCAAATGGACACCTGACAGAGATGGGACTCCAAAAAAGGGGGTCTTGGGGCCTACAGCAACAGTGGCAGGTGGCTGCAGAGGATGCACACCAGCCCCCTGGAACAAGGGGTGTTGGCCCAAAGGAGGAAGAAGCATCTCTACAAACCACACTAGTGTAGGACCTGCCACTAGGGAGGATGGCACTGTGGCCCTGGGCATCAGGGACAGTAGCTGTGGATTCAGCTGGTCTCCAGGTCCAAACAGAATTCGGGTGGCCAGTAAAGACAGATCCTCCTGAAATTCCTCCTTCAGTTCTGCTAGCCCTCAGGCCCCTTTTCCTGGTCAAGTGTGTCTCATCAGCTTCTGCCTAGACCAGTGGCCTGTGGCCTTTCTTCACACAAGGGCCAATTCAAGGAAACCAAGGACATAAACAGAATCCCTTTTTTCCCCCCTTCAAGAAATTATATCCTTGTTAATCAGGAAATGCAATACTTGAAATTGCACATAAGCTGCTTTAATAGGCTCCCAATTACTGAATGGGGCTCATTTCAGAGCTACCATTTCAGCAGCTTGTACCAGGCTCTGATTATAATGCTGCCCTCCGAACAAATTTCATTATTGAGCAAGACACTTCCGTAGCGAGTTTACATTGTCTTTGCTTGGCTGACCTTGGATGCTATTGAGTTGGAAAATGTGGTTTGTATTGTAAGGCCTCTTAATAATGTATTTTTTTAAACAAGGGACTTTTCCATTGCAAATGAGACAAAGGACACCATATTTAGCACAAAGAATGCCTCAGTCTATTTTGAAACATAATTTTCATTAGGCAGGTTTTTCACCGTAACAGGGATTTAAATTTTATTTTAAAAACAGCCTCCCCTCTGCCACAGTGCATATTTATGTATATTCCTTTGTAGAAATAAACATCTGAAAAGATGCACACACTAATCATATGAGTTGCTGCTGGGAAGGGGAGAGGAGGTGGGAGGGCACTGAGGGAATCTGCTCATCTTCCTTGCATTCTTTATAATAATGAGAATGTATTAGTCGAGGCTGGGAGGAACCCAGCTCCCCACCAGTCGTATGAGCTTGAGTAAATGTTAGGGGTGGAACTGTTCCCCCAAATTCAGAGGATGGAGTCTATTGCCCAGTGCCCTAAAATGTGTCCTTAAGACAGGGTCCTTACGAGAGGATCGGGTTAAAATGAGGTCATTAGGTGGGTCCTTGTGCCTGAGGGGACATGCTCAGAGGAAGACATGTGAACACAGGAGACGGTACATGCCAGGTGCAGGCCCAGGAGAGAGGCTTCAGAGCAACCAGCCCTGCCGACACCTTGATCTGAGTTGTTCAGCCTTTAAACTGGGGGATAATCCAATCCCTCTGGTGAAACCCCTATCTGTGGAGCTTTGGTCTGGAATCAAACAGAGTAAATCACCCATGGCCAGGTTTCCTCCCCTGTGATATGGGCTGCAAGGTGGTCACCGCAGGGCTGCCCCCTATAGTTGACCCTGTGCAACTGCAACCCTCCAGCTCCCCTCCTGTCTACCCAGGCCCAGAACAGTCCAGTGGCCACGTGGGAGAGAAGGGACCTCGGTGAGATGGGGGGTGTCACTGTCCTGCCACCTCACTGCCAAGGTATTCCTCACCCAATTCCCAAGAGCTCCAAGTGTGTAGCACTAGTGGGAGGCCGCCTGTGCGTTTCCCCCACCCCCAAAGGCTGACAACCCGGCAAATGGCCATCATTCTCGCTGCACCAGCTGGGCTGCCCCACAGGCTCCCACGGCCCATCTCACAGGGCTTCCCCAGCTCCTGACCTCAGGTCCCACCAGTCAGGCTTTCCCACCGGAGCTGCTGCCCTGCACCAGCGTGGCTGTGAGCTGCCCGTGAGGCAGTCCTGGCGGGGCACATGGGTGCCCCTCAGGGACATGGCCGCCCCCCACCTGCACAAGGCTGGGCCGCCTTGGAGCCACGGCTCATTTTTCTTCGCCATGTGTCTCCCACAGTTATTGCTAAGTAGAGGCAGTAATTGCACACACATTTCCTTTTAAGATTCAGAAAACCAACCTGAATCCTTAACTTTGGGGGAAGCAGGACCAAATGGAAATGGTCCTGGCCCCCTCCGCTCACAAACACAGTCTCAGAGAGCCAGCATGACCACTCTCCGCATCAAGCCCCCTGCAGCCCAGAGCCAGGGAGGTGGCTGGCAGCCCCACTGAGCAGCGCGAGGGGTGGGTCACCTGTCCATGGTTCCTGAAGCAGCACCCTTGGCTGGAGATCCCAGACAAGTGCAGGGAGGCGGCACGCAGGCTCAACCCACAGCCCTGTGAGTGGCTAAGTGTTGGGGCTGTTGGCCAGGGTCCACTCTTGTTCCCTTTTATGACAGGAATGACACAGGACTGAACTTTTTGCCTGTTTACTCTGTTCCCACAGCAAGCCTCTAACCCCCTTGTTGCAGACAGAGAAAACAGAGAGCATTAATGCATCCTGGGGCTCCACCCTCATGACCTCATGACCCCTAATCACCTCCAGTGCCATCACACAGAGAAGTAGGGCTTCAATATTTGGATCTGAGGGGAACACACATTCAGCCCATATCCTTGGGGTGATCAAAGGAAACTGACAGAGGAGAAACCAAGATGGTGGCATAAACACCTCAACAGCTGCCCTGCACAACAATTTAAAAACTACTACTAAAAGACAAAATGGACATCATCCAGAACCGCAGGAAGTCTGGCTGAGTGGAAATTATACAACTAGAAGAAAGAGAAAAGCACACTGAGACTCAGAGAAGCTGCAGGAGGCAAAAGTACTGAGACATTCACACAGAGAAGACTGGCAACTGAGTACGCGCTGGCTTTCTCAAGTGGGAGGGAGACAAAAGATCCTGACTGCGCTAAACTCTAGTTCCCGATGAGACTCTGGGGGCCCAGACTCATACGGGAAGAAACAAGACTGTCAGGAAAGAGAAAAGCACACTGAAACTCAGAGGAACTGCGGAAGGCAGAGGTACCGAGATGCACGTGGAGAGGGCGGGCAACTGAGCACGCGTCTGGCTTTCTCAAGTGGAGGGAGACAAAAGCTCCTGACTGCACTGAACTCTGGTTCTGAGCTACACTCTGGGGACCCAGACTCATTTGGGGAGAAACTGGACTGTCTGGCAGTGGACGAAACTCAAGGGTGGCTTTCTCTCAGAGGTGCTTACAGCAATTACCATGGGACACTGAGATACAGAGGCCTATTAGGGCAGGGCTGCTGGGAAACCAATGCTGTCTGCTCCATCCTGAGACTCCACCCCATCCAAGCTAGTACAGAGGCTTTTGCAAGTCTTGTTTCATAAGGGTATCTCCAGCACACAAGTTCTCCCAGCATAGACACAGCTGATCCTCACAACCAATTGCCCTGCAGGTCAATTCCTCCCAGTGATACCAATAACACTCAAGGCTTAATTACAACAAGACTGTGCACACAGCCCACAAAAGGGTACACCAAGAGTGTCCACCTCAGATAACTGGGGAAACTGAGCCACTGGCCCTATAGAACACCTAGCATACAAAGCCACTCTATCAACTCAGGGAAGCAGCCAAAATGCAGAGACAAAGAAACAGGTCATAAGTGAAAGAAATGGAGGAAAACAAATGACTGGATATAGAGTTCAAAACCATGGTTATAAGGTTTTTCAAGAATATTCTAGAAAAGGCCCATAAGTTTAGTGAGACCCTTGAAGATATGAAAAAGAACTGACTAGAAATTAAACATACACTGACTGAAATAAAAAATATTATACAGAGATCGAACAGCAGGCTAGAGGAACGCAAGAATCAAGTCAAAGATATGAAATACAAAGAAGCAAAAAACACTCACCTAGAAAAGCAAAAAGAAAAAAGAATCCCAAAATATGAAGAAAGTGTAAGGAGCCTCTGGGACAACCCCAAGCATACCAACATCTGAATTATGGAGGTGCCAGTAGAAGAGAGAGAGCTAGATACTGAAACCTATTTGAAGAAATAATGACTGAAAACTTCCCCCACCTGGTGAAAGAAATAGACTTACAAATCCAGGAAGCGCACAGCATCCCAAACAAAAGGAATCCAAAGAGGACCACACCAAGACACATCATAATTAAAATACCAAGAGCAAAAGACAAAGAGAGAATATTAAAAGCAGCAAGAGAAAAACAATTACCTAAAAGGGAGCACCCATACGATTGGCAGCTGATTTCTCAACAGAAACTATGCAGGCCAGATGGGAGTGGCAAGAAATATTCAAAGTGATGAATAGCAAGAACCTACAACCAAGATTACTCTACCCAGCAAAGCTATCATTCAGAATTGAAGGGCAGATAAAGAGCTTCATAGATAAGTAAAAGCTAAAGGAGTTCATCAATACCAAACTAGTATTATATGAAAAGCTGAAAGGTACTCTTTAAGAAGAGAAAGATGAAGAAAAAGGTAAAGATAAAAATTATGAATAACAAATACTTATCTATCAACAAGTGAATTTAAAAATTAAGTGAATTAAAAATCTAATGAACAGAATAAACTGGTGAATATAATAGAATCAGGAGCGTAGAAAGGGAGTGAACTAACAATTTTTAGGGGGAAACAGGTGAGGGGGGTGCAGGGAGAGACAGGACAAAAATCATACACCTATGGATGAGGTCAATGGGGAGGAGGTAAGAGTAGAAGGAGGGGTGGGAGCCAGGTGGAGGAGAGTTCTGGGTGAAAAAAGAGAAACAAATGTAATAATATGAACAATAAAAATTTATTAAATTAAAAAATTAAAAAAATAAATTATGAACAACAAATACATATCTATCAACAAGTGAATCTAAAGTGAATAAAAAAATCTGAAGTACAGAATAAACTGGTCAATATAATAGAATCAGCAACATAGAAAGGGAATGGACTGACAATTCTGGGGGGGAAAGGGTGTGGAGGGTGTGAGAAGAGACTGAACAAATATCATACACCTGTGGATGAGGACAGTGGGGGGAGGCAGTTAAAGGCTGAGGGTGGGGTGGGAACTAGGTAGAGGAGAGCTATGGGGGGGAAAAGAGGAACAATTGTAATAATCTGAACAATAAAGATTTATTAAATTAAAAAAAAAAAGAGGACCACACCAAGACACATCATAATTCAAATGCCAGAAGCAAAAGACAAAGAGAGAATATTAAAAGCAGCAAGAGAAAAATAGTTAGTTACCTACAAGGGAGCACCCATTCAAATGTCAGCTTATTTCTCAACAGAAACTATGCAGGCCAGAGGAAGTGGCAATAAATATTCAAAGTGATGAATAGCAAGAACCTACAACCAAGATTACTCTACCCAACAAAGCTATCATTCAGAATTGAAGGTCAGATAAAGAGCTTCATAGATAAGAAAAAGCTAAAGGAGTTCATCAACTCCAAACCAGTATTATATGAAATGCTAAAAGGTACTCTTTTTAAAAAATATATATTTTATTGATTTTTTTACAGAGAGGAAGGGAGAGGGATAGAGAGCTAGAAACATCAATGAAAGAGACACCAAGCAGCTGCCTCATGCCCACTGGGGATGCGGCCGCAACCAAGATACATGCCCTTGACCGGAATCGAACATGGGACCTTTCAGTCTACAGGCTGAGGTTCTATCCATTGAGCCAAACTGGTTTCAGCTGAAAGGTATTCTTTAAGAAGGGGAAGAAGAAGAAAAAAGGTAAAGATAAAAATTATAAACAAATACATATCTATCAACAAGTGAATCTAAAAATCAAGTGAATAAAAAATCTGATGAACAGAAAAAACTGGTGTATATAATGGAAAGAAGCTACCAGGGACATAGAAAGGGAGTGGACTGACAATCCTTGCGGGGAAAGGGGTATGAGGGGTGCAGGAAGAGACTGGACTAAAATCGTACAACTATCCCTCTCCCTTCCTCTCTGTAAAAAAATCAATAAAATATATTAAAAAAAAATAAAGTCGTACAACTATGGATGAGGACAGTGGGGGGGGGAGGGTAAGGGCAGAGGGTGGGGTCGGAACCAGGCGGAAGGGAGCTTTTGGGGGGAAAAAAGGAACCATAATAATAATCTGAACAATAAAGATTTATTTTTTTTTTTAATTGCCAAAAGTTACACATGAAATCTCAAGGCAATTTCCGTCATAATATTGACTTGGCCTGGAGCTAATTTCCTAGGCTCTCTGGCTTATCCTAATTAGGATGTACTCTGCTATTAGGCTCTTGAATGTCTTGTGGAATCTTGGTCTCAACTTACCTCTCTCTGAGGCTCAATTTGTGCTTGTGAAAGAAGACAATTATTACCTAGAAATAAAGGTAATAATTTACTAAAAAAAAAAAAAAAGTAAATTGACAGTAGGTCAGGGCACATGGTAGGCAGAGTGCTGGGGAAATTTATGAGAGCCTTGTGGGTGTGGTCAATGATTGAGGGTCCACCAGGAGGTCACAGTTTGATTTCCTGTCAGGGCACACCCTTGGTTTGCAAACTGGCTCTCCAGTAGGGGTCATGCAGGAGGTAGAGATCAATGATTGTCTCTCATCATTGATGTTATCTCTCTCCCCCTTTGTCTATGAAATCAATAAAAACATTTTTTAAAAATAAAATAAGAGAGAGGAATCATAGGTAAAGATTGGATTGTGTCAGACTTTAAAATGGGAAGGGTTTTGAACAGGATGACTTGAACAAATGTCGATCCTTATTACATATTTGATCATTACAAAAATATGTATATTTTGAAACAGAACATAAAATGGACAGCTGTGACCCTATCTCTCACAGCAAGACCCAAACACTGCTGGCATCTTTATCTTCCATGACTGCTGCCCTTCCTAAAGTATGTGCATCTTTTCCACTTTGTTCCAGATATGTGCAACCTGCGGATATTTTCCAGCTGCGTTTATTCCTGAGCCATAGAAAAGTTATTGCACACTATCTCTATTCTCTGACCCTGACGTTGGTCACTCCATATCATGCTCCTAAGATGTATGCATGGCATTGTGTGTGGCTGCAGGTCATCCATTTTCACTGCTGTATAATATTCCAACATGGAAAGAAGCTGCCAGTGGCTACCTTTCTACATTTCACTCTGTGAATATTCCATTTGTTTCCAGTTTGCAGATATTATAAGCAAAGCTGTTACCTACATTCTAGTAATTGTCACTGGGAACGTGGGCAAGAGTTATAAAGTCTGAATCAGGCTCTATTCATGGGTCAGCAAATCACATTGGCAAGGCTCAGACAGTGAACAAGAAGAAATGCTGCAGAGCGGAGGTCTCCTATGGAGAGTCTGTATTACTTTCGGAAGCCTCCATCACACATTTGGTGTGCAGGCATGTGTGAGTATGCGTACATGTATGTGTGTGTTTGTGTACATTCCCATGCAGGCACACATATCAGGTGCTGATGTTGAAATGTATTTCTACCTGTGAGTCCCAGAAAATGTCTGCAAGCTCATGTAAACTTGTATAAAGTTACTCTATAAGGATTGTTTTACAAAGTACTTATCCTAATTTACTCCCACCAACAGGGTTCCCAAGATCTTCCCTGGCACTTGCATTTTTAGAATTCACAATTTTTCCTAAAGTGGTGAGTGTCAAAATGTTACCTCACTGGGTTTTAACTTACATGGCCCTGACTATTAATGGATGTGAAATAGTTCTCCGCAGGGTTAACTCTTCAGCAGAATACAGGCTCACTTGTTCCTGGTTTTCTACCACATTGTTGGTCTTTTCCATAAGCTTTGTAGGACTTCTTCACACATTCTGTGCATTAATCCTTATGTGGGCTGCAGATATCATTCCCTGGTTCATCACTTCTCTTTCCATTCTTTTTACATCATCTTTTGAATAACAGAAGTTCTATTTTTTTTTAGAAGTTCCTAATTTTAATGTCGTGTTAACATTCTTTGCATTTTTCTTAAATTTTTTTTTGCTATATTGAGATCATAAAGACATTTTTTTACATTCCTTATAAAAGCTTTAGTATTTTGCCATCTATGTTGAAGTCTTATCGTTTTGGAAGTATGGGGTGAGGAAGGGATCCAATTTCTTTTAATTCTTCATGTGGATGACCAACTGGATGGCCCTGCTGATGGAAGAGCCATCTCTTCTCCAGTGATCAGCAGCCCAGACATACATCAACCTTATAAATTTTGTGAGTCAATATCTGAGCTCCCATCCTATTCTGTTGGTCAATTTATCACTTTAAGAAATATACAATGCTACAATTATTCCTGTTCTCAATAAATCTTGATCTCTGATATAGCATTCCCCCCTATCTTATTTTTCTTTAATTTCTCTTTCATTTAAATTGTATAACCATCTTGACAAGATCCTAAAAAACAACAACACACACACAAAAAAAACAACAACCAGAAAGCAAAATAATGTATTAGGATTTTGACTGGAATCCATCATGGATTAGTTCAATGGAGAACATATACCTCTTGATATTTCCTATCCATTTAATTAATTTATATCTTCTTTAATGTCTTTCAATACTTATTTTGTTAATTCTCACCTGAGGATATTTTTTTCATTTTTTTCTTTTTTAAGAAAGAGTGGAAGGGAGGGAGGGTGAGAGAGAGAGAGAGAAACATTGATGTGAGAGATCTTTGACTCCCACATGTGTCTTGACTGCAGCCAGGAATGAACCCACAACTGTGGTACGTGTCCTTGACCTGGAATCAAACCGCAGACTCTTCAGTGCATGGGGTAACACTCTACTACTGAGCTACACTGGCCAGGGCCCTTTCAGTACATTTTTATAATTTTCTTCAAATATGTCTTATTTACTTTTATTATATTTATTCCTGAATACTTTATAATTTTTACTACTATTGTAAATGGTATCTCCCCTCCCCATTTATTGCTGTTACAGATGTAATTGATTTTTTTACAGAGATTTCTTTTATCCAGAAATGTTGCTAAACATTCTTATTATTCCTAATAATTTTTCTGTAGATTTTGAATTTTGTACATAAATAATTATATCATCTACAAATAGCGATAATTGAATCCTTATACCTATTCTTTTTCTTATCAAACTGCTAGGACCTTCAATAAATGTTGAAATGAACTGATGTCCATTCTGATAATGGCACCGTTCTTACTCCTGACCTAAGACATTCAGTATGTCACCCTGAAGAATTACCATCTAATGTAGGAATTTGAGGGATGCCTATAATAAGACATATTTCAAATGAGGATGAGGATATTTTCAAATGGTTTATCTTTGGATAAGATTTTTTTGAAATGGTTAATGGGTGTGGGATTTTAGCCAATGCTTTTTCTGCAGCTATGAGTAGATGGTATGGCTTTTCTCTTTTAATCTGTGACTATAGCCAATGACATTTACTAGTATAGATTTTTCTGATATGAAGTCCTTCTGCCTTATTGGGACAGACCCAACATGGACCCACTGCATGATCTTGTTAAATACTACTGTTTTCCATGGCTAATATTTTATTTAGGACTTAGGCGACCATTACCATAAATGTGACTATATTGTAACTTTCCTTTTGCACACTGTCCTCCAGAGGCTTTGGTCTTTCTCTCCTGATGGTCCTGTCAAACCCAGAGTGGGCAGGACCAAGAGCCAGTTGCTCACAGAGACATCGATCTCCCAGACATTGAAAATGTGAGGTAGGGGATTAAAAATGGTGGCAGAGTAAGTGGATGCTGCACGGACATGCTCCCAAGACCCAACTGGAATTACAACTAAAATATACAGAACAACTTTAAGAATAATCAAAAGAAAATTTGCTAGAGAGAACCCTGATGACTGAGAACCAAAGTTGAGAACGAATAGACATTGGTAGGAGAGGTAAAGGTGCAAAAAGTGCTGGCCGGGCTCACACAGACAGCAACTAAAGTTCCTGAGAAATATCTCAGCTGTAAAGGGTAGCCACTGAGAACTCTGGGTCCTAATCCCCACATTGGGGTCCCCTTGCCCTCCAGTAGAGAGCACCATAACTGAGAAGGATACTCACATAACATCTGGCTGTGAAAAGGAGCAGAGTTACTGTCTGCTGAAAATTCAGACAACTGGAAATTCAGGCACTCTCTTAAATATACAAAATTGCCTGTCAAGCCATCCACCTTGTGCTCCAACAGAGGGAGGGCAGAGTGAACTGGAGCTGTGTGACCATAAACCAGGATCAGGGACTTTGGGTTAGAGCTCAGAAGACAGATACCCAGGTTTCCTGTGCTAAGTCATTCCCTCATGCTGTAGAGGTCATCTTTCTTAGGCAGACATTTGCTATAAAGGCAACCTTATCTGGGGGAAAGACAGTTGATCCACACAATTGGAAAACACCTTGCTCCACCCCACAATGCAGAGTTGCTCAGGTCCTTTAAGAGAATGAGAATAAAAATTAGCCTCCTGGCAGAAGCAATTGCCCCATCCTCTTGGGGAAAAAAACACACACATAAAAAAATAACAACAACAACAACAAAAAACACCTCTTGCCACACTTATGGGAGATTTCCTGGGGGCAATTTAAGACAAAATCCCATCAGTCTGTAGGAAGAGGTGGTGTCTGGAGTCTGAATCTTTGCCTGATCTAATTAGTCAGAAACAGCATTTGACACTGTCCTCCACTAGAGATTGAGAGGCATAGCAGATCTACTTAATACACAGTCACAAACCCAAACAGAGAGCCAAAATGAGGAGACAAGGAAACAACAACCAAATGAAAGAGCAAGAGAATTCTCCAGAAGAAGAGATAAATGAAATGGAGATAAGAAATTTATCTGATACAGAGTACAGAATAATGATGGTAAAGATGCTCAACAGCATGAGAAAAGATATAGTAACGATGAAAACAGAAAAAAGAATGATACAGAACAAATAACACACTGAAAGGAATACATAGCAGATTAGGGGAAGCTGAGGATCAAATCAATGAATTAGAAGACAGGATTGAAAAAAAAAATCATTCATTCAGAGAACCAAAAAGAAAAAAAAAATTAAAAAACTGGAGGACAGTTTAAAGAAGATGTGGGACAATGTGAAATGTAACACTATTCAAATAGAAGGTGTGCCAGAAGAGGCAGAAAGGGAGGAAGAGAGAGAGAACATTTTTGAAAAAATGATGGCAGAAAATTTCCCTAACCTGGTAAAGGAAAAAGTCACTAAGTTTAGGAGGCACAGAGAACTCCAAGCAAGAAGAACCAAAACAGGCCCATGCCCAGCCACATCATATTTAAAATGGCAAAAATTAGATACAAAGAGAGACTCTTAAAGGCAGCAAGAGAAAAGAAAACTTACCAATAAAGGAGTTTCCATAAGGCTGACACCTGATTTCTCATCAGACACTATCTAGGCCAGAGGGAATGGCATGAAGTACTCAAGGTAATGGAAAACAAGGATCTGAAACCAAGGTTACTATATCCAGCAAGACTATCATTCAAAATAAACGGTCAAATAAAGAGCTTCCTGGACAAAGGGGGGAAAAAAAAAGGCTAAAAGAGAACATTACCACCTAGCCAGCATTACAAGAAATGCTAAAGGGACTGCTGTAATGAGAAGAAGAAACAGAGAGAAAACTAGGCATACAGAATTAAAATGATAATAATTAAGTACCTATCTATAACGATCTTAAATATAAATGGATTACATACTCCAATCAAAAGGTATAGGGTAGCTGAATGGATACAAAAGCATGACCCAACTATATGCTGTCTACAAGAGACCCACCACAGAAAAAAAGACACACACAGGATGAGAGTAAAGGATAGAAAAAAATTTTCTATGCAAATGGAAAAAAAAAAGAAAGCTGGAGTAGCAATACTCATATCCACCAAAACAGACTTCAAAATGATGGCCATCATAAGAGACAACAAAGGTCACTATATAATACTAAAGGGATTGATCAAACAAGAGGTTATAGCACTGGTAAACATATATGCATCCAATATGGGAGCACCTAAATATATTATTTTTAAAAAAAAGAACTTCTAGAGGACTTCAAGAGAAAGATAGTCAACAATACAGTCATACTAGGGGATTATAACAGCCCACTGACTTCACTTGGTAGATCTTCCAGACAAAAACTTAATAAGGAAACAGTGACACTAAAGGACACACTGGATCAGATGGATTCAATTGACACTTATAGAAAATTTCATCCCAAAGCTGCAGAATATACATTCTTCTCAAGAGCACATGGATCATTCATAAAGTTAGACCACATGTTAGGATGCAAAACAGGTCTCTACAAGTTCAAGAAGACTGAAATCATATCAAGCATCTTCTCAGATCACAGTGGAATGAAATTAGAAATCAACTACAGTAAAAACACCCCAAAACATCCAAACACATGGAGACATGCTATAACATGTTATTAAACAACGAATTGGACATTGGGGGAGAATCCAAGATGGCAGCATAGGTAAACACCTACACTGCTGCCTCGCACAACAATTTCAAAACTACAACTAAAAGACAGAATGGACATTATCCAGAACACAGGAAAGCTGGCTGAGTGGAAATTCTACAACTAGAAGGAAAGAGAGGGGCTCCCAGAGACCCAGAGGAGCTGCAAAAAGCTGAGGTACGGAGACGCGCAAGAGGAGAGAGCAGGTACCAGAGTACATGGCTGGCTTTCTCTGGCGGGAGGGAGACTGAGACTCCCAACGGCATTGAACCCCTTATCCTATGACACTAACCCCCAGGTCCAGCCAAAACTCATACGGGGAGAGTTTGGACTGTGAAAAGGGAGAAATGCACAGAAATTTAGGGGAGTCACAAAAGATCAGAAGTCTGTGCCGCACAGCACTGCGTGCAGAAGACCGACTGCTGATTGTGCCCCTGGCTTTCATAAAAGGGTGGGAGACAGAGCATCCCAACTGCACCACTTCTAACTCCACTAAACCCCAGTTTCAGGCGAAAACCTGGGGACCCAGGTTCATATGGTCCCGGAGCGCAGGGGAGCTGGAAAGACAGAAGTCTAGAGGCACTGTGAGAGCGCGCACACAGGGACTGCTCCAGCAATTACCCAGTTATGTGAGACTCAGGGGCCGAGGAGGGCTGGGCTGACTGGAAGGCAAGGCGGTCCCTCAAGCCCTGAGACTTCACCCATCCCAAGCTCAACAGAGAGGCTTTTGCAGTTTTGCAAGTCTTGTATCATAAGGCTGAATCCAATACAGAAGTTCTCCTGGCATAGTGAAAATGCGGAGACCAAGGAAGAGATTACAAACAAAAGAAATGGAGAAAAAACAAATGACTGGATATAGAGTTCAAAACCACACTTATAAGGTTTTTCAAGAATATCCTAGAAAAGATATCCAATTTAGCAAGATCCAAGAGGAAATGGAAAAGGACCAACTAGAGATGGAAAAAGTCCAACTAGAGATGGAAAAGGACCAATTAGAAATTAAACATACACTTACTGAAATAAAAAATATTATACAGAGACCTAACAGCAGACTAGAGGAAGGCAAGAATCAAGTCAAAAATTTGAAATATAAAGAATCAGAAAACACTCAACTGGAAAAGCAAGAAGAAAAAAGAATCCAAAAATGTGAAGATAATGTAAGGACCCTCTGGGACAGCTTCAAGCATACCAACATCAGAATTGTGGAGGTGCCAGAGGAAGAGAGAGAGCAAGATACTGAAAACCTACTTAAAGAAATAACGACTGAAAACTTCCCACATCTGGTAAAAGAAAAAGACTTACAAGTCCAAGAAGCACACAGAACCCCATACAAAAGGAATCCAAAGAGGACCACACCAAGACACATCATAATTATTATACCAAGAGCAAAAGACAAAGAGAGAATATTAAAAGCAGCAAGAGAAAAACAGTTCATTACCTACAAGGGAGCACCCATATGATTGGCAGCTGATTTCTCAACAGAAACTATGCAGGCCAGATGGGAGTGGCAAGAAATATTCAACGTGATGAATAGCAAGAACCTACAACCAAGAATACTCTATCCAGCAAAGCTATCATTCAGAATTGAAGGGCAGATAAAGAGCTTCACAGATAAGAAAAAGCTAAAGGAGTTCATCAACTCCAAACCAGTATTATATGAAATGCTGAAAGGTACTCTTTTAGAAGAGGAAGAAGAAAAAGGTAAAAGACAAAAAATTATGAACAACAAATACATATCTATCAACAAGGAAACCTAAAAATTAAATGAATTAAAAATTTGATCAACAGAATAAACTGGTGAATATAATAGAATCAGGAGCACAGAAAGGGAGTGGACTGATAATTCTCAGGGGGAAAGGGGTGAGGGGTATACAGGGAGAGACTCGACAAAAATCATACACCTATGGATGATGTCAACGGGAGGAAGGTAATGGTAGTGGGAGCGGGGTGGGGGGGGGGCAGGTGGAGGGGAGCTATGGAGGGGAAAAAAGAGAAATAAATGTAAAATTCTGAATAATAAAGATATAATAAAAAACAAACAAACAATGAATGTGTTACTGATGAGATCAAGAAAGAAACCAAAAACTTCCTGAAAACAAATGATATGAACACAAAACAACCCCAAATCTCTTGGACACAGCAAACATAGTCCTGAGAGGGAAGTTCATAGCACCACCGGCCTACCTCAAAAATACAAGAAACATCAACATTACAGTGTTTAAATCTAAAACTTAAAGAACAAAAAAGAGAACAAAAAGGAAAGCCCAAAGTAAGCAGAAGGGAGGAAATAATAGTTTAGAGCAGAAATAAATATTAAACAAACAAAAAAAAAATCAAGGAAACCAAGAGCTGCTTCTTTGAAAGGATAAACAAAATTGATGAACTGTTAGCCAGATTCATCAAGAAACAAAGAGAGAAGACACAAATATGTAAAATCAGAAATGAAAGCAGAGAAATACAAAAGATTGTAAGAAAATACTATGAACAACTATATGCCAACAAGCAGGACAATGTGGATGAAATGGACAAATTCATACAATCTCCCAAAATTGAATCAGGAAGAATCAGAAAACCTGTGTAAGCCAACAACTGATGAAATAGAAGCAGTAATTTAAAAATTCCCAGTCAACGAAAGCCTGGGTTGGCACAGTTAACAGGGGAGTTTTACTAAACATTCAAAGAACTAACACCTATACTCCTCAGACTATTCCAAAAAATCCAAGATGAAGGAACACTTCCAAGCTATTTTTATGAGACCAGCATTACCCTAATTCCAAAACCAGATAAAGACACAACAAAGAAAGAGAATTACAGGCCAATATCCCTGATGAACATAGATGCCAAAATCCTCAATAAAATATTAGCAAATAGGTTCCAGCAATATTTTAAAGAGATCATACATCATGATCAAGGTGGGATTTATTCCAGGGATACAAGGCTGGTACAATATTTACCAATCAATAAATCCAGCCTAGCCGCTTTGGCTCAGTGGATAGAGATTTAGCTTGCAGATTGAAGGGTCCCAGGTTCAATTCTGGTAAAGGGTTCAGGCCCAAGTTCTGGGCTTGATTCCTGTAGGAGCGTGCAAGAGGCAGCCATTCAATGATCCTCTCTCATCGTTGATGTTTCTATTTCTCTTTCCCCCTCTCTTTGAAATCAATTAAAATATATTTTAAAATATTTTAAAAATATATGTGATACATCACATAAACAAATTAAGAGACAAAATTACATGATCATGCAAATAGACGCAGAAAAAGCATTTTATAAAATCTAATACACATTTTTTATAAAAACTCCCAGCAAAGTGAAAATGGGGGGAGCATATCCCAACATGATGAAGGCTATATATGATAAACCTACACCAAATTTCATACTCAATGAGCAAAAACTAAAACCATTTCCCCTAAGAACAGGAATAAGACAGGGATGTCTGCTTTTACCATTGTCATTCAACATAGTACTAGAAATCCTAGCCACAGTGATCAGATAAGAAGAAATAAAAGGCATCCAAATTAGAAAGAAGGAAATAAAAGACTCATTATTTGCAGATGACATAATATTGTACACAGAAAACCCTAAAGACTCCACCAATAACTACTAGATTTAATAAGTTAATTTGGCAATGTAGCAGAATTCAAAACCAACACCCAAAACCCGGTGGCTTTTTTATATACCAATAATGAATTCTCAGAAAGAGAAACTAAACAAGCAAATCCTATTTACCATTGGGGAAAAAAATTAAGATACTTAGGAATAAACTTAACCAATGAGGCAAAAGACCAGTACTTAGAAAACTATAGAACATTGAAAAAGGAGATAGAAGAAGATAGAAACAAGTGGAAGAATATACTACCATGTTCATGGATTGGGAGAATCAACATCATTAAAATGTCCATACTACCCAAGGCAATCTATAGATTCAATGCAAAACCAATTAAAATACCAACAGTATATTTCACAGATCTAGAACAGATACTCCAAAAATATATATGGAACCAAAAAAGACCCCAAATAGCCACAGCAATCTTGTTAAAGAAGAACAAAGTCAGAAGAGAAATCACAATACCAGGTTTCAAGTTATACTACAAAGCCACCATAATCAAATCAGCTTGGCACTGGCATAAGAACAGATATATAGATCAATGGGACAGAACAAAAACCCCAGAAACTGACCCAAGCTATTACACTCAGTTAATATTTGACAAACAATGTAGTCAAGACAGTTTCTTCAATAAATGGTGTTGGGGAAATAGGACAGATACATGCAAAAAAAAAAAAGAAAAAAGAAACTAGACCACTAACTTACACTATACACAAAAATAAAAATGGATAAAAGATTTCATGTAAGTTGTGAAACCATAAGAATTCTAGAAGAAACTATAGGTAGCAAAATCTCAGACATCTTTGTAACAATATGTTTATGGATACATCTCCTAGGGCAAAGGAAACTAAGGAGAAAAGAAATAAGTGGGACTACATCAAAATAAAAAAGCTTCTGTACAGCAAAAGAAAACATCAAAAGGAAAAAGGAGCCACTGTAAGGGAGAACATATTTGGCAATGATACATTTGATAAAGGATTAATATCCAGAATATATGAGGAACTCATACAACTTAAAGTAAGACAAACCAATTTACAAAATGGGCAAAGCACCTAGATACTTCTCTAAAGAAGACATATACATGGCCAAGAGACATAAGAAAAATGCTCAAAGTCACTATTTATTCGAGAGATACAAATTAAAAGGACAATGAGGTATCATCACCTCACACCTGTCAGAATGGCTACTACCAACAAATCAACAATGCTAGCAAGGATGTGACAAAAAGGGAACCCTAGTACACTGCTGGTGGGAATGCAGACTGGTGCAGCCATTATGGAAAACAGTATGGAATTTCCTCAAAAAATTAAATATAGAACTCCCATTTGACCCAGTGATCCCACTTATAGGAATACTAGAGACCCAGTGCACAAAAATCCTGCCCTCTCACAGTTCGGGACCTCTCAGGGGGATGTCCGACTGCTGTGGAAGCAGAAGAGGATCTCGCCACTGCTGCTGTGCTCACCAGCCATGAGCCCAGTTTCTGGCTGAGCAGTGCCCCCCACATCCCTGTGGAAGCCCACTGACCACCAGGCAGCTCCTGCATTGAGCGTCTGCCCCCTGGTGGTCATTGCATGTTATAACAACTGATGGTTCTGCCATTCGATCGATTTGCATATTAGTCTTTTATTATACTGTATAGGATATCCTAAGAAACCCAGAGCACCAATCAGAAAGAAGGTATGCACCCCTATGTTCATAGCAGCATAACTTACAACAGCTAAGACCTGGAAATAGCCCAAGTGCCCATCAATAGATGAATGGATAAAAAGCTGTGGTACATTTACACCATGAAATACTATGCAACAGTAAAAAGAAGGATCTCTTACCTTTTGAGATAGCATGGAGGGACCTGGAGAGTATCATGCTGAGTGAAATAAGTCAGAGAAAGACAAATATCACATGATCTCACTCTAATGTGGAATCTAATCTTATGTGCATCATAATCTTTCTAATTCTGTAGCTTTGTCCCCTTTCATTCCCAACATTATTTTCTCTCTTCTACACACTGTCCTTTCCTTCCTTCCTTCTTCCCTCCCTCCTTCCTCCCCTTACCTCCATCCCTTCCTTCCTTCTTTCCTCCCTCCCTCCCTTTCTCCCTTCTTACCTCCCTCTCCCCCTCCCTCCCTCTCTCCTTCTTTCCTTCCTTTCTTCCTTTCTATCTCTCTCCCTCCCTCCCCCTCTCTCTCCTTTCCTTCCTCCCTCTCCCTTCCTTCCTTCCTTCCTCCCTCTCCCTTCCTTCCTTCCTTCCTTCCTTCCTTCCTTCCTTCCTTCTTTCCTTCCCTCCTTTCTTCCTTTCGATGACCAGTCTTATCAGAGGTTTATGTAATTTGTTAAGGATTTCAGAGATTCACCTGGGCCTGGTTGATTTTTTTATAGCATTGTTTTTCATTTTATTAATGTCTACTCCCCACCCCTGCCTCTTATTATGTCTTTATATTTGCTTTATTTGCACTTAACTCTGCTTTTTTGTTGCTGTTGTTGTTCAAACTTTTTAAGTTGTAATAAGTGCCTTTAATTTTCATACTTCCTTCTTTTAAATATAAACTTATAAGCCTATAAACTTCCCTCAAAGTCCTGCCTTTTCCACACTATGGGTTTTGGTATATACTGTTTTCACTTCACTTTCTGCTTAGCTCTAAGCTCTGTATATTTTTAACTTTTATTTCTTCATTGACACTTGAATGTCTTAGAAGATTTTTAAACACATAGAATTTTAAAAAGGTTTTTATTTCCAACTTTTAATTTAGTTGCATTATGGTCAAACATGTGGACTGTGTAATACCAATTCTTTGAATTTGTTTTGTTTATTGATTTTAGAGAGAGGAAGGGAGAGATAAAGAGAGACAAACACATACACCTCAATTATTCCACTTATTTACGCATTCATTGGTTGATTCTTGTATGTGCCCTGACCAGAGTTTGAACCCACAACTTTGGAGTATAGTATGAAGCTCTAACCAACTGGTCTGGGCCTGAAATTTTTTTTTTTTTTAGTGTTTAATATAGCATTTAATATAACATTTAATATATTATAATCTCTAGCAACTGTTACATCTTTGTTAATAGTTTAAGGCATATTTTTCATTTTTTTAATTTATATTTTTTAAATTAAATCTTTATTATTCAGATTATTACATTTGTTGCTCTTTTTTCCCCTCCATAGCTCCCCTCCATCCGGCTCCCATCCTTCCCTCTACCATTACCTCCCTCCCATTGACCTCATCCATAGGTGTATGATTTTTGTCCAGTCTCTCCCTGTACACTCCTCACCCCTTTCCCCCTGAGAATTATCAGGCCACTCCCTTTCTGTGCTCCTGATTCTATTATATTCACCAGTTTATTCTGTTGATCACATTTTTAATTCACTTAATTTTTAGGTTTACTTGTTGATAGACATGTATTTGTTGTTCATAATTTTTTGTCTTTTACCTTTTTCTTCTTCCTCTTCTAAAAGAGTACCTTTCAGCATTTCATATAATACTGGTTTAGAGTTGATGAACTCCTTTAGTTTTTTCTTATCTGTGAAGCTCTTTATCTGTCCTTCATTTCTGAATGATAGCTTTGCTGGATAGAGTATTCTTGGTTATAGGTTCTTGCTATTCATCACGTTGAATATTTTTTGCCACTCCCATCTGGCCTGCATCGTTTCTGTTGAGAAATCAGCTGACAGTCCTATGGGTGCTCCCTTGTAGATAATGAACTGTTTTTCTCTTGCTCCTTTTAATATTCTCTCTTTGTCTTTTGCTCTTGGTATTTTAATTATGATGTGTCTTGGTGTAGTCCTCTTTGGATTCCTTTTATATAGGGTTCTGTGTGCTTCCTGGACTTGTAAGTCTATTTCTTTTACCAGGTGTGGGAAGTTGTCAGTCATTATTTCTTTAAATAGGATTTCAGTATCTTGCTCTCTCTCTTCCTCTGGCACCCCCACAATTCTGATGTTGGTACGCTTGAAGCTGTCCCAGAGGCTCCTTACATTATCTTCACATTTTTGGATTTTTTTTTCTTCTTGCTTTTCCAATTGAGTGTTTTCTGATTCTTTATATTTCAAATGTTTGACTTGATTCTTGCCTTCCTCTAGTCTGCTGTTAGGTCTCTGAATAATATTTTTTATTTCAGTCATTGTATGTTTGAATTCTAGTTGGTCCTTTATCATCTCTAGTTGGATCTTTTTCATCTCCTCTTGGGACTCGCTAACTTTATCCAACTTTTCTAGGATATTCTTGAAAAAACTTATAAGCGTGGTTTTGAACTCTATATCCAGTCATTTATTTTCCTCCATTTCTTTTGTTTGTGATCCCTTCCCTTGTCTCAACTTTTTCACTATGCTGGGAGAACTTCTGTGTTGGATTCAGCCTTATGATACCAGACTTGCAAATCTGCAAAAGCCTCTCTGTTGAGCTTGGGATGGGTGGAGTCTCAGGTCTTAATAGACCACCTTGCCTTCCAGTCAGCCCCGCCCTCTACGGTCCCTGAGTCTCATGTGACTGGGTAATCGCTGGAGCGGTCCCTGTGCCCACCCACGCTCTCTCTCACAGTGCCTCTAGACTGCTGCCCCTCCAACTACCCTGCACTCTGGGGCCATATGAGTCTGAGTCCTCAGAGTTTCGCCCGAAACCGGGGTTTAGTGGAGTTAGAAATGGCACAATTGGGAGGGTCTGTCTCCTGCCCACTCTTGAAAGCCAGCGGCACAATCAGCAGTCTGTCCCCTGTGCGCAGTGCAGTGCGCGCCACCAGACTTCCGATCTTTTGCGTGTCCCCTAAATTTCCGTGCACTTCTCCCTTTTCACAGTCCAAACTACCCTGGTATGAGTTTCGGCTGGATCTGGGGTTTAGTGTCCTAGGATAAGGGGTTCAATGCCATTGGGAGTCTCCGTTTCCCTCCCGCCAGAGAAAGCCAGCCAGGTTCTCAGGCACCCACTTTCTGCACGCGTGTCTCCATACCTCAGCTTTTTGCAGCTCCTCTGGGTCTCTGGGAGCCCCTCTCTTTCTTCTAGTTGTAGAATTTCCACTCAGCCAGGTTTCCTGTGGTTTTAGATGATGTCTGTTCTGTCTTTTAGTTGTAGGTTTGAAATTGTTGTGCGAGGCATCAGTGTAGGTGTTTGCCTATGCCGCCATCTTGGATTCTCCCTCAGGGCCTGAATTTTTTGAAATTTATCCTATGACCTACTGTACACTCATTTTTCGTCAATGTTGCATGTGCATATCTAATTGTTGGGTACAGTATTTTATATATATCTATGTAGATACAGTCACACAACACACATACATATGTATCTGTGTGTATACCCACAGATATAAAGTGAGTTTTATTTGCTTTTTGTATTTTTAAGTCTTCTGCATATAGTACTGATCTTTTGTCTGCTTGACCTGAAAATAATTGAAAGAATTGTGCTAAAATCTCCTCTAATGATGGTAGATATGCCAATATCTCCTTATATCTATAGATATTTTTGCTTTGCAGATTTTGATGCTATTTGATGATCATATCTTCCCAGCAGACTGCACCTTTTATGGAGTGATCTCTATCCTACTAATGGTTCCAATAGTAGACCCTATTTTATCTAATATCTGTTTCCTTTTATTTAGTACTAGAGGCCCAATACATGAAATTCATGGTGTCCCTCAGCCCAGTCTGCACCCTCTCCAATCTGGGACCCCCTTGAGGGATGTCCGACCACCAGTGGGATCAGGGCTAAAACGGGTGGTTGGACATCCTTCTCACAACCTAGGACTGCCTACTTCCAACTGCCCTCTACTTCAGACCTAGTCCTCCACAACTGCCCTCCCCTGCAGGCCTGCTCCCTCCTAAATGCCCTCCCCTGCTGACCTGGTGTCCCCCAACTGCCCTTCTCTGCTGGCATAGTAACCCCTAACTGTCCTCACAACTGGCCTGATTGCCCACAACTTCCCTCCCATGCAGGCCTGATCCGTGCCCCCCTCAACTGCCCTACCCTGCAGGCCTAGTCCCCCACAACTGCCCTCCAATGCAGGCTTGGTCCCCCCTAACTGCTCTTCCCTGCAGGCCTATCCCCCCAACTGCCCTCCCCTGCTGACCTGGTCACTCCTAACTGCCCTCCCCACTTGCCTGATCGCCCACAACTACCCTCCTCTACAGGCCTTGTCCCCCCTAACTGCCCTCCCCTGAAGGCCTGGTCCCTCTCAACTGCCCTCCCCTGCAGGCCTGGTCCCCCAACCAACTGCTCTCTCCTGTTGACCTGGTCCCCCTCCAACTGCCCTCCCTTGTTGGCCTGGTCTCCCCCAACTATCCCCCTCTGCTAGCCTGGTCACTGCTAATTTTCCACAACTGCCCTCCCCTGCAGGCCATCTTGTGGCAGCCATCTTGGAGACAGCCATCTTTGACCACATGGGAATGGCCATCTTGTGTCTTAGTGTGGCAGACAATTTGCATATTACTCTTTTGTTAGCTAGAATTTGGCAAGCACATACTTTTCAATCCCTTTACTTTCAATCTTTCTGTGTCCTTATGCTTTATATATATATTTTATTGATTTTTTTACAGAGAGGAAGGGAGAGGGATAGAGAGTCAGAAACATCGATGAGAGAGACATCGATCGGCCGCCTCCTGCACGCCCCCTACTGGGGATGTGCCCGAAACCAAGGTATGTGCCCTTGACCAGAATAGAACCTGGGACCTTTCAGTCCGCAGGCCGACGCTCTATCCACTGAGCCAAACTGGTTTGGGCTCCTTATGCTTTAAGTATGTAAACAACATATATCAGAAGCAGTGGTTCTCAACCTTTCTAATGCCGCAACCCTTTAATACAGTTCCTCATGTTGTGGTGACCCCCAACCATACTTCATAACTGTAATTTTGCTATTGTTATGAATTATAATGTAAATACCTGTATTTTCCGATGGTCTTAGGCAACTCCTATGAAAGTGTCGTTTGACCCCCAAAGAGGTCGCGACCCACAGGTTGAGAAACACTGATCAGAAGTGTCAAAAATCCAATTTGATCATGTTCATTAATGGCTAGCAAATCAGATTTTTAAAATCATCTTTTTAGTTTTCTACAAATTGTGCTATTAATGCTTTCTCCTCCTTGCTTAATTTTTTAAATATTTATTGCATTAGTTGGGTTGTGTTTATTTTTATTACTTTGTTTGCCTAGTTTACAAGTTATACAATACTTCTATTAGCTTAGTGTTTACCTCTCAAATGATAACATCTTACTGGTAATATCATAACTCTTTTCCTGATAATGGAAGGAATTTATACTAAGCCACACGAGTTTACACTAATCATTTCTTTCCCAAATTACATGCTACTGTTTCCATCCAGTATTTTAGTTATGTCTTTTATTGAACCCTCACAAAATTAGAGATTATCCATTTAGTCTATTTTTTTTAATTTACAACATTTCAAATTCTTCCCTCGTTATAGCTTCTTTAAATCAGAACTTCCTTCTTCATGAAGTCCTGTGATGTCATGATAAACATTCTCAGCATTATTTATCTGAAACTGTCTTTGTTTCACCCTTGTGCTTGAAAGGTTATTTGGCTGCATACACAAATCTAGGTTGATGGCTCTTTCTCTTCTTTTTACCTTGGTGCTCCTCAGGTTCAAGTGTCAATTTATTTTTATTAACCCCACTCGGTACTTGCTGCCTTCCTGCTACCAGCTGTGTGGAGTATTTTACTGCTTCTGGAGAATTACCAGACCCTTTTTCTTCACCTATTGCTTATCCTCTACCCTAGTGGTCAGCAAACTCATTAGTCAACAGAGCGGCAAACCATGCAGCTCGCAAGCCACAGTTTGCAAACCACTGCTCTGCCCTGTCTTTTCTTGCCTTCTGCGAGATAATAGTTAGGCTTTCTCATTATAGTTCCTGTGTCTTCAACCCCTTTTCCTTAGTTTTTGACCTCCTCTCTTTCCTGAATTCTGGGTAATTTATTTACATTTATTTTCCAGTTCAATAATTCCCTTTACAACTCTTATCTAATCTGCCCTATTACCCAACCACTACTAGTAAGTTTTTATATCAACAACTAGTGGCCTGGATTTGTGCACAATGAAAGGAAATTAATTAGCAGAAATATTTTAATATCACTATTTGCCCTTTCTCTATAATAGAAGTGTCAGAGATGAAAAAAAAGTAAAATGCATATGAAAATAATATATAAATTGATTAATAAGTAAACAATAACAACATGATATAATAACAACAAAGAGATGATATGAAAACAACAAAAACATGACATAAAAAGAACAAAAACATGATATAAGAACAACATTGATAAAAACAATGACTGATGAGTTGAATAAACTTATTCTAATATCTCCCTGTATACCACATTAATAGGAAAAACACTTACAGAATGCTTGACTAATTTCCTTTGTGATGAAGTATTTACAACTTTAATGTCACCACACTCTTCGAGCTTGAGAGAAAGCAACATATAACTGACAATGTGTAAAAACATGTTCAGGTAGGAATACTCCTATTCTGTCTAGAATTTGTGCTATTTGTGTGCAGTGAGGATGTCCCTCAAAATATTCAGGAGACACTTTGTATTAATATTCATCGCAAATGCTGGTATCACAGGAAACTATCTTCAAATTAATTTAAATGGGAGGTCAGTGTCAGATGGGGACAAATCAATTCTTGGAATCAGAACAACCTCTCCTTCTGCAGATCCTATTAATACTTCAGATTCTATTTGCAAACTTTTGATAAATAAATCTAGTACTATTACAAAGACCTCACTTACTATTAAAATTTCACAGTAGCATGATGATTACACCTACTTTCAATTTTAATTTATGACATGGCATTACTCCTTCGGGAGAAGGAGTAATACTATTAAGAAATTTGATGGGAAATTTTTCCTTTTTAGCATCAGCCATTGAATAGATGGAATCATCACTCAAATGGTGTATTGTGCCAATAGTTGGTCTTCAGACATATTCTGTCACCCCCACTACTTTCTTTCAACTTCAGAATGTCAATGAAAACAATCAAGTTTATGACTGACAATGACAGATTGAAACACGTGTGTGATTGGCGCCAGTGAGAGCTTTATATGTATCATACATTCACGAGTCAATGTTTATTTTTAAACTGCCAGTGTGCATCATATGTACTAGCTGGTTGGTCAGTTGGATGGTCAGACGGTCAGATGGTTGGTCATTTAGCCTTTTATATATAGATAGATAGGTAGATAGATTATATTTTTATTTCTTAAAGTTCTATTTGCTTCTTCAAATCTTTTTTGGTCATTTTTATAGGCTAATGGTTGTTGTTCATATTTTTTAAATTCCATATTTTATTTCATTAACCATTTCAAACATACTTTTCTTTAAAATAATTGCAGTAGCTGATGATCTTGGGATATAAGTTTTTTCTTTCTACTCTCACTCGATAGTGGGTTGGTTACTTGTATATTTGGTGATCTTTAATTGAGAACTCATGCTGATTGTTCTTAATCCATGGAAAATCTTGGAGCCTAAAATTATTGTGCTTTTCTCAAGAAAGCATTCATATCTGCTTCTCCCTAGAGTCAAGGGGCACTGCATCCTGGGACCACTCTAACTCCTGGCTCCCCACCAGCCTCCTACCACACACAATGCTGATGTTGGCATTTGCCCCAAGGGGGTCTCCACAGGTACCTACTTCAGCTCACTTTGGGGCCAAAGAACTCAGAAGCTTCTCTACTTTCTGAACAATTATATTTTACATCAAATCTATTTGTGCCCAGTGAGGGTGGCCTTCAAAATACTCAGGAGATCCTTTGTAGAAACAGGATGCTGACTTAGGTTTTTCAAAGATCATGGTAGCTGCTCTATGGAGAATGGATCATAGGGGCAGAGTGGGAGCTGAGAAACAGGGAGGGGCTACCATCAGTCTTGCAGGTAAGCAATGATGGTGGTTTCACCCAGAGTGGTGGCAGTGACTCTACACAGGAGAATATGAATCCAAGTTAGTAGAGAATCAGCTTATTCATAGGCACAAAAAATGTGTGATTAGCTACATACTTTCATTAATTTGTCATTTCTCTTCTACTGTTCATATTAGATTGGAAAAGGTAAAAAGTTTAATAAAGGCCAGTGCAGCCAAAGATGTGAGGATACTGATGCTTGTATGCTGCTGGTTGCCGGTTACCTGAAGCAGCATTTTTGAAGGGCAGTTTGTTTCAGTTTGTCAATCTATTAAATGCAAACACAATTTCTTTCTTAGGAATATCTCCAAAGGACACACAAAACTTACACCAAAATACATTTAAAGGATGCCCAACATATCATTGCACGTAATAACAGAAAAAAAAATTATTTCATTTTACCACAATCTAGAGGACCATCTACAGAGGACTGGCTAACTAATTAAGATTCACCTAGATCATGGAATACTATTTTATCTTTTACATGAAGAGCTAAGTCTAAGATGGAGAGATCACACTGATAATTTAAGCATAAAAAGCAAAATGCAGGATGATGCGTATAGAAAGATTGCATTCATAAAAAATTTTAATAGTCAAATAAAAAACATATACATTTATATGCAGAGATCGGCATGAAACTATTTTCTGGGAGGATGCACAAGAAACTGTTAAAATAATTCACTTTCGAGGGAGCAACCAGAGCTCTAGGGTAAAAAGCTACTTTCACTTTTCATTTTACACCTTTTTAATACATTTGGAGAATTCCACTGCAAGGCATGGATTGCTTTTGTGTGAAGGTTTCAGCCTGTTTTCATTGGACTTTTCTTGACGAAGGCATCTGCCTCCCTGGCTACTTTATCCCTTGCTCAAGCCACTGCCTCAAAGGCTGTGAATACACTTTATTTAGTTCCTGTGGTCCCAAAAAGCCAACCTTCCCTCAAAAATTTCTAACACCTATGATTAAGTTCAAAACACAGGCTTCGAGTGACATGCATAGGATGATCCCATATGTGTAAAAGAATAACTGGATACATGCATGTATGTGTGTGCAAAAAGGAAAGAAGTCTAGATGATTTATTCATTCATTCAACAAAAATATAACCTGTGTCTGCCATGGGCCAGGTGGTGTTGTCAATGGATGTTCAAAGGGGACCAGAGTCCCTCTGGGCATCCCAGACTTCAGAATCTGAATGGTCACGTGTACCAGAAGGTTAATGGCAATTCACTTGGGGGAGTCAACTGTGGGCGAGCTTTTATGTCACCTTCATGCTTTTCTGTATTTTCAGATTCTTTTTTTTTTCCTGCCCTGTGTATAGCATGAAAGAACTTACATAAAATTAATAATTAAGCCATAAAATACAATCTCTATATCCCTCTGGTTTTGTCTCCCTTCTCCAAATGCCTACACTTATCCACACAATATATGGACACACTGATACTAAAACAATGTTGTGTATCTGGAAATCAAATGTAAGTGGCACCCGGGTCTTATTTGCAGCCCTGCTCCCAGCACCCTGCTCCCCTCTGAGAGGCCTCCCAGCCTCAGCCTGCCTTTCCCTGAAGGCATTTTCCTTAGGATCCTGTCTCTGGCTGACTTCCAGCCTCTGTCCTTGCCTCAGGTAGGTCTGTGGACAGATGTGTGGCTCCAGGCCAGTCCCTCCCACTGGCTCTCCTGGATGCCCTGTTAGGTCCTCCAATAGCTCACCCCTAACACTGACCTCCCAGTCTCTGGGGGGGCCCGACCATGCCCCAAGCGCTCATCTGCCTTCATCCTCTCCTCCCTGCCTTCACTCCACATTTCCTGTCCCAGCCTTGCCTGTGGGTGGAGGTCGGAGGTCATCTCCCACAGGTGGCCTTGAGCTCCCCCCTTCACTGAATCATACCGAATACAAGCCAGCAGGGCCTTAGAGTTTTATTCCTTAACCACCTGTCACATCTGAGCACCACTTTCCTTGGGTCACTTTTTCTCTCCAAAACAACCAACTCATTTTCACTTATTTTAAAAATAACCTGTCCCTGTATGCATCAGCCTTGTGCTAACAAGATCCAGGCTTAATGTGTCTGTTATCGAACTGAGTCAGAACAAACGTGTACCCAACCTACCGTGAGCTGCCAGCATGTGCCCCTGGGGCCATTGCAGCATCACCAGGTAGGCATGGTGCCCTTTGGAAAGCACTGCCTTTCAGAGTGCCACTGGCTGTCACCCCCACCCCACCCTGCATGGCTTCCTCTGTTTGAAGAACACTCCAGTCCCTGAAGTGGCTCGCAGGCCTCCTGCAGCTCCCTGCCTCTCCAACCTTCCCCATGACAACACTCGTGCCCCAGGCACAGGACTCATTATGCCTCCCGGCTGGCTGCTCTTCACACCTCCCTGCCAGCGGGTGAGGACCCATCTCGGCTCTCTTCCACCTGTCAAGCAGCTCATCCCCTGTGAGACTCAAGAGGCAATGAGGCCCCTCCTTGCCTGTCCCTCCAGCAAATGGACCAGCAGCAGCAGCACACCCAGGGTACTCTGTGCCAGCTCAGATTCAGATTGGAGCCCTTGTGGCAGCATCTCTGCCACTCCAGATAGGTGCTCAGCCCATGTCCCAGCACAGGCCAGGTTGTGTGTGTGGCAGCCTGGAGTTTCCAGTTCACAGATTTGCCCTGGAGTTTGGGCCTCTCCACCTGCCCACTCGAGGGGCAGGAGCTGGGCACGTTCAGACTGCTTCCTGGTCTGTAAGATGGGGCGATCCCAACATCTACCTAAGGCTTATTGGAAGTCAGCATGGGCTTGCAGACCCCGGAGCCTCACAGAATTCCTGGCCTATTATTGGGATGGTGAAAGGAAGCTGGTGTCTATTCCTCAGGGGTCACCTAGCCTGCACTGCACTGCCCACGCTGTGCTCACTCTCCCCAGTCGGGAGCGAGGGTCCAGGGTCACCGGAGAGGCAAGAATTACAAGCCTGTTTATTTAACATTTAGGAAGCCGGCGGTTTTCCTGCACCTTGTCTGCAACACTTAAGCCAATATTTGTGTCTTTGGGATTCTATTTGTATGGTAATTTAAAAACAGGGTTCCGGACTTAAGGCCAGCCTTTCTCCGGAAACTCTGAAAGCACATTAATTTTCTAGACGGTAAAATAATGCCATAATTAAATATTACCATTTCTCTTAAAATAAAATCTGGTGACTCCTAACAAAATGGTTTTTTTCAAAACATGATGTCGGTTTTCCCACAAAATTGCACTCTGGGGAAATTCCTTATTTTGACTGTATGAGAGAGACCACAAACTTAATCTCAACAGAGTGTAGGAAAAATTGATTTGTTAAATTACAATAATTTCCTTGCATTTATAATCTCTGTGTTTCCTGTAGAGGCTGACCCAAGGCCCCCCTAGCGTCTTTGGGGAGAGGCCCGAGGAGCCAAGGCATTTTGTTTTGTTTATGAAGCTCCCCAGATGCCCTTTCTTGTGGTTCCAGTTGGAGTTTTTGTTCTGTGTTGCAAACTTCCTTGAAAGGAGGCAAAGCTGGGCGACCTCATTACCCTTGCCCTTGAATCTCCAAAGACATTCTCTGTGGGGGTGGAAACAGAGCCATCCAACGTCGAGGAGAGGATGGGCCCCAGACCCGCCTTCCATGGGTTCCCAATTGGCCAAAGTCAGGGTGGATGGAGAGAGCTGGTGTCTCTGGGCTGTAGGCTGAGGCAGGAGGAGGTGGTACTGGATTTCGCCCCAGTGCCTACCCACCCCAACCAAAGCTCAAGAGGTCCCCCTTGTGGAGCCTCCCAAGAACAGCCCCATAAGTGGTGTCCTGCCCCAACGCTGTTCCCCTGGGCCCTGACACCTCTGGACACGTCTCAGAACCAGAGGCACTCAAGGGCAACCACCAGCCTCCATCCTTCTTTCCTCAAAACCTAAATAGCTCTTTGAGACAAAAGGTTCTTGGCCCTTCTGAGGAAGATCTGGTGGAGAACCAGCTCCCACGGCCTCATAGAGAGTTAAGCTCCTCAATGTGCCTCCGAGATCCTTCTTCCAGGAGCCATCATCAGTCACACAGCATCTTCTTTCTTACTGAATGAGTCAAAATTTGTGATTATCTTGCCAAATTCCTGTTCTATATAGCAATGAAAGCTCAGTCTTCTGCCAAGAGAGTGAATAGGATTCAATCCAATGGGAGAATTCTAGACACATGTTCTGTTTAGCAAATACTGACTGGCAACTGCTCCTCTAGAGAGACCCAGGTATGTTCAAAATCACTGGAAAGCTCATGTTCCACCCATCCAGGCCTGACTCCCTTGCGCTCCACTCCTCAGAGCACCAGATGGAACATATCAGTGGAAAGCATTAACCAAATTGGGTAAAAAATAAATAAATATGAAAATATAAGGGCCAACATCTGGCAGACCTGGGAACACAGGTGCTAAAGTTAAGCTAATAAGGTCTTGTCTTCAAGACACCAGAACATCTGGGTGGAAGGGAAAATCTCCCATCAATCACCCTAGTGCCCCGGCTATTTGAAAACAGCTGGTCTTTGGCTGGAATTTTCCAGTTTTTATCTGGGTGGAAGGCCCAGCCAGGATGAGGTGTAATTAGCATTATCATGGGGCCCAGGAGAGTTTTAAGTGAACAGATTTGTGCCGGAATATTCCTTAACAAACAAGCAAAAAAAAAAAACAAAAAAAAAAAAAAACCCTGGCTGATGAGTTGGCCTGGTAGGCCAGACCCTCTCCCCAACCTCCCCCATTCCTTTCCCATTCTGTGAGCTGGATGCTTTCTCCTCCCTGGGCAGGAAATGCTCAGCACAGCCTGTGTGGAGATGTCCACATGGCCAGCTGCTCCCCTTGAAAAAAAAGTTTTCAATTTGGAAAATGCAAACATAAAATAACCACCTTCTCCAGGTGGCACCAAGCAGGGCCCACCTTTGCCACCGACCCCTGGGTCCAGCCTGGCCTGGGACAGGTCATGGAGCAAGGGAGCAGCAGTGACAAAGAAGCCATGTCCCTTTGCCCAAGTCGCTACTGATGCCCCTGCCTCTTACCCTGCTTTTCCAGGCAGCCAGGCCTCAGATTCCTTAGGGCAACTTTTGACTCCCGAGCTCACTGGAAAGAGAGCATGTTGGAGATTCTTGGCACACCGCCGTGGAATGTACTTTCTCTAAAGCACACAACGCAAACCGTATTCCCCACCCTTGGCCTTGAACACAAAGACCCTCCGATGACATGGACCAGGAGATGCTGGTGTGGCCAGAGGGCCACGTGGGCTGTGTGCAGAGCCTTGGTCACACAGAGGGGAAGCTCTGGCTCCTTAGAATTCAGAGTTGGTCTTGGTGGGTCTGTAATTTGCTGGCACTGTCACGGTGTGCCCATCTGTGGCCCTCTCGGGGGAGCTGGAACGAATAGTCTGCGTGTCTTTGGTGCAACAACTTCCTCGGAAAGCTCATCTTTCGCTGGAGCAGCATGGTGACAGCACCCACCTCTGCGCCAGTCTCTGAGACTCCCTGGTGGGCATGACGCGGGCCACCATGCCCCCCATCTCACTGTGTGAGCGCAGCCGCTTCTGGTCCACAGGTTACTTTTTAGGTGGGGATTTTTACTTAAAATATGCACAAGATTCAATGTCCAAACATTCTGGGTGAATTACTTCAAGCTGAGGATTTTAAAATAAACCAGAGGGTTTCAGATTTTTTTTTTTAACCAGGAGAACACTTGCTTTTTTTCAAAGTAGATCTTAATTAGAATCCTGATATATAAACTGCAGCAAAGGGTAGGGGCTGCTTGGGCTAATGCTGGGGATGAGAGCACAGAGCCTCACTCCCTGCATCCTACCCTCTCTCCCGAAAACACTGCCATCGGCCTTCAGGAGCCTGTGTGGAGACCTCCAGGACAGCACGAGACACAGGCACCGCTCCACTCAGGCCCCAGCCACATTCAGCCCCACCAGCCCCCGCGATGCAGCCAGTCTACATTGAGTTGGGCTGTGAGTAGAAATACATTTCAAAGACTTGTATAAAAAAATATAAAGTATTTCATTAATAGTTTTCATATTTAATACATGTTGAACATAATATTTGGGGCTGGATACAACATCATTAAAATTAACTTCATCCATTAAGTTTTAGCTTTAAAAAAAAAACATGTGGTTACTAGGAAATGCAAAATCACACAGAAGGCTTACATTGGTGCCTCACAGAGCTAGTTTCTCCTGAGCTATGTGCTATGGAGCTATGTGCTATAGACATAGGAGCCTTTCCTGCAGGTATGAAACCACCCCAGGATCTCAGTTTGGCTGGAGCAGGTTACCAGGGTCAACACAAGCCTTAAAGCAAAGCACCAATTCTTTATATATATATATATAATTGACTTTTTTACAGAGAGGAAGGGAGAGGGATAGAGAGTTAGAAACATCGATGAGAGAGAGACACCGATCAGCTGCCTCCTGCACGCCCCCTACTGGGGATGTGCCCGCAACCAGGACACATGCCCTTGACCGGAATCGAACCTGGGACCCTTCAGTACGCAGGCCAACGCTCTATCCACTGAGCCAAACCGGCTCCAGCCAAAGCACCAATTCTTGATCCACCCCATACTCGAAGGTCTCAGCAGGATCTGAGACTCACACCTCCATCTCCCTCCATCAACTTCTCCTTCATCTCGACTTTCCTGGATCTACCTGAGCCCCAGCCCACTATGAGCTGCCTTGCGGACCACCTTCCACCTCAGCCAGATTCTTAGTGATTCCGCAGCTGCGAGCCTTCTCTCTTCCCTTCCATTTCAAGTCATTCCTTTTCCAATGGACATCGCCAGTCAATGTTTAGGAGGGGAACTCCCAAAGCGTGCAGGAGTGTCAACAAGGGAATCATGTGCATTGGTTTGGTAAAGCACAAGTCATTCATTCACTCATTCACTCATTCAATTACAAGTAGGAATGATAACTAGAATTATAACTAGCATAACACTTCTATGTGAAAATGCTGTTCTAAGTGTCGTCCACATTTTAACACAACAAATATTTACTGAGCATACATCAGGAGTGTGCCAGGTGCTGGGGAATCAGCAGTGAGCAAGAGAGATGGCACCTGTTCTCATGGAGTCAGCAAACAAGTAGGGGGAGCAGTTAAGAGAAAGGAAGGAAAGAAGAAGGAAGGGAAGAAGGAAGCAAGGGAAGGTGGGAGGGAGAAAGCTGAAGAGCTCAAATGATACCTCAATAGCACACTAGTACCCAGATCTTGGTTTCTAAACATCGTTCTCCAATAAAAGAACCAGAGCTCTGGAGGATATGGCTGGTTCCAGGGCTGTGACAGAGAAAGTCCAGAATGAGCCTGAAGACCCTCTGGCACCAGAAATTGAGGAAGTGCTTAAGACAATGATAAGCGCATGTGCAAAGAACAGGAGCTGAGCTGCAGAAACTCCCAATGTCCAAATTTGGGACAATTTGAATGACAAAATAATAATGTGGCAACAGATTGTAACCTGTAAAGTGAAACAATAATCTGTGAGCTCAAACTAGTACAAATAATTGACTAAAGAGATGAATAGGGACATGGGACAATGCTTCCTTATGGCACAGTTCCAACTAACAAATTCAGAAAAAATGATAGGAATAGAGAATGGACATTTGGAAAACACCACAGTAATAATTTTTGAAAGCAAGAATCATCAATAGATAGTAAAATTAGGGGTGGGGAGTATAATAAAAAAACAAGATACCTACTTTATTTCTAAATATATCCCCATAAAGTAATTCTTACTTATAAAGAGAAAAGTGTTAATTAAACGGTGGAGAAGTAACAGACATCTCCTTGAACAAGTGCTCGAAATTAACATCTCCAGCATCATGACAAGCTGCCACTGCATGCCCAGGAGATAATGCCTTATAGACTACCCGTGTGAGTGAGGGAATGAATGCACAAGGGTGGCTGGGGGCAGGGAGAGGGGCCCCGCTGGGCTTTGGATGGCCCTGGGTTGAAGTGTGTCCCCAAAAGACACATTCAAATCCTACACCTGGTATCTCTGAGTGTGACCTGACTGGGAAATAGGGTTTTGCAGAGGTCATCACACTCAGGTGAGGTCATGCCGATGTGGGGGCTGGGGTTTTCACAGGGAAAAGAGAAGGCAATCTGGAGACAAAGATGAAAGACGGCCATGTGGCCATGGAGGCAGAGACTGGAGTGACGTGGCCAAGGGACACCTGGGGCAACTAGAAGCCACAGAGGCAGGAAGGAAGCTCCCAGTCTGCCTGGTCTCGGACCTTTGTGCTCAGTCACCCAATTTGAGTATTCTATTAACTCGAACCCAGGCTGGGCAGCTACAAGGTGATATGACTTGGTGCCAGTACCTCCCGCCTGCCCCTCTGCATTCTAGGTCCCCTCAGGCCATTCACCACTCACCTTTACTTACTAAATAACATTCACTGCAAGTATGACTTAACATTTCAAACTCAAGTTCAGACCAACCCCTTCCCAAAGCTCAGCCCTGTCCTCGGAGCGTGGTGAGAGCACAGCTGGCTACAGGCTGTGGCTGCCTTTTCACACCCTCTAAAATCAATGCAGCACCAGGAATAAAGCTCTCTCCTGCACCTAAATCATCTGGCACACCTCCCAGAACCTCAGACTCTCTAATTAAGGGAGAAAGAAAGTGCTCTGCTTTTGCTTTTTGCCCACCCCCCTTCCTCTGAAAAACAGGTGTGTGAAGATCTGCTATTTTTCCGTCTGCTTGGCTTCACACCCCAGGCCGCCTTCCCACCCTCCTCTGGTGAAGTCAGACCTACACTTTTCATTTTCTTTGAAAAAACAAACAAACAAACCACAGATTGTGGGGCTGAGTGAGAAACCTCTCTAGGCCTCCACTTTCCTCTGTGAAAAGAGAACAACCACACCCATCTGACAGAGGTGTTATGAAGATCAAATAAGAAAAAGGCGTTTCCTATCCCATTTCTAGACAAGTGAAGAAGGGGCAAATCCACACAGAAGCAGGTCTGTGATTGCCAGGGTCTGAGAGGAGAGAAATACAGAGTGACTCCTAGTGAGTTTGGGATTTCTTTCTGGTTCTGAGATGGGAAGAGACAGGGGTGATGGTGAATGTCCTAAATGTCACTGAGTTTTCCTTGCACATGCTAAAATGGCTAAAAGGGTGAATTTTATGTTAGGCATATTTTACCAAGAGTTATTTTTAAATATGTTTTATTGATTTTAGAGGAGAGGAAGGGTGAGGGAGAGAGATAGAAACAACCAGCTGCCTCATGCATGGCCCTCACCAGGAATCGGGCTGTAACCAGGGCATGTGCCCTGACCAGGAATTGAACTGGTGACCTCTTGGTGCATTAGTCGATGCTCAACCACTGAGTCACACCCACCAGACCAAGATTTAAGTTTGAATTGGAATAGAGGTACACCAGCCAAACCCTTTCAACCCACTGAACCTCAGTCTCCTCATCTGCAAAATGGGGGCACTGACAGAATCTCCATCAGTGGTGGTTGTGCAAATTACAGCTGTTGATCCCTAGCAACTTAGCAACAGGTATCCCTGCATTGACAGGCCACCTCCCCAGGAAGCTGGAAGACTCCCTACCATGATGCAAGCATGGTAGCCGATATGAGACAATCTAGGCCAAGGGCTTCAGTAGAGGTTTAGCAAGTCCATTTCCTTCATAGCCCCAGGCAGGTTTCATGTGGGAAGCCTGTTCCTGGCTCCTGACTCACAATAACACACCATACTAGAGTGGATGGCATTTAAACCCCAGCAGCCTGGTCTGAGCAATTGGGCACTCTGGATTTAATTCTGCAGGTGATTTGAACGATGCTATCTAATTTCAAATGTCCTGCTCTTATGAGTGCAAAAGCAGCGTAATTTTTAATTAGTGGATAAACAGTAAATAATAGATGGCAGTAAGTGGACACCACTGTTAATTAAAAATCCATGGTTGATAAAAATCAATTTGGGCCATGAGTTTAATTCAGTCTATCAGGTCCCTATGAAAAGTTGTACAGCCTGCCCCCAGCACCATCTGCTTGTAGCCACCACTTCTTTAGTTAAGATTTTTCTAGGGGAGGGAAGAGAAAAGAAGAAGAGAGAGCGAAGACAAGAAAATCAAAAGACTCTGTCAAAAGCTGGAGCTGAGAAAATTTCATGTATTCATTTCGAGTAAGATAATTAATGTTTGCAACCTTGACATGGACAGTTCACACATGGTTCAGGGGAGATGTCATGTCCACTTGGGTGTTTCCATAAAGCTGTGTGTGTGTGTGTGTGTGTGTGTAATTGAATTTATTGGGGTAATATTGGTTAATAAAACTTATAGGTTTCAGGTGTACATTTCTATGATAATCCTCTGCACACTATAGTGTGTTCACCACCCCAAGTCAAGTCTCCTTCCATCAGCGTCGACCCCCTGTGCCTCTTCTGTCTCCCTTTCCCCACCTCCCTCTGGCTGTGTTTTCTATATTGTGTGTGCATGTTCTGAATACAGAAGATTTCAGTGGATCACATCATCTCCCAACTTAATTGAATCCTAATTTCTCACAGAAAAACAAGACGAAGTAAACCACTTCCGCAACATGCTCCCTGAGGAGCCAGGGCCGTGCCTTCAGAGAAGTGCTGGGGGGAAGGCGCTCCTTTGGAACAGAAAACATTTCCTTGAGAAGCAGAGCCTGTGGGAACAATGCCAGTGCCATCCTCAGAGCCATCCTCAGAACCACTGGCCATTCTGCTGAGACACGAGCTCAACAGCAAACTCTCGGACCCTTTGGGCCCTTTGTTGCCCTTCACTCACATCCATTCCCCAAAGCAACCCGGGGAAGGCCTCGCTGACATAGGTGGTGCTCACACCACCTGCAAAACGGAACACAGGGCCCAGTTCCCCAGATAGAAAGTGCGAGCTGTTAGCATGTGCATCCGGCTCAGGACTCCCCACACGGTTATTCCAGAGACTGGCCACTCTGTAATGCCCACCCACCAATGTCTTGGTCCACCCTGAAAATTTCTGTGTCCGAGTTAATGCAGAACCACCACAGGCTCCTCCCATTCAAGACTCCCCTTGGTATGTAATCGCTCAGCACAAGGGGTCCTGAGCGTTCTCAGGAACCCTATGCCCCCGGGTCCATTTGGGGACCCCACAGTCCTGGCCGCTAACTATTGGTTTTCACTTCTACTTGGCCGATTAAAACCAATAAATCAGTTGTAGGATAAACCAGGAAGTAGCAGGGACCGAGGGCTGTACGCATTCTCATTCATTCCTTCACTCATCATTTGCTCATTCATTCATTCATTCATTCACTCACTCATTCATTCATTCAGAAACTGCCTGTGGAGCACCCTACATTCCACCAAATCTTAAAAATAGCCACTCCCCCTAGCCTGGCATGCAAGATGAGCAAAAGTTAAGATGTCAGGCCTGACTGACCATTTGGCTTGAACCCTGGCTCTGTCACAGCTGGGCAGCCCATATGCCCCATGCAAGCTAAGCCATGTTGCTGAGAAGGAAGCTAAGGCTGATGCCCATGTCCTCGGTTGTTGGAAAGAGCAGATAATATATAAAATCAGATGAGTCCACACTCAGTTAATGTCATCGTTACCATTCTTGCTGCTCCAGCTTTCTCAACCAACCACTGAGGAGCCCGAGAATCTTCGGATGAGACTCCCAACCTCCAGGGAAGTGAGGGTTCTACTCTGCCTCATTTTCCTGAGAAACTGTCAGCAACCATGGCCTACATTTCCATGTGGGGACACCAGGTGCCCTGCTAAGGGGTAGTGTGGTCCCCAGATTTCCACAGCCCCTGGCCCTGCTGCCATTCCTGACCCTGATGAGAAGCTGTGAACGTGAGATCAGGAAGGTGACAGAATACATCCTTCATTTGTTGCTTCACTTGGCCCCAGTCTCCCGCCAGGGCCTGTCTCCCTGGCTGGCCGACATCTCCGTCAGGCCCTGGAGCCCCTAACCCACTTTGGCCACAGGCTCAGTGGGAAGAGGACCTTGGAAAGCCCTTTGCAGGAACAGCACCAGCAGTCCAGGGCAACCGCTTGGAGCATTGCCGCTGCTGTAATATTTGGACACCACTCGCTTCCAGGCTTCCCACAGCAACCCACCATCTGGGCTGTGTCAAGGCCAGGCTTCGGAGAAGAGATAACAGTTTCTGGCAGGATCGCTGCTCTTCAACAGCTGAAGGCCCCGAGCTCTCGCCTCCAAACAGCTCCTGGAAGAGAATGAGCAGTCCCACGGCCAGGCCTGGCTTGTCTCCACAGAATGAGCACATCTGTGGGTCACTCAGGAGGGCCTGAAGCCCCTGCCTTATTGTGCACACCCATCCTCCCCCCCAGAAACCACTGGTTCCACCCCAGCCTCACTGTGGGCATGGGCATCAGCCCCAGCACCCACCACACACGTGCTAGGTGCTGGCCTGGGGTGGAGACAGATAGCACAAGGCCTGGTAGAGGCAGGTCCGTGTGTGAGGGGCCTCAAGGGGCAGGCACAGTTCTGCTCCACATGGCAGAGGTCAAGCAGAATCTAGGCTCCTTGGTGGAGGGGTGGACAATACCATCATCTGGGTCCCCGGCCGTGCCCAGCCACAGCATGCGAGTCTGAGCAGGGTCTAGGCTGCGTGAGTCAGGCCCAGCACAGTGACTGAGAATCTAGACAGTCTCCCTGCAAAAGGCTTGGATTCCATGGTGGTCACAACTAGGAGATGAGTCCAGAGGCTGATTCTAGGCACTCCATCATTGTCTCGGGGCCTGGGGTAACCTAAGGGGGAGCTGGATGCCCGGCAAGGGCAGAGGTAGAGGATGGGGTAAGAGGGCAGCTGGGGCAGGTGAAACACCTGGGCAGAGCTGGAACCCTAACCCTGAGTCTGTCTGCTTTGCAGCCCGTACCGCAGAGGCGGCTAGGAAAGCAGGCAGTAGCCATCTGCGCTGGGAATCTCACTGCCAGCAGCCCCTAACCAACAGAGCTCCCGTCACTGCATTACTGCCTCCAAGGCTCAAGGGACCCTGGATCTCCACTGGGTAAGATCCTATGTCACCTTGACCTCAGTCCCTTGAGCTGGGAGACTCTCCTCTCTGAGTCTCACTGTCCTATTATCTAAGACCTGCTATCTGTGGAATAAAGCTTTACCCACCATCCCACCACCACCATCACCACCATCACCACAGAGTGAGCCTGGAAAGCAGGCACTGTGTTGGGCATCATGCCCCAGCCACAAGCAGCAACTGGGCAAAATCCACCTATTGAACACATCAAACACTTACTATATAAATACTTATTGAGTGCCTAGTATGAACTAGTACAGAGGGGGACATGCTCTAAGCATGTGAACACAGAAATAAGTAACACAATCTCAAGGTGGTGCTCAGCTCTGCAATAAAGGAAATAAAACAAGGATGTAATAGTGAGTGACCTGGGAGGGTTTTTGTGAGAGTGGTCAGGGAAGGTTTCTTGGAGGTGGTGACATTCCAATGAAAGCTGAAAGAAGAGGAGTCAGCTATCCAGAGAGCCAGGGCAAGAGACAGGGAAAGGGAACAGCTGGTACAAAGGTCTAGAGGCAGAAGTGGTGAGTTAGAGAGGGCTCAGGTGTCTTGCTTGCCTGTCTAATTCTCTCTCTAACCTTGCAGGCTGGCCTATTGCTCTCTGGGGCAATGGGCTTTGTGCTCTGCCCTCATTTGTGGGGTCCTCTCTCTTGATGTAGGGATGAAGAGAAGGGAGGCAGTGGCCTCCTCCACACCTAGACATCACTTCCTCTCCCGCCAGCCCCTTCTAGCCAGTCCCATTCTAAGAGCAGGGACTGGAGGGGCTCTCTGTGTCCTCCATGCACCTTCTGAGGTCAGCGAGAAGCAAGATGCCAAACATCTGCTATCGTTCTGGGTGGAGGAAGGACCTGGAACTCAGCAAAGCCCCTTTGGATGCATTCCCAGGCTCTCAGCCAACTCCACAGTCTGGGGGCGGGGACCCAGGCACCACTGTCTAGGGTCACTCTGAGACAGAACTGGGGCTCAGGAAAGGTAGGGATTGTCTGCTGGCTGCTCCTGCCCCAGGACCAATTGCATTCTAAAAACAGTGCTTCTAGAAACTTCTAGAACTTTCTTTCTAAAAAGCTCCTCTCTGTATATCTCAGACAGTCTTAGTGCAGAGACCGAGATGTCTAGTGTGACCTGCTGCTAGCCCTTAGGCAAACCATCTCCTCCATGGCCTGGTCTGAGGCATGGGCGAGGAGAGGGCTGAGGCCATCTCGGTGTGTGAGCATCCTTCTTCATGTTTAACTCTCCTGACACTGTCCTTATACTTTCCCTTTGCACCAACATGCCTTGGTCACTTACACAGATTCCTTTATCCTTACAGTTGTGCTGAGGGATGCAGCCCACAGTGAGCAGCCGCTCCATGTCCTCTAATTATTTTTAAGGGAAGTGCAGTATCATCCTGGATATGGGAAGCAGAGCCACTGCCATAAGTGGGAGGGAACTGTGAAAAGAAAGTCAATGAAAACCAAACAGCATAATTAAGTTCTCACTAGGTCCGCTTTCCGCAGAGGCTCCAACCTGCTCTCTCTGGTAGGAAGGCCCTGAGGGAGGGTGTCACCTGAAGAAGGTGTTCAGATTGAATGGAAGGGGAGAGAGGGCTTCTGCCAAAGCACAGGCCTTGAGTGGAGGGCCCCGGCCCCCCGAGTGGAACTCACTAAGATCACTCAGAGAAATTGAGGCTGTAGAGGCCCAACAGCCTGAACTGAGGTCTGTAATGGGGGCTTTGGGGTGGGACCCCCCCCAGAAAGGGGCTCAGGTGCAGGTTCTCACTGCTCTTCCCACATCATCTCTCCCACCCAACAGCTGTGAGGTGCGACTTGGGCTCAAGTTCCTCACCCGTTCCTACACCTTCTTTCCCAGCCTCCTCTCCAAGCCTACCAGCTCTACTACAAGGACCCCCTCTGCCAGGAGCCTGCCCACTCCCTGGTCATCAATGGCAAGGTTCGCCTACGCAGGGCCTCCTGGGTCACCTATGGCACTACTGAGGCTGACCACCACTTGTACAAGGTGGGAATCATCTTCCACAGCTGCCATGCCCTGCTGGACATCACCAGGCGCCTCAACCGCACCCAGGCCAGCCATGACTGTGCCCAGCAGCTGCCCCCTGCCCAGGCCTGGGTGTCAGGGGCACTGTATGAGCTGCTGAGCTCCCGAGCCAAGAGGGACTGCATGGCCGCCCTGGGCTTCACCATGCACAAGCTTCAGCCTGGTCCGAGTGCAGCGCCACCTACAGCCGCAGCCCCGGGCCAGGCCCCAGCTGGTAGAGGAGCTGTACCTGGGGCACATCCACATCAACTGGGCAGAGAGGTGGCACTATCGGCCCACCGGCTACCATCGCCCGCTGCAGAGCACCCTGCTGAGTGTCAACCCTGGGATGGCAAGCTCAGAGCCACGACCTAGCAGGCCCTACCTGATCTGCTCCTGCCCAGGACCTTCATGCTTTCCCGCCCTGGTCTGTGGGCCACATGAAGTCTTTACTCTCCCTTAATTTCAAAGTAGTGATAAGTGTAAATAGTTTCCAGGATCCTTACTAACGTTAAAAAGAGGCAGGCAACAAAGTCAGAGGTTCTGGAAGCTGTAGGGATTTGTTATTTACATTCACATGAGAAGAAACATTAACTTTTATTCATTAAAGCAGCGATTTTCAATCTTCTCATCTCAGAGCACATAAATTAATTGCTAAAATTTTGCAGCATACCAAAAAAGATATTTTCTGCTGATCTGAGAAAAAAATTGGTATAATTTTGATTCATTGACACCTAACAGTTATTGTGTTGGCTGTTGACAATTTAAGGGAAAAGAGGTCAGTACCCCCGACTAAATAGTCAGGTATTGCATGTTTTAAAATTTTGTCAACACACCAGGATGCCTCTCCACACTGGTTGAAACCATTGAGTTAGAGGTTAGTAAAAAGGAAGTCAAGGTTAGGGCTCCAGGTTGAGAATGTCTGAACTTGGCATCCAAGGAACATCCTTCCAAAGTAGATGAAGGAAGAGACGGATGAGGTCAGGTGTCCCTGTCAAGTGCTCTTTGAGCCCTTAGACAACTGTCACATCATTCAGCAAGTATTAAGTGCCTACTTCAGACTAGACACTCAAGGAATGAAAACAGGTGGGGAAACTTCTCATCCCTGGGAGCACCTCAAGGTGGGGGCCTGGAGATGAACCCACCCCTCTTCTCCCAAGGCAGGATTTGGGGAGCAAAGAAGAAAGCACCAGACATTCTCATAATCAGAAAATCAGCCTGAGTTCTTTCCTAACCTCAAAAGTACTTCCTTTTTGGCAGCTGATGTTCTAGACCAGTGGTTGGCAAACCACATGTGGCTCGCAAGACGTGGTTTGCCACTCTGTTGACTAATGAGATTGCCAACCACTGTTCTAGATGGTCTGGCATTATTCCTACCTCAGAGAAAGTGCTGGCGGGGTCATGACTGGCCCACCACCTCATTAGGGAAACCCTGCACACAGAGGAAGGACCCCTGGTGCCAAGAAGGACACTTCCGTGTCTTCCCAGGCTGGGCTCCGGACAACCTCTGGCCCTTTGCTGCCTGACCAGCCCGTGTGGCCGGTGCCACCTGCAATGTGACAGAGGCAGAGGATCAGGACGTTTGCCGAGATGAGGAGTGCCAGATGCACAGACATTAGATTAAATGGCCCCTCTCCGGAAAAAAAGATGATTTCAAAGAAGGAGATGCTGCATATATTGTAATAACCCTAAGTAATGGATCAGTCATGACCTTCTGCTCTCTAAGGCCCAAAGCCTTGCCCACAACCCAACCAGATGATAAACAGGAACATTTTTAGAAGTTAATTTCAAACCAATTTGATCCCCAAACTCATTGCCTGGATATAGAGTCCTAATCAATCAGCCAGTACTCAACCAACAGCATCCAAACCTGGTGTCCCCTCTGGGGGTTAATTAGATGCACTATGTGCTGTTTGAGAAATAACTTTATGTAACAGGATTGAACCAGGAAAAGCCTGGCTCCTGCATCCATGCATTCTGCTGGCTGGAGACTTGTTTGTGAACACAGGCAGCCGGGCCTCAGCCAAATGAAGCCTGGGAGACTGACAGGTGGGTCCCTTCCTTCAACCCTTCAAGAGCATCAGAGAAGAACGTGCCTTTTCTCCTCTTCCCTTATAAGTACACCAGGTTCTCCATCAGTTTCTGCCCCACAGAAAAACGCTTGCCCCAAATTAGCAGCCAGCATCCCCAGTGTCCTATCTGCAAAAGGCAGTTTCATGCTGGGAAGAAGAGCGGCCCTGGAATCATGTTGCTGTGATGCCTTATGTTCTGGGGACACACATCAGCATGACAACAGCCAGGATGCGGGGAAGGGGGAGGCGGGGGAGGGGGAAGGCCAAAGTTAGAGTGGGCTTTCACCAGCCACACTGCCATGCCCTCCCTCCACTAGCTACCCAGCACAGTTTTGCCATCATTTACTAATATTTCAAAGCACCTTCAAATACTCTGGGTCAAAATCTCCCATATCAAAACCAATTACTTTTCTACATTATGGAAATCAAGGCAAATTTAGATTTACTGTAGAAATAAATAATAAGCTTATAATGTGGTCATCCAAAAAAGAAGAAAAATATTTCCCATCATCCAATATTTTCTTTCTAAACCAGCACTTACAGATACCACTTATTTGGCATGAAAGTCACCTAGGAGCAATATGTGAAAATCTCTTGTTTTTGCAAGAAGAAGAAGAAAAGAAGCTGATTTCCCAGCTGGGTCCCCAAGAAGTCTTTTCCCTTGCCCACCCTGCAAACACAGGTGTGTGCTAGTCCCAGGCCAGCCCTGCTGACAAGTGGCTGTGCCAAGCAGATTCACCTTTCAGAACGATGCTCGGGACTAAACTCTGGGCATCAGCTATCTTTAAAAAAACAACAAAGACTGACTACTCCCTCGAAATTCAGTTTAGCATCTGGTTGTTGTTAGTGTGCTCCCTGTTAACCCAGCCCCTGAAGATCCATAGGCAGGGAAACTGTAAATAAGGTCAATGAGAGGGGAAACTCATAGCCCAGGTTACAGAGAGCTAAGGCTGCACCTGACACTGTGGGGGTGGCTGGTTGTCCCTACTGTACATGACACCCCAATGGACGTCTCTGTGTTGTGTGTCTTTGCAATGTCCCAGCCATCTCCTCAGCACGGGCTCCAAACGATGGGCTCTACAGTCAGGCGTATTCCCATCCTTGATGCCATGTTCGCTTTCCAAGTATGTGAAAGGAAGGATGCTCACCTTCCAAAGTGAAATTTCTGGAGATACAGTCTCCACCCGGTAATGGAGATCCAGACTCCTAGGAGGGGCATGAAGTTTTCTGCATAGAAAGGGAATGGGGTCTGACTGACAGGGTTCAATGCATCTCTGAGACAGCCTTGGCTGGCCATCTAGTCCACTGGGTTTCAGCTTCTGCTACTCTAATATGTAACCGTTGCATGAGACATGCTTAGCACAGTCCCTGGCCCTCAGGGGCAACTATAAGCATGAAAGAGTAGAGAGAGTCTCCTTGGCAAGAAAACCACAATAAATCTCTACGGCCGAATTTTAGGACCAACCAGGCAGGGAAGGGAAAGAACCAATTCTGTCAAATCCCAGGACAAAGGGCACCTCCATTTCTCATCCATTCATTTATCCATCCATTCCTTCATCACTCAGCAAATTTGTTCCTGCTGTGACCAGGAACTTGCCAGGCCCTGGGGACAGAGCAGCCATAGAGACAACCCCAGCTTTCTAGAGCTTAGGGTCTAATGAAGGGGAAGATAGAAAGAAGGGAGAGGGGGAATGACAGGTCTCTCAGCACTAGAAAGGCCCTGAGGATGCCTGGTCAGGAAAGGTCTCCCTAAGGCCCCTCTTTGATCTGAGTCCTCGAGGACGAGGAGCTGATCAGCTATGTTCTGGGGCAGTAGTCGACAAACTGTAGCCTGCAAGCCACATGCAACTTGCGGGCCAAAGTTTGCCACTCTGTTGACTAATGAGTTTGTTGACCGTTGCCTTAGGGAAAAACACTTAAAAAACATTTTAATAATGTACTAATGTCTTTAATATGAAGTCAAAACTTCTGTATAAGAGTTACACAGTAGTTGGCAAACTCATTAGTTAACAGAGCAGCAAACAGCGGCCGATCACTGTTCTGGGGGATCCCAGGTAGAAGGGACAGTGGGTGCAAAGGCCCAGAGGGTCCAAGAAGAGTTGGAGGCTGGGAGTGGAGAGTGAAGGGTGACCACTGGCACCCCATCCCAGAGTGCACCCCGACTTCTCCAGCTGGGACAATCACTGCCTTTTGTGTGTCTCTTTCAGCACCACGCTCACCCCTACCCAGCCTGCAGCCTCATTGCCTGCTCTGACGAGCACCATCCTCCTGTGCTGCCTGCCCCAGCGGCCCTGCCCCTGCACCTGGGTGGCCAGTAGATCAGCCCCAGGTGCGAGGTGCGTCCTGCCGTGCACCAGGCTCTTCACCTTCCATGGGTACAATCACTCCTGGGAAGGGTACTACCATCACTTCTCAGACCCGCCTGCCAGCAGCCCACCTTCACTGTCTATACAGCCGGCTGCTACACCAGGGGAATGCCATTTGCCAAGGTCCTCAGTGGTACCAAGCTGGTGTTCCAGGTCACAGAAGCTCATGTGACCCCCATGGATCAGGTCACCACAGCCATGCTCAATGTCTCCGAGCCAAGCAGCTGCAGGGGTCCAGGGGCCTGGTCCCTGGGAACAGAACGGGATGTCACTGCCACCAATGGGTGCCTGCCTCTGGGCATCAGGCTCCCATATGTGGAATATGAGCTTTTCAAGGTGGAGCAAGACCCCCTCGGGCAAAGCCTGCTCTTCATCGGACAAAGGCCCACTGATGGTTCGAGTCTGGATACCCCCAAGAAGCGTCCCACGTCTTACCAAGCACCCCTGGTGCTCTGTAATGGGGCAGCCCGGGACTTCTCCAAGCTCCTCCAGCATAAGCCTCTGCTGCAGAAGTCCCTCAACAGTGGTTGATGCTGTTCTCCAGTGGCCCCTCTCTCCTTTCTGCTCCTAATTCTTGGGCTGGCCTTTCTCCAGTGGTTATGAGATTGGGACACCAGCTGACCCCAGGGACTCCAGCTTAGCACAGACCCCCACACCTATCTGTGAGAAAGGACACTCCTTCCCTGTTCTCTGTCACAGACAGGTGGTAGCCCTGCCACTGTCAGCTCAGCCTGCGTCTTGGTGGCTCAGCCCCTGCGCGCAGCAGTCCCTGTGGAGTACGTACTGCGGTGGGTTAGCGAAGGTGACCAGAAGCCTGGGCCTCGCAGCAATGTCCATTGCTTTGAGTTTTGAACACTGGCTCCCACCCTCCGTGGGCAGTTTGAGGACCTGCACCAGGGACTGGACCACAGAGGCCCCCATGGTTTGTCGCTCTGTTGACTAATGAGTTTGCCAACTGTATCCTTGGGATTCTGCACAATGGGGGTGAAGGTCTGCAGGGGACGCTGCTCCAGGCCTGCCCGTGTGAGGGAGTTTCCTTAAAGATCATTAATTCGAATTTAGCAAAACACACTCAGACCATGAATTACAGATGCCGCTCAGGCTCTCGGTTTCAGCTCTCTGGCAGAAGGCTGGCCTCTTTGGGGAAACTCAGCTTCCCCGAATCCCAACTGGGGGCGGCTGTGTGCACCTGTCCATGCTCTGCCAGGCAGGTCCACGCGTGGGGGTAAATGCAGCCAGCCTTCAGTGCACGAGCGTGTTCCAGGTGAGCCCAGGAATGCGGCGGTCCTTGCCCCCACCATGCTGGGCTGGCTACCGGGGACAGGTCTTTGGAGGAAAGTGGTGTTCCCAGCCTTGGGAAAGTAATTAATACTAATGATATTGGCATTACCACACACTCTGTAATTAGCCCTGCACAGGTGTTCTCTGTTTTCAAGATTCCCTGTGCCTCATGGGCAAGGAGGGAGAAAACAATCCCGAATTTGTTTCTGGGACCACTCTAGGGAGAGGGCAGGTAGCGGCTATGTGGAGACATGGAGGAGATGCTATTGTGCCCATGTGCTCTGCTCAGAGGCTGCCACCCAGGTGGGGACAGTCTGTGCCTCTCCAGTCCTGCCTGTGGCCCAGCGCACATCTGTGCACTGTAAAATTAACTGGCATCTTGGTGGGCGCAAAGGTTTCCGGGGCTCGGTGCCAACGAAGCACCCCCTCTCTCCTCCACCTGATTCCTATCTCTGGCTCTTGTCACGGATCTCAAACAATTGTCTGTGAAGCTAATGATGCTTTCAGAAAGAAGCCCTTGTCCTTCCGTAAGATTATGTGGGGTTCAATCAGCCTGCTGAAATTGCTCTAACTTATCTACCCATTCTTCTTAAAAAAAAAAAAACCCCACACACCACCAAGTTCATATTGTCTGAGAGTGACGAGTGTTCCTGGCATACTTACTAAAGCACAAGAAGTAATTATTTGTGGTCTCAGACTCCATTGAGTAGCGGGGGGAGGGGGGGTCCTTAGTGGGAAGGAGGGTGGGTGGTGCTAATGTGTACACGGCTGAGTGAGTCTTGTGTCTAAGGCTTGAGGCAACCATGCCACCATTTATCATCAAATTTGAATCTTTTAATAAAACTAAACAGTCTGAAAAATGTTCTCACCAGTTATTAAAATCAACCAAGGGGATTATGATCCTAGAGAAATGAAGTATCTTCCAGAAAGAGGATGAGACCAGTGGTAGCCATCACTGGCTGGCTGTTATACACCTCGAGGCCGCACTATGGCTAGCCCTGGTTAAAGCTCTAGAGCTTCCAGGACACTCTGAAGAAATCCCAACTTCTTGCTCACCAATGTCTGCACAGTCCCACTTGTCTCCCCGACTCAGGTTGCACCTGCGTTCCTTCTTCCTCTTGATCACAGCAAGCTGTTCCCCATCTCAGGGCCTCTGCACATGTTACTGCCTCTGCCTAACACCTCTTCCCCCAGATTCTTATAAGCTTGGCTCTTTCTTTTCATTCAAGCCTGAGACCACATGTCACTTCCTCAGGTGACACCCACCACCAGCATCCCCAAAGAGCAGCCTCCTTCTCTACTCCCTTGTCTTCTACTCATCCATCACCCTGTTGCTTTGTGTCATGCTTACTGACTCTGGGTCCTCTGCTGCGAATGTAAAAGGGAAGGACTGAGTCAGGCACCACGACCTTTCTGAGCAGGTCCTGCAGTGCCTGGCACTCAGTAGAAGCTCAGTGTGCCAGTTAATCTGTACCGAAACCTGTGAGGAGCTCACTGCCGCCATAGGTACAGCATCCCTGGTAGGCAGCCTGACAGTGTGGGTGACGTTTGACTGCTTCTTGCCCACGTCAGGCTCAGGGAGAAAGGTGCTGGCCGAGGCCACCAACAACTGGGCCTCCTCTGGCCTGGCATTGGGGGCTCAAGTCCCTTGACAGGGGTGAGATTCCTTGACTGTATTTGGGGTAAGTGATTCAGGGCTGATTTGCAGGACGTGGCATGAGCTACCTAATTGGGAGGCTGTGCTGAGGAAGAGAAGGTTCCTGTCCCAGCCACCTGGACCCAGGCCTCTCCCCTCCAGAGCTTCTTGGTTCCAGAGCCATGGGTACCAGTAGAAAATATCACAGCTGGAGACTGCTCCAGACTCAGGGCTGAAATAAGGAGGGTGGGTTTGGGGACTTATGGGTCTCTCTTGGCTCCCCACCGTGAGTCTGGCTCCCCCACATATAAGCCAAGATGACTTTAATCAAAAGAGAGGAAAGTAAAACCCACAGTTCTCGTTCAGAACAAAACAAAACAAAATTAATGTTCTCCATTGTATGTTCAGTCACGTTTAAAAGGAAAAAGCCGAGCAGCTGATAATTTCACAGCATAAGCTCCCAGGAGAGTAAATGAGCTTTTTTTTTTCTTTTTAATAAAAAGTTTAAATTGTATACAGCTCTCAGAGGCCCATTAACTAACAGATGCTGGTTATCAAAAGAAGTTATTTCTTTGCTTTTTCTAAGCGAATGTGTTTAATCTCCAAGCAGTGCTGAGAATGGCTGGCGGTAGTGTGACAGGGACCCTGCCACCGAGCCTGGTCTCCTGGGGTGGGTGACGCAAACAGGATGGAGCTGCAAGGGAGGGGCAGCAGCTTCCCACAGGGACTGAGTGAGGGCCACCTCAGGGCCACTCGTGTAGCCCTGTTGGGAGGGCCTACCCACCTCCAGGGCTGATCCTGGGTAGCAGGGGCCATCTCCAATCTGCTGGTGACCTTAGTGACTGAGAGCCAGGTTCCTGTCACAGACATGACCCATTAGGTGGAAGTGAGGACAGGAGTAAATTGCCTGCCTTCACAATCAAGGAATAACCTAGCTTTCAGACAGACCCCCTCTGACCCTCTTCCATCTCCACTCTCCTCCCCAGCCAGGTGGCTCCCTGCTACTCCTAATCACTTCCTGGACGCTCCCAGGCCTTTGCATGGGCCCTGACTCTTCCTGGAAGCTCTGCCACCCACTCCCACTCAGCCCCTTCCCACCCCTTTTATCTTCACCCCACAGTACTTGTCAGTCAAAGTCCCTCTTGGTTTCTTTCCTTTTTCCTCATCGGCCTCTCTCCTCTAGAATGAGTTCTGGACAGTGGCAAGTCTGTCTTGCTCCCCGCTGTGCCCCCAGTGCATGGCTTGAACATAATTGAAGCTAAGAAAACACTGGCTGAATGAATAAATGCTGGGTACTGGTTGGAGGCTCAAAACTCGGGCATCAAGGTGATAACCACATACTCTAAATACTGGCTTGGAATGTTGATGTTTCTATCTTCTTTATTTTTTTAATAAGATGGGCAAAACAGAACTCAAAGCTAGGAGCTGGAGGGTGCCTGTTCTGCTAACCAGGCTCTTTAGGAAGGGCATTGGGCCAATTGCTGCCTAGAACAGAGGTCCACAGAACCTGATGCGGGATCCGCAAGGGTCCATTTCGGGTTTCTTGTACCTGTGATGGAGGGGAGACTGGGAGACCCTTGGCCGCAACCTGGTGATTTCAGGAGCCATCCAGCCCCAGCACCTGGAAGGACCATCACTAGTAACAGATTCAAGAGGAATCCATGATGTGTCCTAAGAGGAAGGCTTTACACAGAGAACCTCCCAATGAGTATGGGTCTTTTCCCAGTGGCATCGTATTTATCTCCCAGGGATTAATAACCTACTATTCTTATTCCTATTTTGGTAATTTTTAATTCCACGGGAGCAAAAACAAAAATGGTCATTATTTCTGCTGAAATCCACCGTGTCAGTTGAATAAGACTCACATATATTAATGGAACACCAATATGTGCCAGGTATTGAACAGGGTTGCTGGGGAGAAAGATTCCACACTTCTGGCTAAAGTGGCTGATGGAACATATACTAGTATCTTACCTCTCCTTCCTCTGAAGCCTCATTAAATTACAGGAACATACTAAAAAGGCACAAATCATATGGATAAACACAAAAGGAGAAGAGAACACAGTCAACAAGAGATGTCAGCAAAATTCTGGAATCTGGAAAGCTGATAGGCAACGTATCATTGACAGCAGATCACAGAAAGCAGAAAAAAAGTGCTGGTTGAGAGGCAGAGCTTGAGGCAGGTCCACTCATTCCCCAGTGGCCCAGGGATTGGCAGCCCAGCCCCTGAATAACAGAAGAGCAGGGAGGCAGAAAATAGGAGGACTCATCCAAAGTATACCACAGTAATTTTTCCCCCAAATCCTGTCTCTAACCCCTGTAAGAAACCAGAAATTTAACCAGAGGATTTCTGGACTACGAGACAGTTCCAGGGCAAGGCTCAAGCTGAAAGTAGAAGTAGTGAAGAAAACTCTACAATAAAAGTGAGGGTGCATGGCTATCTTGTCTTTGAGAGATGGCGGCCAAGATTCCTCTGTAGAGAAACAAGCCCCAGGTAGACCAACTGCAGATATTGAAAGTCCTTAGGAGGTGTGTTTTAGAAACCCACCATTCATATACCATCTCCACCTGTGCAGGTGCCCATCAGCTCGCTAGTGCTTCACTCTACATAAGGACATTCAAGGTCACAGACATTGGAGGAAAGCCTCCAAAATAATAAAGACACCAATCTAGTCCAAAGAGCTTAGTAGGTAGAAGATAATGCAAGCAATAGAGCAACAATAACTATACTATTCTTAATGAAAAGAATGGTAACCTTTTAAAAACCACAATTTTTAAGTCCCTCTTATGGAACAAAGAAGAACACAAGAACTACAATTCTTTATTGATTTCAGAGAGAAAGAAGAGGGAGAGATAGAAACATCAATGATAAGAAAGAATCATTGATTGACTGCCTCCTGCACACCCCACACTGGGGATCGAGCCCAAAACCTGGGCATGTATCCTGACTGGGAATCGAACCATGATCTTCAGGTTCATAAGTCAACACCCAACCACTGAGCCATGCCAGCTGGACAGGAACTACAATTTTTTCAGTGAAAAGAAAATATTATATAACTACCAAGACTAGGTTGCCATCCTATATAATAAAAGCCTAATATACTATGTGTCTGGTCGTCCATTCAACCAATCAAAGTGTAATATGCTAATGATATGCTAAGGCCATTCAACTGCTCACTATGACATGCACTGACCACCAGGGGGCAGTCAACCAGTTGACCAGTAGCTATGATGTGCACTGACTACCAGGAGCAGATGCTCAAACAAATAGGTTAGCTTGCTGCTGGGGTCTGGCTGATTGGGACTGAGCAATATGGGCCAGACACGCCCTGGAGCCCTCCCGTTGCCCCTCCCTGGCTGGCTAATCTGTTTGAGTCCCAATCATGCCACAGTGGGTTCCCTTGGCCTGGCCTGTACTCTCTCACAATATGGGACCCCTTAGGGGGGTGTCAGAGAGCCGGTTTTGGCCCAATCCCACAGGTCTGGCCGAGGCACCACACTGGTGCACAAATTTGTGCACCAGGCCCCTTGTAAATAAATAATAGTACTGGAAAGGAAAGAATCCTCACAAATTATAAATTATAAATATAATAGGAGAAAATCAAAAGAAAGTTGAAAATTAAAGTTGAAGAATTTCCTCTAGAAATTTCTTTTTAAAAGAATCAGGAATTAAAATGCCATTAGATTTCTTAAGGGCAACTCTGGAAGCTGGCAGTCAGTGAATGATGCTTTCAAAATCCTAAGTCTGACTTCTAACCTTGATTTTTATATTTTTATACCTACTACAACTATCCACCTGGTAGGAGGGCCAGATATGTCAAGTTCTCAGAAAAACTGCCCCTCACATACCCCTTTCTCAAAAACCTGCTAAAGGATGGGCTCCACCAGAATGAGGTAGTAAAACAAAATGAAGCCAGAGATCCAGAAAATAGGGAATTGGCCCAGAAAAGAACAAAGAAGGGAGTTCCCAAGATGAGGGTGAATGAAAGGTCCAGAGAGCAATGAATCTACAAGAGAATGCAGAGCTCCAGAATGACCTTTCTAAGGAAAAACATAAAAATCACAGATTAGCTGAAATGTGAATGTACTCAAGAGATTTCTACTCTGTCAGGGTCTAGGGCTGAATTTATGATAGATCCATAAGAAACAATGCAAAAAAAGATTGATATTTAGTCACCCAACGTGGGAAATGGATATGTATAAAAGGGAAATGTATCATAGGACATACATAGCTGTGAACAATACTTTAGGGAATCTTGATCATGCAAAAGGATACTGATGTGACCAAAAAACACACTGTAAGAAGCAGAGGAAAGGACAGCATGCTTCCAATGGGGTGGAGAAAAATGTTCTTAGAGCTAGACTCTTGTCTTCCTTAGAAGGACAATGAAAAAATATCTAAAAGTGAAAAGTCAACCCTTCTATATTTTTGAACAGCCATGTTGTTCAAAAATATAGAGGTTAATACCAGAAGAAACAGTGCTAAATGTCCACCTCCCATGAGATGAAGACCAGATGCTGGTTTCTATCATGAGCTGTTAGAACTATGGCTGACCCTTGAACATAGGTACACCCACTTACATGTGAATGTTGCAATGGATACTGTAAATGTATTTTCTTTTCCTCATGATTTTCTTCATAGCATATTGTAAGAACAGAGTCTATAATACATATGACATACAAAGTATGTATCGGCAAGGACAAGGCTTCTGGTCAAAAGTAGGCTATTAGCAGTTGGTTCTGGGAGAATCAAATATTATATGCAGATTTTTGTTTTACTACATGGGGGTCCCTGTCCCTCCCTAACTGTATTGTTCAAGAATCAACTGTGTTTAGATTTTTATACTACACACATGAAATGCTTTGGTAAAAATTAAAAGTACAAAATCAAATCTGACAACAAAACCTAGAACTTCCCCTCAAACTGCTTTCAATCCAGTTAATGGTGGAACATGGTTAAGAGGTTTCTGACACTTTGGGGTGCAGATAGGGGTGGTAGGGTGGAAAGGAAGCTGGTGTCTGAAGCACGCTATGCCATCAAGTGGATAGTGCCAGCTAAGGGGACAAGATAGCATTCAGAGTCTGTGCACACTGGGCTCCTTGTCAATGTCTGAAACAGGAAAACACTGGGGGTAATGCCCAGAGGGTGACAATGGCAGGGCCCTGGCTGTGGGCCAGCAGCCCCTCCCCTCCTCATTCAGGAACTGGATGACTACTCTGTGATGGTTTTGTCATCAGTAATAGAAAACACTGTCTATGTTTGGAGTCACCTTTAGGACAAGTAGTGTGACCCCATGGATGGGGGATGTGATATAAATGTGGGTCTTGGCCTAACTGCAGAATACCTGCCCTTCCTTCCCACTTCCTTAACACCTTTTTTGAAGAGGCATAAAGATACTTCTTTCCCAAAGTCCAACACTGACTTTTTTCTAAGTTTTTACTATTCCTTTTCTTCTCTGATGCGACTTGAACAGTCAGTCGAATGTTGCTAAGAAAAGAGACAAAACTAGGAAGTGCAGTTTCAGAGTGTTTCCAGTTTCCCATGGTGTACGTCACACCTGTCACAGGACCCTGCAAATCCTTAGGGAGTAGGTCTGTCCTCAAATGCACTAACAGATAATGGCCAGTCAGTGCGGTTATTTCTTTGGAACAGCTCCTTGTATTGTTCAGAAAACACTCTGTCACAGCTCTGACTTGAACCCTTTAAAGATTACCACCATTTTCAGCTCCTCTTATAGAAGCTCTGGTGTCTGGGATGCCCAAATCTGCCTCCTCTTTTGTGTCATCTGTGAACACCAGTCAACAGGACTCCCACACATAAGTGTGACACAGGCATTTGGAAGAAGACAATAGTGAGCTCGCTGATCCAGGGCACAGGTCGGAGTTCCAGGGTTTGGCTGTAGAGGCTACTTCTTTCCTTCTGCCCAGCCCATGTCTACCCCCTTAGCTTCGATCCCTATTCTTATGATAACATGGATCCCTGTGCCGACATGTGAATATGACTGAAAACCTTCATTTCTGTGCTCTGACATCAGTCCCGAGTGTGGTAAGCCTGTTTCCCTGATCTTATTCCCCCCACATCTTTGTGAGTGTTCAAATGGCCTTTACTCATATGAAAAGCAGCTCAACCTCATGCAAATATATATATATGCAAATTAAAGCTAAGCAATCATGTGACCTCTTCAGATGAGCAAAGACACAGAAAGCAGACAACAAAGCAGACAATGCAGCCTCAGGAAGGGCTGGGATGCGGTTGGTTCTGGACCAGGAGTAGCTGTACCCTCCCTGGAAGACAAACTAAACCACTTCTAGGAACTGTCTGGATATTCTCACTCATTTAGAGGGCTGTTTGCTACAGCTGTTTGCAGCAGCTAGACTAGAAACTACAGAAATGACCCCAGGAGAGGGCTGGCTCAGTGAGTTATGGGTCCATCACACAGAGAACTACAGTGCCACTGAGCAAACACACGGATATGAAATGACCTCTAACATACAAAGTCAATGTGCAACACGAACAATAGGATGGGTAGTGAGTGCTGCCACTTGTAGGAAAACGCAATGGCCATGCGCATGCAGTTACATGTGCACACACAGATGTGTGTGCACATAGACATATGTACTCAAAGGATCTCTTAGAGTCAAATAAGAAACACATAAACCAACAGTTTCTGGAGAAAGAAAGGGGGTTTGAGCTTAGATAAAAGCTCACTTTGTATTCTCTGCCCCTTGGCCTTACATGAATTCTTACCATTTAAGCATGAAGTACTTTGACAAAAGAAGCTAAAATTTTTTCACTAATATGTCAACAAGATAACACTGTGACATTGAAACTATCAACTATTGCTTAGGACAGGGACCACACACCTTGCAGCCTCTGACAGGTGGTGGCCCACCCAGTAAAAGTGCGGTTAGGCCTGGCCACCAAGCTATGGCTCTCTGGGCAAGAGTTTCCTCATCAGAAAAATGAGGACATTGACCTAAGCCATCTCTTAAGTCTGTTTTCTGGTGCAAAATACCTATAATCTTCCATTTAGACCAATTTTCTGTACCTAAGCAGCAGTGGGAGAGTAGTGATGGGCTCTAGAATGTTCTCTAAAGCACATCTCAAGGCTCTTAAGCCATCCATTCAAAATAATTTTACACTGAAGCATCCCTTAAATATGTTCAGAGCACAGAGTTTATTGAACATAATACAGAGACTACTAGTACAAAAGTTTGTGCCTGGGCAGGGCGGGCTTCTTCGGGCTGCCACGGAACATGTGAGAGCACGTTGTGCATGTCTCCTTGGATTTGCACACAGTGGAAATACATCTCCTTCCTTCTGGCAAATGCCATATCAAACCAGAAAACCTCCAACCGATTACACATCTCCATTGTCTGGCAGTGGAGAATCCTTTCCTGCACCAACTTTTAAAATGAATCCCATGTCCAACTAGGAAATACATCAAAGAAAAAATATGCAATCTAAAGCATTCAAAGACATCCTTAAAACATTAAATTCCCCAAATGTTAATGTACATTGAAATCACAATGAAAACACGTTGTGGAGATCTCTCCAGACAGAGGGAAGGATGTAAAGCAGGGAGGACAGCAGGACGTACTAAAATACTTCTTGACTCAGAGAGGAGAGGAGATGTGAAGGGAACATTTAAATACATAGATCATTCTGAGTTTCTTATAGGAAATTCCAAATGGCAGTAGTTTATAAACTGTCTTTAAAGAGGAAACACTACCAACAGAAATGAGAGCAAAATGCATTTTTCTAGTCTACATATAAGCTTGGATCACCTTATTGCTTACAAATGAAAACCACAAACCAATCACTCCCATTGATTAATTTCTTGGCATCTCCCACGGTAATTAACAGAGAAGGTGAACTGATAAATGTTTGCTGAATGAGTAAGTAAATGAGGAAAAGCAAGAAGCAGTTCTTGTCCACGTGATCTCAGAATTAGACAATCAAATCTGATCTTTGATTCCAAGTAAAAGGGTCAATGAGAAAAAAAATTTAAATGAATGCTGGACGAGAGGGTAGCAGCTGAAATTAGTTTACTTCTGAAATCCTAAAGAAAGATGGGAATACAGGCAAAAAGAAACAGCCCTTTGGGTGTTACATGGAAAGCCATCACATCAAGGTGAGCAACACGCAAGCTCATTGATCATCAGCTTCAACTGCGAAAGGCGAAGCGTCCTTGTTAGCACGAAGACTTAATAAAATTGTGTTAAGATGGCTGATTTGTCTCCCCTGGTCGGTGTTTACTGAAGAGAAACAGAAAATAAAGGTTAATCTGTTTGGTATCAGCCAGACCTGGCTTGGGATACCAGTGAAACGAAGCTTGGGAGCCACAGTCCCACCTGAGCAGCCCTGGGGAGGTTGGAGGGGGAAGAAGGGGGAGCCTGCTGCTCATCAGAATGCAAGCCTCAGGACAGCACTCATATCCATTTAACAAAATGATTAAATATACATCAACCCCCAGGGATAATAAAGTAATTGTAATGGGGTATTGTCACAGGATCAATGTTTCCAGGTTTAAAAATAAACATTAGCATTTATCTAGTAGCAGAAAACTATTATCCCCCAGTACTGTTTTATTCAACTGACATCTTTTAATCAAGGCAATCCATATCGTGGCAGCATTCCAAGGTATCATAATTGCAAATATTTATGGCAAGTGAGATAATAGCTATATTTTTGTTGCTAACTTTGTCTTTCTTTCCTACGGATCGGATGCCAACATTTTCTAATGAATTAATTCCATTACGAAAAAAATCCGAAGTAATTACATTAATGGGGCAGCCTCTCATCCACCTCCACAGTTTCACTTTTAACTATGATGCACAGCTGTGGGTGTGAGCACACACCTTCTAAATTATTCAAAATATCTCGGTAATGAAGATAAATTAAAACAAAACCTTATTTGTCAGTGGGGTGAACCCACCCCTCAAAGGAAGGTCTGAGTACCTTGACATGAGCTGGGTGTGGCCTTATGCACCCCAACTAATGTCTCAGAGGCCCACAGGCCTCGGATAAAGAGTAGGGTTTGGGAATCTGGCCTGAGATTTACTTTCCCAGCCTTTCAGATTTGCCTCTGGGCCAATGCTCCAGATTAGGGTCTGCTATTACTGGCTCCCATTGGCGATTTCCCGGAGAAATGCATCCTGATTCGTGAGAGCTCAGACCGGCAGCTGGCTGTTTCCTAACCCTGGTAGGCCTCTCCTGTGACGCCCATTCTAACGAGCTGTCCTGGCTCCCAGTTCCTTTGGGCCACTACTCTTCTCACTCCCTTCCAAGACAAACTGCTCATTTGCTTCCTTGTTGAAGCCCTAGACTCACTTCCAGAAGCACGGGGACAGAGGCTGCAGGCATTGGGAAGATGGTAACGCATTTCTTCACTGTCTGACATATGTTCAGTTTCAAAACCAAAAACCATCAGAAGGAAAGTCCTGATTCTAGCCACTTTCTCATAAAGCAAATACATAAGGTATGAGGATGGCAGATGCATAAAGGTGTATACCACCAGTGTGAGATGGGGAAGTTAGCTCACCACAGCCTTCCCTGAGGTCACTATGTGACTCTGAGGTTGAGACAATGTCCCAGTAACTAGGGCCCTTCACGTGGGGTACATGTGGGCCCCAAGGGCCTGATTGGATCCACACCCAGGTACCCTTCAGTTAGGATTAAGCCACAGCAAACTCAGCCCAGGCTTACTGGAAATAGGACTCCTATCTTTTGATTCATTCCATAGTTTTACTGCTCTTCCTCTAGCCTGATAAGCTCAAAGAAAAGGGGGAGGGGAAGTTTCTTTGGGATCCAAGGCCACTGCCAGCTCAGTCTCAGAGGTCAAAGTCATTCCAGTGTTCAGGTGACTATGCAGCCCATGTCCTGTTTTTCTCCTTACTTTTCTCTTATAAATCAAGAATTTCACACACCAGAAACAAAACAACTTTGTAAATGGGCCAGTTCTCTAGAAAAGAAACAAAAAATGACAAATGGTATTACATTTTGGCATAGATTCAGAGTTTGCAAATATAGAGATTTGTCTGTGCAAACAATATAGGCATTGGAAAAATGGGAAGCTACTTACATATGGTACATCACACACACACACACACACACAGCTTGTTTTCAAATTAATTTGAAAGGCTATTTAGCTCTGAGCTATCACTGCCTTCAGTTTTGTCTGACTCACCACCACCAGCACTGGTATCTTTTGATAGCAATTCTGTTCCTAGAATTTGTTTGAAAGCGTTTAGGTTTACACGGATCACTGGAGGTTCTTCGTTTCCCCCCTTTTGTGTTATGTAGGTATAAGCTAGGTATAAGCCATCTCTCTAGGCATAAACTGTCCACAGCTAAAAATCAATTTTGATTTTATCAGTATTTATTACTGCTGCTGCCAGCAGTTTAGAAAGACTAATGAGGGAAAACATGCAAACTAGGAGAGAAAAAATTAAAGCTGGGTCCTCACACCTACAAATGTTACAGTCTGCTCTCTTCAAGAGGTATTTTTGTATCGTGCCAAGGGAGCTTAAATTATCCATTTAAAAATTCGATCAATAAAAATTTATGGCACCCTATTATTGCTTATATCTCAGTACTTGCAAGCTACATGGTGAGTATTTCTGAAACAAGGGCACCAGGCTTTGAGGTGCTACAGAACTAGCAATCAACCTGCCTGCAGTACCCAGCTCTGTTCCTGGCCAGCACCTCAACCAATGTCAGCCTCATTCTGTGCTAGTTTATTCCATTTTTCTGACTCCCACCCTCTCAGAACAGAACACATAATCGGACTGCGAACATCCATGTCTCTGCCTTATTCTGTTTTCCCTTTCCAGAAAAGCCCCCCGAAATGTGCGAGTTTCTCCAGGGCTAAGCTCTCGAGTGTTACCACTCTTAAAGTGGCCCCTGAACCTTAGTAGCACTGGCTCCCTCACACATTCATTCCCTTCTGACACATTCCTTACTGATCAGGACAATTCAGAGAACAGCCAATCTCCCTGCCACTACTCTCACTGGGGAGTTTCCTTCTCCCACTCAGCCAAAAAGTCCCACAAAGTAACATGTTCCCCAAATTCGAACCTCTAAAAGGGAAATTTTACAGGATGTTTAATCAGAAAAAAAAGAGACAACTCTGGATTTAAAATTTTGACTTTTAGCTACAGAATGCCCACATACTCTTAAGAAGTTGAATACGCTGTCACGTTCAAAGACTCAAAACAGGCTTCCAGGCACTCTAAGAATTTAATCACCCTAGGGAGACACCAGCAAACTACAGCCTTCAAGGCCAAATCCAACCAACTGCTTTTGTGACTCAAGCTTTATTGGAACACACAGCCATGTCCTTTAAGAGCAAGTGTGCAGACCCTTCTCCAGAGCCACAGGATGTTTGCGACCTTTCTAACCACTCCACTTCCCTCCAGGGTTGTCTGCTGTGGTGCCCACACCTGACACATTTTAGGCCATACACTTTGCAGCTCTCTACCAAAACCCACATGGAAAAACCAGGGAGACTTATTTACAACTGGGCATCTTTCCATGGCTGCCTGCTCAAGTGCAACTGGTGTGACAGGTGCAGGATGTACTCAGGATGCAGTGACCTTATTGTGAGGATAGGAAGTTACTAACCAATCTCCCGCCTCCCAGGCTATGTCCTGACTGGATCATCAGAGCCAGAACTTCAGGCCTTGCTGCCCAGCCAGACTCGAGGGAAGAGGACTCAGGGTATATGGCTACTAAGAACTTCTTCCTGGTGATGAATCTGTCTTTTAAACCCACTTGCACACTAGAGCCATGCTCAGTGTACCACCCATTAGCCTCTTCTCTTCTGCTGGGCTCCTTGACCCAAAGGGAAGGTTTCTTTGCCCTGGGAGGCAGGCAAAGCAATCTAAGGGCAAGGAAGACCAGGGCTTATGATGTTCAGCAATTTTATTTTTATACTCGAAATTGAAGCCAACACCCCAAATGTGTGTGTGTGTGTGTGTGTGTGTGTGTGTGTAATTAAACATGTATTTTCTTATGGGTATGGTACATTTTAAAATCAACCTTCCAATGACAAAATAATGATGATGATAAAAATAATAATTCCTCGCATATAGCAAATACAACAAAATGACAAAAGAGCTCTGAATTTGGGGGATTTATTTTACTTTTTTTTCTTTTTAAGATGCTACATAGTAAAACAGAATTGGGTTGGTCTTTTATGGCATAAAATGATTCTACAGTCAAACTCTCAAGTTACCATGTGCTAGATGGACTACCTGCAGAGCCCCTTACGTACCCCTCCCTGCCCCGGCGGCTGACTCCCTCACCTAACCCTCTGCTGCCTGACTCATTGCCCAATCCCCAGCTGGATCTATAGGACCATGCTTGTGGTTCCTCTGCTGGAAGTAAGAGAACAATATAAAAGATCGGCTGCTCTTCTCCATTAAAAAGGGTACAATCGAATTTACTGTTGCTACTACAAATTTCCCTCCCTCTGACAGTTGTAAATTTTTTACACAGAAGAATACTTCCTGGCTGCTGTTCTCCAACATTCAAATGAACTGCATATCTGTATATGCGTATGCAGAGCCCACAGCCCTCTGGCCATGATGCCAGTTTCAATTGTGGCATTAGGTAGCACAGGTGATTTTTAGGCCATAACATTAACTATAATCTTGTGACGAGAAAACATGAGATGAAATACATTAGATAAGTTAAATATGCATTAAACATCTCGGAATACAGTTCAATCACATGATGTGAACCAATAGGAATTTAGCTTGGTCCCTTTAAGAGAACAAAGCACTGGCTTTTCCTTGCAAAGTATGTGCCAGTCGGTGCCCATGCCCACCCATGTCCAGCACCCTGCCCATGCTACCACAGCACAATTCTTCTCAGCGGCTGACTCTACTTATCAGTCCCAAGGAACTGATGGTCTGGGCATCACACGGACAGGAAGCCTGGGAGCGAGTGAGCAGCAAGGAGGGATGGTATTCCCACCATGCTGGGCTCTGGCTCCCGGGCCGGCATCCAGGTAAGGAAGAGAGTCATGTTTTCAGAGAGGTAACCAGTGACATGGACCAAGGCTACGGATGTTTAAAATGACATTTACAACATGCCATTACTATTTAATTATGGCTGCCCTTGTCATTAAGAAAGATCATTCTTTTCCCCATCATGTATTATGCATTTGCATCTTTCTAAAAGATTGTTACATTGTGTTATATTTGTGTATGGGTGCACTCGCAGGCGCGCAGGAAGGGGTAATTTAAAAGGCAAGACCTGTGAGATGTCATCATACATAATTTCTTTTTATACATGGTTATGATAAATTTAAATCCCATGATATGCAGATCCAACAATCCAAATGACCCCCCTCTGCATGCTGCCTCTACAAGGCGATCTTCCCTATGATGACACCAACGATGAAGAACAGGACCACCAACGCAAGCAGCCGGGTACTGAGGCCCTCCTCCTTCCCTGCCGTGGCCAACGCAGGAATGGGGCTATTGCTCTGCACCATCTTCCTCATTCGAAGTCCATCTTCTTCCTGAGGGAGCAAATGCACGTTTCAGACAATCCACACATCAGAAGTGTAATCAGCTGTACAGCTTAGCAGGGGACTTTCACACCCACACTCAGGCCCCATGATGTGGTCCAACCTCCTTATTTTGAAGCCTAAGAGGGGGCTGATTTGAGGCCACTAAAAAAATATTATAAAAAAATTTCTTCCATACATCCTATACATTTTTGCACCACAAATCCAAGCAGGGCACACCTTGGTTCCCCATGACTTAGAGAAAAAAAGCTCTTAAGATGGTCTAGTCTGGACACACCCACTTTCTTGGCCATGTCTCCCAGGGCTCCTCTTCACCTATATCCAATCCCATCCCCTTTGTCCTTCCTTTATTACACAGGCTTCCCTAGTGAAGTCACCAGTTTTTTAAATGATAGGTATTTCTCAAGGCAGGAATAAAATCACAAGAAACTTGGAAGTAGGAGACCTGGAAGCTTTCCAATGCAGTACTGTATACAGAGTGGGTATTTGATGAGTTACATGTAGACTGCTGGATTCTCATTATTCAAATAACATGAATTTGGAATATTAAAATGTGACTAAACTTGATACATGCATCTCAAATATTTTCTACTTGGTGCAACATTGCTTTTCCTATATATAAAAGTACCTGGCTACATTTCTCCACCACTAAGTGTGCAAGGAATGGCCCTTCTTCCTCCTTCACTGCCCCAGGCCAGCCCTACGTTCCTACACCGGACATGTACCAAAGCCTTCTTATCTGCTACACAGCCATACTCTACAGCTAAAACTCTGGCTAACGACCCATGTGCTCATCCCAGGACCCACAAACCAGCTGCACTTTCCCTTCTTCTTTTCCTTCTATTCCTTCACACCCACCTAGTGCCTATCAGGTCCTGAAGACAAGTGGCAACCAGCCTACCAAGCTGACCCTCCGTGTATTTGTGAGACTGCTTGTCAGTCTGTGTCAAAGTTTGTGTCAATGTCTCACTGCTATCCCTGTTCTTAGGTAACTTTTCAAGGGCAGGACTGCTCCCATTTGTACCCAAAGCACTGGGTGCATCGTAGGGCTGGAAATTTGTTGGCCAAATAAAAGAATGAAAACAAAACAAGAAATCAGTGTCTGGCAGGATAAAGAATCTTCTAATGGCAAGATTGACCTGATAATATTTTAAAGATATTCTGCTTGTGGGACATGGCCAATATCAATCAATGCACAGTGTGATAAATGACTAGTGTTATTCAATTAACTTAAAAAAAAAAATGGGCACAGCAAAATACAGCGTTTACTTTATTGGGTTTATATAGAAGCTATTTCTACCTATTTATCACTTTAAATGGCACAGAACTCTGTTTCTGAAGAGAAATATACTCAAGAAGAAGCTTTAGGCGTATCTTAGATTTTTAGCCAAGGAGTAAAAAGCTTCCTAATTTATTCCACTGCATGAGGCCAATGAAGACTTCTGCAGGGAAAGAAGACAGTGCCGCTTCCCAGGCACTGACAGTTTTAGACCGACCACACTGTCAGAATAAAAGAGAAGAGTCAGAGGAAATGAATTTGTTACAAGAAACGAGTGCTGTGGTAGAGAGTGAAAACCTATTACATGCTTGGGTGGCACAACCAAGATGAAGGGAATAGGTCAGCCTCAAAATTTAAGCTGCAACGAAAGTTCCTCTGATCAAATGATTAGAAGTGTTTTCTTCACTACCATGTCTAGAACAGACACACTTTTAAAGCTGGAAGGGGAAAGAGATCCAGGAGATGCTGTGATTAACACACATTAGACTCAGAGCTAGTTCAAGTCTGTTTCCACACCACCACAGGCCTCCATGGCGAGAGCAGTGCCCCTCCCCCTTCCTCTACCACCCAGTGTGGCCTGACCCTCCAGCACCAATGCCAGCCATCTTGCCCATGGCTGGACACGGATTTCTCCTTCCACAGTCTCCACCTACCTACTCTGACAACTTCTCCAACCCCATTACCATGCTCATAGTGTAATGAGGGCTTTATGCTTAGATTCATTTAGAATCTTCAAAAGTCAGAATTATGCCTGTGTTAAAATGGAGTAGAGGTCAGTATCTACTCTCTTCAAAAAAGAGATTCTCCTCCAGTGGTGATGAAAAGGGATTTGAAAATGCAAATTCCACATAACCACTGCTGCTTTATTTTTTATCTCTAATATTCAATTTACACTAATGGAGGGTGAGAAGGTTTTTTATTGTTTTTTTGTTTTTGTTTTTTTAAACCAGAGACAACAGTTTAAATAGACTCAAGTTCTTGATGGAGGAAGAGGAAGTTCAAGGCCTCTTTGAGAAACTGATGAAAGCTATGGAATTTCTCCCCTGGGAGAAAAGTGCGCAAATACAAACAACCCTACAAATTCAGGGGTTCATCAACTTCCCTTCCCCAAGATCCTAGGGAAGAAGGAAGAAGCCCCCGTTCTCAGATTTCAGAAAAGGAAATGCTGTTACCTTGAACTGTCTGTTCTCTTCGCGCAGCCTCTGGACTTCACCTTGCAGCCTCTTACATTCTTCCATCACCTTCTTAACTTCAGTGTCATCCAAAGAAGAGCTCAGAGATTTAGACACCGTTGATGTTTCTGTCTTTGATGCAGTTGTGGATATAATTTTATTTATTTCTACATCATGCTGTTCAGAAATAAATGAAAGCCCAAGTGTCACCAACTATATAATAAAGGACTTTTTTATGCAAAGTAAAGTAGCTCTCAGCAACACGTTACGTGGCAGCCTTTCATCCACACTGCAAGATGTCACGTTTATTTAAAAATGGATCACTTCATCTAGTATCTTAATATTAATGACCTAAATCAACTGGGCCCCAGAAATTATGGAGAAGGGCAAATAACAAAGTCCAGCTGAGACTAATGCTTCCAAGGAGGAGGAAAAGTCTGTATGTATTGTACCATCAGACTCCCACCATGCAAACATTAGCATGCGGTAATTGTGCAAGCACAGGAACTCTTACCCACAAATTACTGTCACCGTGAAGATCTGAACATCCTATGACTGGCTGGGCAGGGGTGGGAGGCCAGGGAGGACACAGAGGGCATTTAGTTCATAAACTTAAGAGTTTAGAAGCTGGGATGAAGGTGGAATGAGTGCAGTGTCTGCAATATTTCAATTTGGGAAAGCTACATGTGCCCCCCCATCCCCCCATTCCCCATTTCCCTGTGTTATGAAATCATCTTGAGACTGTCTAGGGATGAGTCAGTGGGGGGGGAAGGGAGAAAGGGCAGCAGGAGGATAGAAGGGGGAGCCAGTGGCATTAGAGGCTCAGGGATACTGAGGAGAGCTGTCCTGGGTGGTGGGGTTCCAAGTAATAACCTAGAACTACTCATCTAGTTCTACTGACCTGTCTAGCTCCAGCCTTTATTTTCCATAGAAGAGTGAGGCACAATAAGGCAAAGCCCCAATCTACAAAGCCAGTGGTTGGCAAACTGCGGCTCGCGAGCCACATGAAGGTCTTTGGCCCCTTGAGTGTGGCTCTTCCACAAAATACCACGTGCGGGCACACATACAGTGGGATTAAAACTTCGTGGCCCATGCGCAGAAGTCGGCTTTCGGCTCTCAAAAGAAATTTCAATCGTTGTACTGTTGATATTTGGCTCTGTTGACTAATGAGTTTGCCAACCACTGTACAAAGCTAATGTATCACAGAACTCGAGTTAGGACCAGAATACAGGTCTCACAACTTCCAAAACTGACCTTCCCAGGACATAATGTGCAATTCAAAGAAGCAGAATAATGATCATGTCAGTGACTGTGCAGAAAGAACATACTAAGTAGTTCTGACACAGATCCAGAGCATTCTTGGAGGTCATTATGGGTAACGTTCTCAGAAGGTCTCAGCAATTAACAGCCAGGGTAGCTAATCCTCCACCTAGGCTTCAAATTATGTTTTTAATACAATTTAAGTTTTTCTGACTAGGTTGAAGGGAGTCCATATTAGCATTTCAGTCTTCTGTCTTCAACTAGAATCAAGAAAGGGCCATGCCAGGCCAATGCCTCAGTTTTACACAAAGAGAAAAGTGAACGGCAGCCTGGGAAAAGCCATTCCTTGGTTTCACTCCTCACACAGCACAGAGGATTCTCAATGTGGAAAGCGGGAGTGGGGGTGGGTTTAGAGGAGCACATTTGTCAATGTCTGGAGATATTTTCAGTTATCAGGACTAGGGAGTGTTACCAGTATTTAGTGGGCAGAAGTCAGGCATTCTATAACCCACAGCAGAGTATGGAGCCCATGTGTTAGTCTGAAGTGGAGATCTCACCTCTAAAAGCAAGTTTGACAGCAGCAGGAAGTGGGGTTATGGGACAGAGAGGTGGTGCTGAGGGAAAGAGCAGACTGGAGAACCTTTAGGTTCTTTGTGAAACAACAGACACTACGTGCTTAACACCTGTCTGTCAAGCACCATGATAAATGGCAAATTATTCCCTGTTTTAGTCTTACCCCACGAAAGAGCGACCTATAACTCTGTCAAGTCAAAGATGCTCTTTGGGATCAATCAAAGGACTTGTATCTATGCATATAACCATAACCAATGAACATAGACACTGGGAGGTTGGGGTATGCCTGGGAGGGAGGGGGGGCAATGGGGAGATATGTATAAAAATTAAAAAAAAAAAAGATGCTCTTTGGGATTTATAACATTTCCACAGCCAACAGGTTGTACTTTGCAAGGGTAAAGATTATTCCAATTAGTTGTCTCTCTGCAAGTCTTTCAAAGGCTGATTTTGTGGGGACTCACTTATTTGTTGACTTAAGCTTTTTTTTTTTATGCATCGGAAAGAGGAAAATAATGTGCCAACTTAAATCTTGGTTTTGCAGGAGATGGTATGCAAATAAGTATCAGCTTGCAACATTCAATTATTGTTAACTATAAATATACTTACTGGTTTATCATTTTCTGCTGGCAATTCAAACACACATCTAAGTTTTGAATCCATAAGGTCTTCCGGTTTTGCCTCCTTCCACTAAAACAATTTAAATTTAATAATCAGGATATTATAAAGCTGCTGGAAGAATCATTTTGTTCCTATAACTGACAATTTCAGAAAAATATTCTTAATGAGAAAGCCCTGATATATATCAAATAAAGAAATTAAGTCTGCGGAGATTTCAATATTTTCAACATGACAAGATTAAATATAATAGCTTTCCTGAATATTTATTACACTTCGCAAATCCCAGTCTTGCTGCCTACCTCCTCAAAGTCAACCAATGACCCCCTGTTGCTAATCTGTGGGAAGCACTTAGAAGAGAGAAGGCCATGGCTGACGGTTGGATCCATGCTGCCAACAACCAACAGGGCACATTAACCAGCAAGCCTTGTTTGCTGCTCTCCTTCTCCCTCTGTCTGTTGATACAGGTGGCTTCCTAACTAAACCCTGTTCTGGGATGCTGCATTCCTGGTTTACTCTTCCTCCTTTTGAAGTAGGAGATGGGATTCGGGTGTCCTGAGAATTGCAGCCCAGTCCATCAGGAAGGTTACAATGCAGAGAAGGAACAGACTCCCAGCCCTGCCCCAGGACCAAGAAGCAGGGACAGCTGGAGCAACACAGGTATTAAGAACCAAGACAACAGGGTGTGAACTGTCAATAAACCCTGGTAGTTTCTCTGTGGTGTAGCATGCCATTTACAGGACACCGAGGAGCATTTCACTCATGGGAAATCCACAGAAAGTCAGTGAAGATGCAACATCGATGTTCTGAGTCTGTTCCTGTGCAAACATGCAAACATGTCAGAGCATCAGGGAGGACTATCACTGGATGGTAAGGCCACTGGGAAGAGAACTGCTGCTGAATCCAAGCACCAGTTTACTCAGCGCATCACAGATTCCGTTATTAACCACAAGGGGCAAATGTGCTTTGACCCTGGAGAGAGTTGGCCATCATTGCAACCAAGTAATCAAACTTAATATCACCAACAGAGGGACAATCAGCATTAAATGCCTTCTGAAATAATATATACATGACATCACCTATGGAATATTCTTGCCACAAAACATTTAACCTGATTTTAATTATGAGGAAACAATTAGACAAATTGTAGAATGTGGGACATTCTACAAGTCAACTACTGGCCTGGACTCTAAAAAATTCAAAGTCATGAAAAACTAAAAAGGTCCAGGCTACTCTACCAGAACTAAAGGCCATTGGGGGAACAACCGAAAAACACTGTAATGTGTGTTTCTCTGTTAGACAATATGATCCATGTTAACTCCTTGGCTGTGATAACAGTATGTGGCTGCATAGAGGATGAAGACTGGCTTTATTCTGAAGCATTTAGGGGTGAAGTCTGCATCTTACCCTTAAGCGGTTCAGTAGAAAAGAAAGCTTATGACAGAAATGGAGCAGATGTAGCAAATATTAAATGGTGAATCTAGGTAAAGGTGATATGAGTGGTTAATGTACCATTTTTTCAACTTTCTGTATATCAGAATAAAAAGAAAGATATTTTAAAATAAAATAAAAAAGCTCAAGGCTTCATTCATTAACAGTGGTAAGGTCAAGTATAACAAATTACAGGTAACTTTTCATTTTTGTATTTCCAAAAGTTCTACAATGTACATTTCATATAAACATCTTTAAAACTGGTACAAAAATTACCATGTGAGGAAGTGAGATTCACCTTGACTATAGAGAGTGCCAGACCTGTGACAGCAAATGAAACAGAGCCAGGCACTGCCAGGTGCTCTCTACACAGAACACATTTCATCCCATCACAACCCATCAACCAGGTCCTAACCCCATGTTACAGGTGACCAAACCCTCAAGAGACTTAATGAAATTGCCCAAGGCCACACAGTGTTAGTAAAAGGGAGATGTCAGCTCCACACCCAAGCCCATGCTCTCTTTAGTAAGCCATGCAACAAAAGCCAAATAGAACATATTCTCAGATAGTCCTTATTTCATATTTGCCATACATTTCCTTGATTACACAAATTAACACGAAATGACATATCATGTTCTAGGAAGTAAAAGGGAAAGTAGCCTCAATAATTATTCTTATGCTAAGGAAGATGGCTCATTATCACTGATCGCTCATAAACCCCCCAATAGTGGCTTCTCCTCCATTTACAGCCCCTAAGTTAAACACATGAAGATTATCAGTTTACTTTTCCAAGACGAGTAAGAAAAGGCTGTGTGGTGATTCTGAGACACAAAGGGGAGCTATGTATGAAACAGCCCTTAATATCAAACTCTGAGAGAAAAAACCACAGGAGAGTGTGAGTCACAGCTAACTCAAACTTGCAGGCATTCCTTGGATGACTGCAGCTCTTAGTTTGTTTGGCAGGCTGGAGTGTTGGAAACACTGAGGCAATCTGCCTTTCTTTCCCACTTTGTAAAGACCAGACACCTGTCCTGGCTGGTGCGATGGATGTGAAGCTGCTCTGTATATTGTGATTCACACTCACAGCACCAGAAGGCCTCCTCATTTATTTGAATGTATAACAAGTTTACTTTGGAATTTCCATTACACCCCTTTACAGCAAAATCAATAATATAATATCATTTATTTTATGAAAATGAAGTCATCTTATTTTTACCAAAATTAGTTAAACATGCATTTAAGCAGAAAAAATGAAAGAACCTAAAGAAAAAAAAATCATGCTTACCAAAACCAAGTGAGGGGGTGAGGGGGACCTCTTAAGGACGGAGGACATTTAAGTATTTACCTTGCTCATATCTCCCTGAGTTCTGGGTGGGGGGGAGTGCTCAGGGGGGTGGGGGCGCGGAGAGACATGGTAATGAATGGGTGCCCTTTTGTATAGGGCACAAGGTATGAGGAAAGGGAGAGAATCCACAAACCATTCAAGATACAATCCATCAGAACAAGGAATTGCTGAGGCAAACTGAGATACAAAAGTCAAAGTTACATAAAATGTAAAAAATCAAAGCTTTTAGGAAAACCATAAAGACAGCCAGAGTAAAAACCTCCCTGGAAACAACATTCCCCTTTAAAACAATTCTAACACACTGTGAACTGCATGCACCCACAATTCTGTCCCTAATCATTGAATACTAAAAAGTAAGAAGCATTCAGTACTTACTACTGCTTCCATATCAGAAGTGTCAGTTGGCGCAAACATAGACTGAACCATAAACTTGTGTTTACTTTTCTCATTGGGGTCATAATCGAAAGGCTGTAACATCACTGAGAAAGAAAATATTTCATTAGGAGGGTCAAAACTTGGTTACCAGCAGCCATTTGTTAATACTTGTATTTTGGTTGTAAAGCAATTTACCCGATTCTCTCACTGAGTCTCATGATGCCCCAGGTGAAGTGAGCAGATCAAGATGACCAGCATCTTCTCCACTTTTCAGGTCTCAAACCTGAGGTCCAAAAAAGTTAGGTGACTTGCCCAAGGTTGAACAGCAGGGTATGGTAGAGCTGGGACCCAGGTCTTCTGAATCCTGGTCCACTGATCACACACCTGATAATAATGTCTCCTACAACCCTCACAGAACAGGTAAACCAGGTAGAAACACCACATGCTTGTTTGCTCAAGAAAACACCCAAATAATCTCTTTAGGAACTAAAATAGAAAAATCCAAGACATGTAAGAAAATGCTTTTGCTTTTCTCTGTCCTATTTCCCATAGCAAGGTAATCCAGGTAATGTTTGAAATACAGTTTTACCAATAAAATGTTGTAAATTATTCATCATAAACAGCACACTCACAGCATGGATATGCCCCTTTTATTCAAAGGGCCTAAAGCAGTGATCTTGAGAGCCGCCGCGATTTGTTGCTCTGTTGACTAATGAGTTTGCCAACCTCTGACCTAGACTCTTGATTCCAATATCACAGGCTGTTGTTGTTCCTTGTGATTAAGCCCCTATCCCAGTGGTCTGCAAACTCGGTGTCAACAGAGTGGCAAACTGCAGCTCACGAGTCGAGTGTGACTCGAAAGCCGCAGTTTGCCGACCACTGGTCTAAGGTATCTCACATAACAGCTCCCCTTGGAGGGTTACACTCACAGACCGCACTGAGGTGCTCGCTGCTCTGACTGGCTTTCTTAGGACACCCCTGTTAAATGACAGCTGCTCTAAAATATGGTGGTTGCTACCAGGCTTTGGCTACACCACACATCTAGTTATGTCTCTGAAACAAACCACTGTTGCATGTGGGGAAAGCCTAATGTAGTCCCGATGGTAGTAAGAGCTAACATGATGGAGCATTTCCCATAGTCAGAAACCAGGCTTAGACTTTCGGCCCATAATTATCCATGTAATCCTTAAGGACAGGTACTGTTGCGGAGTTTATTTTGATACCTATTTTCAGAGGACAAAATGGAAGCATGGAAAGGTCTCACATGGAGAAGTGAGCACTCAAATGCAGGTGGTCTGCCTGCAGAGCCAACCAACCTCACAGCCACCAGGAGGGACTGGCCCCTTGTCCTCTGACAGAGCAGGCTCTGTCCTCCTCCATCTGAGGAATACTTTCACCTTTTCTCTGGGCATTTTTTAGTGTTCTCTTGCCTTGAACCCCATCTTAGGGCTTCTCAGCCCTTCCTCTGAAGCCTCACAACCAATCACCCCCTGCAGCACATAAGGGAAAAGTGTCCTAAGATTGAGTTTACATATGAAGGTGCTGGAGCTCAACAAAGTGAATTGGCTTGCTCAAGGCCAACAACGTTAAGAAGACAAACAGCCCAGCACCCCTTCTGACACACTGGTCACTGCAATATGAGATGGGTTCACCTGCACCCCAGGCCCACCATCACATACTTCAAAGAATCACACATGATGGAGAAAAGAAATACAAAGATGCCCATCCATCTTTGAATACAGGGGTCCTTTCTATCTTGGGGACAAAGTCTATTAAAACCTAACAAGATATCAATGTAAATGCTTTATTGTATAGCTCTGCTATCCCATCACATTCGAGTGCTCTGAGCCACAGGGAACCTTGCTGGGATACTTCTTCAGGACCAAATTTAATACATGTGCAACCCTTTTTAAAATTCGGGGTTTGTATACACATGATACCATGTTTAGCTACCAATAGAGATCAATAAAATAAGGATGTTCAGCCTGAGTACCTAAGATCTGCAAAGAGAACTAAGTTCATTTCAAACACAGGGCCACTGCACTCGGAATGTATTCTTGCAGGTATCACGGCATGGTTTTCTCCTGCAAAAGTCCTTGCCAGCAGCTCTGGACCAGGCACCACTGAGCAGGCAAGAGCTCTCCCAGAAAGACCTGGAACACCATGACTTGCCAGGCTTGACACTGAACCCACTTGCAGGTCAAAACCACAACCTCTTCTTCTGAAAACTAATAGTGTGTCCGCATCCCCACCCTCAGGGCAATAAGGAAGATAATACATGATAAACTAAAGACTCAATGGGATCTGTCTTAGACAGGAACTGTTGACCTCTCTTAAAGGTAGGCCACCATCTTCAAACCACTGTCAGATTAATGTTCATTTTTCAAATTTGAAGAGAATTGGGTTTTGTGCATTTCGGGTTTTGCTTGGCTGCGACAAAATCATGCTCAGTAATTTTCTGGATGGGAAAACCTTGACCCACACTACACTTAGACTTCCAGCAGGGCACAGATCTTGTAGCAGAAGCTGCCTCTTCCTTGATATGATTTTCCAGCTGTGAAAGGCCCCTTCTCCTTCACTCTACCCTAGAGTTCTGAGGCTAAGCCAGGATTATCGGTAAAGAGCCCAAAGCCCAGAGGATGAGAGCAAAGGAAGACTGCTAATTTTCTCAGAAGCTGGCTCTTTAGCTCAAACTATACTAAGTCATCCATATAGAACTGAAAGGTCTAAAGAACCTAAGACATCCCTGCTTAAACAGCCCAGGAAGCTCTGCTACTCCCTGCCCATTCTGGTCCTTCTTCCTTAAGACACTGCAAGTGAACAGCCAAAAGACCTCTGCTCGGCTAGAACCAATGTTCTAAGAAGGAAAGGAAAGGAACCTTCTCTAGTACCTGCTATGTACTAACCCCACACAGGCCCATTTCATTAGTTCTACCATTTAGTGCTCACAACAAATGGTCGAAAAAGCCCATGTCTTCATTCTCCAGATGAGAAGACAGGGCTGAGAAAGAACATGTGGCCTCACATGGGTCCAATGGCAGCATAAAAAAAGACAGAGCCAGTCAGTATTACACACTGGCTTTACCTCCAGAGTCAGACTCCCACACCATAGATTCTCAAAGTGTTATCCCACAGACTCCGAGGGTCCCCCCATTGGATGACCCATTAAGTCATGATAATACCAGGATATTATGAGCCTATTCTATTGTACTGACACTCAGTGATGTTGACACAAAAACCTTGAGGTAAAGTTGCTGGCCATCCACAGGAACCAGACAGTGCTGGTGTCTCCCTATCAGGCATTGCAGCAGACAAGTTTCACAGAAGAATGCCCTTGACAAAGCCATGAATTAATTTTCTCACACCCAGACCTGACAGTACATGGAAGCTCTCGCACACAGAGCACTGGTGCTCTCTAGGAAAAGTTCCTGTGCATCCCTCTGGTTGAAGATGCTAGCTCATGGACTTGAAAACGATGGTTATTCAGATCTGAGTATATGGCAGATGTTTTCTTGAAAAGGAATGAAGCGAGTCTATCCATTCAAGGAAAATTGCTTATAATAGTTGTGGTCAATGATAAAATCCAGGCAAAAATTAGAATCTTGGAAAACTTATATCTTTTACCAAGATCTTCCCAGTTTCCCAAGTACTTAAAGACTTTTCTATGAGATCACTGGAAATAGTAATGTGTTTTTTTGATGTTATATAATAAAACTAGAGGCCACAGCACTGTCACAGAGGTGGAAGAGGCTCCTGCCACGCCACTGGCCCTGCGCTCTTCAGCCATGAGCCCGACTTCTGACACAGTGACCACCAGGGGACAGCTCCTGTGTTTAGCAAGTCTGCCCTCTGGTGGTCAGTGCATGTCATAGTGACTGGACATTCCACCATTCGGTAGATTTGCATATTAGCCTTTTATTATATAAAATACGACAACATATTGAGACCTGTTTAAACTCAGTTAACATAATCCTATCTAATAAAAGGGTAATATGCAAATTAACCATCACTCTGTCACAAAGATGGTGGCACCCACAGCCACAAGATGGTGGTGCCCAGTGCTCTCAGCCCTATCAGAGTCCCCCAGTCCCAGGGCAGGGAGGCGGGGAGAGAAGGGGCGCTGAAGGTAGGCAACATGAACGGCCTGGCAGAATGCTTACTTCGTAATCACAGCGACGAGGCAAGCATTCCACGCCCACCCACGGATGGGCCTCTGGGCTACGGAGAGCCTCTGAGCAGTGGGCGTGGATTGGCCAGGCCCCACAGAGAGCTACTGGCACACAAATTCGTGTGCAAGGCTACTAGTATTGCGTAATCCAACTAGAGTGCAAGAGAGACCAATGTGTTTTGGAGAAACAGTGCTTCCAGATTCCACACTACACTAAGTGGTGTTTTGGTGTAGTATCAAAGAATAATGTCCACAATTATCTGAAAAGGCTATTAAAAATACTCTTCCCTTTTCCAACTACATATTCTATGGTAAAAAGTGTTTTTTCAAGAACATTGTAAACTGATGAACAAAAGGATAGATACAGAGGCAGTAAAGCATCAAACAGACTGAAATTATAGCAGGAAGATTAAGGAGAGGTGGGGTAGATAAGAGATCAATCAAAGGACTTGTATCTATGCATATAAGCATAATCAATGAACATAGACACTGGGGGGTTGGGGTATGCCTGGGAGGAGGGGGGGGGCAATGGGGAGACATGTATACATGTAACACAATAAAAAAAAAAGTGTTTTTCAATTTTCCTAATTGGTTTGGCTCAGTGGATAGAGCAGTGGCCTGTGGACTGAAGGATCCCAAGTTGGATTCTGGTCAAGGGCACATCCCCAGTAGGGGATGTGCAGGAGGCAGCTGATCGATGTTTCTCTCTCACTGATGTTTCTAACTTTCTATCTCTCTCCCTTCCTCTCTGTAAAAAAATCATAATATATATATATTTTTTAAAAAGAGGTTTTCTTCATACACATTCATCAAAATGACACATTATAAGAGATTAATTTTAAGAGTAGAGAGGAGAATCCAACCTGTCTTTCACTAAGCCAGACATTCAAGGCGCAAAACACACCAGTCTTTTCACTACATTTTTTGATGTAATTAATTTATTGTGATTATAAAATGAATTCATACTTTTTAAACTTCTCAATTTAATTTACAATATGATAAATATTGATACAACCCACAAAAATGTTGGGTCTTCCATTTTTTAAGAATATAAAGGGGTTCTGAAACAAAAAAGTTTGAGCACCATCACTCTATATCAAGCTGCCTCACAGGCTCTGCAGGAGGAAAATGGTCTGGTGGAATAGTGAAGACACTGGTAGCGGTCTAGTACCCTGCTTGGGAGAAACTGCAGTTAAAACAGAGAGCAGTTTCACACAAACCCAGCCTTGAGATCTGGTACAGATTGAGATTCGGTGGTATCAGAAGGCACATGTCCCTTACAGGAAGGGGATAGGGTTTCCTGCACTACTCTAACCACACTACCTTGTTTGTTCTACCTCTGCAGAGGGTACCATATGAGATCCACTACTGCCTGTGGACCTTACAGATGCTATCAGCACAACCTCAGGCTAGCATGTCCTACTACCTGCCAAGTCACCACAGTGTCGATCAGGAAGACCTGTGAGAGGGTACAACTTACATTTAGACCTCTGTGTTAAAAAAATAATATACACAAGGGTGTAATGGTGGTAAGCAATAATCACAAGGGAGCACTGGAGACAGCCAAGGTAGCAGGTCAAATATTCCTTCTGCAAAGGCAGCCCTCGTGAAATAGGAACATGGGTGCACTAGGGAGGCCGGCCAGAGTTTGAAAACTTTGAAATGCAGGAGAACTTACTGGAAGCTCAGGAGATAAAGGTGGCTATAACCTACCCCCATGTCAATCACTCTCCTTCAGCCTTGAACAGCAAGTGGAAAAGAAGGTGTGTTCCATCGACCAGCTCTCCTTTCCTTCTAGGTTCCCAATCAGCAAGAAAGAGTAAAGAGGTCAGATGGCCACCTTAGACTTTGTGAAACTTCATGACCCCTGCTGTGCCTCAGTATATCCATCCTGTCCAACATGGCCTCTAACTCATGTACAAAGTTTGTATTTCTCAGCCCCCATCATCTCATGTCACATTCAATTTGCTATACCCTATTAGCCAGAACTTTATGAGAACATGACAGAATAAATGCTGTTAATCGTTTGTTCTTTCAGCTCCGTACATGCAAATTGTGACAGAAATTATGTACTTTTACCCTGACAGGCTATAAAAGAGCCTCCCATTAACTTAATTTATTTCACTTGAATACCAGAGACACTGATGATAAAACCCTCTTAAATGAACCATCTATCCTACTTTTAAAATGTATCTGCTGATACTACATTAAAAAGAAGCCTGTTACCAAGAGACAGCTTGGAGACCCAGTCACCACTCATCCACATTAACATTTTATGATATGATGTCTGCTGTATTACAGATTGTAACAATGGAATCCTGTTAAGAAAAGGCCTTTGGGATCATAAAACATTGGATCAATAAGACCAAACAGACCTTCTTCAAAAGAAAGAAATGTAGAATATATGCTACTTAATGCACAAGTTATATACATACCTCAGAGAAATGATGACTTGATTAAATGCAGCATTACAGCTTCCTATGAGAACCCAAGCACATTACAGATCATTTTCATCTGCACCACAATGGTAACAGCTAATGAATAAAAGTCTAACAAGCACCACAGCGTGCGCTTTACTATTTTTTAATCTCAGAATCTTATCTTCAAAATGTCTCTTCTCATTTTATATGACCCATCTCAGTTCAGGCCTCTACTGACATCCGGATTCTCCCCATCAGAGATCTTTGCAGTTTCTCTCCCAACCAGGTTACTCTAGTTATACACCCTTATAACCTCTACAAATGTTACCTCCCCCTAAACACCCTAGTCACCACCATGATATTCCTCAGATCAAAACCTTCCATAATCAATTCAACTCTTCAGTCTGGTTCTCCCCAGATCTCCTGGTATGACCCAACAGCAAGCCCCTGCCAGCCCAACATGTGTGCACACTGTGTTGCCTCTACCCCCATACCCAAAGATTCTGTTATTATCAGTCAGTTTCCTTCTATCATTGACTCCAACTGGCATGTCCCCCTGCCTGACTCACATCTCAATAAACCACACCTTTCAGAATTTAACCCACCACTCACTCTGTAAGGAAGGGTTGCAAGCTTTAGCATGCATCAGAAACACCTGGACTATTTGCTGGCAGGACCCCACCTCCAACGTTTCTGATTCAACAGGTCTGAGTAGGACTGGAACATGCATTTCTAACAAGTTCCCAGCAGATAATGACTCTGCTGGTCCAGGGACCACATCTGGAGAACAAAGGCCATACAGCACCTCCTGACACTGCAGCTCCTGCTGGAATGTCACCTCACAACCACATTCCCACAGCAGGCATTATTCTGTAAGTGGACACTGTTTGATGCTCAGACTCCTAAGCTCCTTCCTACAGGTCTGCCTTTCCTACTTGGTCAGACCAAGCACGAGACTTGATGTTTTGATGTTTACATGCTGGGTACTAATCTGCATTTTCCACTTGTTCATGGAGGTGCATCATCTTCCCTTCAACTTTCCAAGCACTCCTCCATGTGGCTCCCTTTAGAAATCTCCTTAGGGTAGCACAAAGACCTTCTATCAGCCAGCTTCTCTTCTCTCCTACTACCTGGAACTGCTCACTATTTTATCCACTGTCTAAGGCAGTTTCAGGTCTCCTGGTCACCAATGTCCCTTTTTCTTTTCCCTTTCCTATATATTGAAAGACTGTTCTCTATTGAACTGCACTCATAGTGTAATAATTGTTTTAAAATAATCAGAAAGAAACCATAACTCATGATCAGCTTAAGATAACTGGTGTTACCACAATGAGGTAATATAATTCTAGCAAAAAATGAAGCTGCTCAACATTTTGGTTACAATGTGTATCCTATTATGAGTAAATTTATTATTTCCTTTAGGACTCTCAAAATTTTGAAAACATCACTATGTTCCCTCTGCCTATCCAGGGACCCATGGATGGAACTATGAGTCTAGCAGGTAAATAATTAATCTATTTATAAATAAGTTAACACTGAATTGTCTTTGTGTCTTTTCTAGTTCAGGCTAGCCTGTCTTAGATAACCAACTTCTCATAGTTTAATTTATTTGTGCAGAAATGAATACAAATGTGCCCAGTGTCACTGGCAAATAACGTGTGCCGTATGTAGGTACTGATCAGAGAAAAGGCTCACTCCTTTTTTATAAATATTTTTTTAAAATACATCTTTCCCAAACCTCCAGCATATTTCCTATCTCCCATAACACTGTATAGCAGACTACAACAGCCTCTCCCTGGTCACTCCTGCACTGTCAGCATGAGCACCCATTTGCCCTATCCTAGTAAAACATATACATCAGGTCTCTTACAATGGTCAGGTGGAACATGAAGAATGGTCTGCCTGATGCTTAAGTAAGTACAGGCTCCTCTGTCATTTATGAACTCTCCATTTTTGCTCTCTGTAGTGCTCCTTTCAGCCCCCACTGTGGCCGTCTCTCACAGCCCTTTCCATTCACTCTGGACTGTCAATTCTTCCTAAGAAACTTAAATATTACAGTAAACTTAAAAAAAAAATTTAAAGCATAATTAGGCTGAATTTTTGTTGGTAATTTCCCTTTTTTATAAATCTAGACTCTCATGTGGGTGAAAAAGATTAAAGATACCTATTCCATATGAATGTGAGTTATTCTTATCTAAGAGTAATAAACCTGGTTCATGAAAACCATTTATAAAATGTTTCTCTTATCAGAGACTTCAATTCCAAAACAAATGAACAAACGAACAAGAACATGGCTATGAAGATGTCCAAACCCCACAAATGTAGCTTCCATATATCAGCATGAAACAGACAACACCTGACTTCTTCCTCTAGGGCAGTGCAACTGCACTCTGGTGCTGGTCACCTACAAGCTGCAGCCACAGTTGGCTGGTCCAGGGCAAGCCAACAGCTCTATCATGCTGAGTCAGCAAACCCTTAAAAGGATTAATTACCAATTGTGATGCTACCCAATTACATTAATTGACCAATGTTTCCATCCAAGAAGAGTTGCTGATAATCATTGTCTGTCCTCAGGATTTTACTGGAAGAACTTTATGCTTTAAATGTGATTGATATAAGTGCTAAAAAGGGCTATCAGTCAGGAATGAATACTGCTCCTGGATTCTTTGAATTATAATTTAAACAACATATTCAGACTAGAAGATTTGTGTGTGTTTGTCTCTCATCCATTTCCAGTTCCCAGGGTACACTTAGTAAAGTGTATCTGTACCTAAATACTGGTATCTTTAATGACTCTTCCCAATGCCCCTCCTAACACAGAGAGATTTTGCATTTCTAATTTGCTTGGTATACAGGCAACCAATGTGTATAATTGAACTGCAAATGGAAGTGTACTTGCTACTTTAGTGAAATTAGAATTCAGTGAAGGTTATAAAAATATTAAACTTAATATCATATTACAGGAAGCGTAAGTATTTCTGATGGGCCCATAATTTTACCACTTCACCTGCTGTATCCGCTGGCAAACATGGTTTGGAATATTAATGGAAAACTCCCTCATTATTAAACTGCAGTATTAAAAAAAAAAATCCACAACCACTAACAGCTTACCACAAAGACATTTTCAGAAATTATCTACCTTAAAAATACTTTCCCATTAGACAGTTCAAAAAATAGATTTAATTTTGTAAAGCTAGAACAAATGGGACCCCCCCGTCCCCGTTGCTTCAAACAATTCATTAATTCAAAAAGTTCTATTTTCCTTGCATTTAAAATCTTGGGGATGGGAGGGGAAGGGATCCAATATCCTCTTCTCCGATCTCCATTTAAGTGTGCCTATCTTGCTGAGGTCCAGAGTTCAATTCAAAACCATCTCTAGTAGATGGTGTATATCAGAGAACAAGGAGCCAAAATCATGGCCTGGTCAATTAATAGAAACAGCAAAACACCTTCTACCCTCCTACCCCCTTACAATGCCTCATCCAACAGGTATGGCCCCTGTAAGAATGAGATGAGATGAGTACCTCCGAAAAGTGTAAATAAAAGTATTCAAATCAGAGGCCCGTGTGGACAGCTCCAAAACATCCCTTGAGATGCCCCCACATTTTTTCTACTGGCACAAAAAGTTTAGATTATGCCTATCTCCATCCATAACTTTACCATTTAAGTTTATAAAACAACTAAGTTGGTGGATTTTTTAAAGGGTCTAATAAGTGATTTGCCATCTTATAAAGAGAATAGCATAAAATGTTAGAATCTGGACTTCTGTAAGGTCCCTTAATTATTGGTTTTCTAAAAACTGAGAAGAGCCTGGCAGGTTGTGTCTGAAAAACATCTGACAGCTAGAAGTTCTCGCTCCCACATCACAACCTGGTTCGTGGGTCTTCAAAACCTGGTCCTTCTGGCCAGCTCCATGCTCTATGCTCTGTCTTCTTGCCCACTCCCCTCTCCAGGAGTGATTTACAATTTTCCCTAACAGCTACACATCCCACAGTTTTTCAGATGAGGGAGACTAGTCCTGTAGAGCTGGTCCTCTTGAGGTATGCTGTGATGTTCTACGTAGTAGGCAGGGCAGTCCTGGCAGTATTTTAAATTGATTAAACTGATTCAATTGATTTCTATAGATTATATCTGAGAAAATTTACTAGAAGCTTTTCACTATAAAACAAATGCAGAATACAGAAAGAGGAAAAATACAAATTTTTTATTAAAATTAGAAAAGGTCTAAAAATTAATTAAATGAAATTAGTTTATTTCTTAAAAAGCAATTCAAGAATGTACAATACACCTGCAACAACAAACTAGCCAGTTTACATCAAGGCCAGTGGAATCCCTCCCTTGTACCATGACCACAGTTAAGGCAGCATGGTAAATAATTGGCCAGAGATCAAGCTACAAGTTATACAGCAGAACTAGGCTTGCTATTCAGGTTTCCAGACCTCAAATAAATCTTTTAATAGAGCGGGTGAGACCAAGCTTGGCTACACGTGCACCTGGGAGAAGGGAAGGTTGGCCTATGGATGTTTCTTAAGGATGTTTTCTCCCCCAAAGAAACTCGAAAACACCACATATTCACCAAGATGTCACTGTGTAGCTGTATTCAGGACCCTTAGAAAAGTGCAGTGCTTTTATCTCAAGACATGAATATCTGATTAATGATACAGTAGCCCCTCAGCACATAAAATTGCAATAAATGGGTGTCAGCCTCCTGTTGCAATAGATACGAAGGTCTTGGAAATGCACCGACATCTGACCTCACCCACTGGCACTCAATCACTGAGATAAATACACAGCAAACAAAAACCAAGGAGCCCTTTTCCATATGCAAACATAATCCTTCCCATCTAGAAGGAAAGCTTGCAGACACAAAGACAGTTTATTATTCAACTGCTTTTCAACAAATACATCACATGCTGAGAAAAACGGTACTTTATATTTGGCATTCACATGTAAGTGGGACCTTCCCCTAAAACTATTGAGGCAGCTTAGAGCCACTGGATCAGCAGCTAAGACACCTGGCTCCAGATACCAGCTCTGCCACTAACTACCCAGGAACTCTAGAGCAGCAGTCGACAACCTTTCGAACCTCCTGCTCTCGATGACCATGCAGTGATCTGCCAAAGGAAGGCCATACCCACAATGTCTTGGTCTTCCTTAAGCAGGTAATCATAAATCAAAACAAATGCCCAGGATTATTTATTACTTTAAAAAACATTTCTATGATGGAGAGGGATGGATCTTTCTGAAACACACACACACACACACACACACACACACACACACAAACACACACACACACACATACAACATCAGAAAAAAACATCTACACTGTACAACTGCCTATTGAGACTATTTCATTCAGAAAACCATGTTGCTGCTCCCACAGTTATTGTAAAAATTGGTAATTTTCATCTACTGACAATCTTGCTCAAATTTGATATGGGCACAGAAATTGAGAAAAAAAAGTCAATGGAAGAAAGGAATGAAAGATTAGGCTGGCCCTTAATTTCAACAGAAAAATGGAAACTCATGTGTTTTTAAACCTGTGGAACCAACCAATACTACAGAAACTTAACCAACACCCTGGGCCACTTCCATTCTCCAGGGTGCTACAGTTCAAAGAGCTAAGGCTTTAGGGCTAGGCAGAATAATCCACACCCTGCTGTTACTTGTTAGTTTCCTGAGTTTACAGCCAGTAGTGTCTGTCTTGGAGGTGACAGTGCACTCCTCACAGGGCAGAGAACAGAAGTTAGAGGAGATTAATGTGTGTGCAGGCCCAGAGTACTGGACAACCCCAGTAAATGGGGGCTCCTATTCTCCTGACTTTTCCTAGATGATAATAAGCTGACTCAAGAGTCCAGATCAGGCTTTGCAGTCTCAGAGTACAGGGGGACAGCTGATATGGGCACACCATAATGAGAGAGACGGATGGATGCAGGGAATAAGAGCTTGCAGAAATGATCAGATAATGAAACACCTCATATCTTTCCAAAGAAGTGAATCATTTTCTTTCAGGTGTCAAGTGTATAGCCAAATGCATCATAATCAAAATCTGTCATGGAAAAAGGCAGCCAGGTACCCATTTCCAACAAGTAGTGGCCTCTAATGATGCAGAGCCTGCTGTGGCTCTGTCTCCTAAGATACTCGAAGGATAAACATACACACCTACACAGCCCCTTACAAACACAAAGGCATCCTTGGATCAGAAGTTCTGATGAGCTAAAAGTTTATTCCATTTCTAAAATACATTAAAGTCAAACCTACCACTTCTATCTCCTTAATTATGAAATTCAATTCTCAATTTGGGCACTTTTACCAGCATCTTTTCAAAAGTTGGACTTTGGAAAATGTATGCCCTCTCAGGCAGAAGGGAGAAAATCCATCAGACAGGAATAAAACTCACACCCTAGAATATATTCCAATTTCCTTAGCCCTGTCTCCCTTAGCTTTTCACAATCAGTAAAGTGCAGTTACCAGTCATTGAAAATGACATGAGCTCAATGTCAGAAATCATTTAGCTTAAATAAGAAAATAACTCCATTTAGCTTTCTCCCACAAAGTAAAATTAAGTTTGTTTGGCCCTTTTTTATTTATTGCCGAAGGGCAAATTTCAAGGAAGTGAAAATGAAACTCATTCTGAAGTCTGAAGTTACCATTGCAATTTTGCTTTAAGCATTGAGGCGCAAAGGCTATAAGCATTAAACTAAAGAGGCATTAATTATGGAAAAACAACAGGTGAGAGGGACCCAGGAAGCTTGGACGGATGGGGAGAGAAATCTACATCTTATTTTGCTACATTGCAAACACAACCTTTAAGAAATCCCACTGGCTCCAGGGGGCCTCTTTAGTCTACCCTTCCAGCCTCCAATCTCAGGACTTACCAGATACATTAATCGCAGCCCCTGCATCAATGATCCCGCTGTTGGGCCTCACGCAGTATCTACGTGGTGCCGTGGTCTTCACTTTGAAACACACATTTCGGTCTGTTGGGTTGCCAAGCTTTAGGTTGGTAGTGACGACATCAGTGAAGGGACCTACGGAAGGAGAGAGAGAGACTGATTGGGGATCTCAGGAGGAAAGTCTAGAAGACTGATTTAGAGTCTGAGGTTGGGAGGGATAATGGAATATGGTTAAGGGAAGATTTGAGATCCAAAACTATCTCACTATCATAGATAACAGATGAACCGAGGTTAATGCATTAAGAGTAGCAGGTAAAATTCACATGTTCTCACCTTGTCACTAGGCATCTAGTGAGCATTCTAACATCCTTCACAACTTTGATTATTGCTGTTTTACAGATGAGAAAACTGAGGCTTGGGAAGACACATTACTTGTCTCCGTTTTAACCTAGTTAGTGGTAATTAGGCCCTACAACCAGGTAGCCTGACTCCAAGGCCAGCTCTTAACCTATGTTGAATACTAATTTTCACAAGAGAAAAGCTAAAGGGGAGAGTGCAAAGGCCAGACCTGTGCATAGTGATGGTCAATGGCAGAGTAAACAGAGTGGCAGATGTAAGAAAGGCTTTGAGGTGTTAGTGGTCTATTAATAATGTAGTGGTACTGCCTTAGAGTCCATGACATCTGGGCTATAGCAAGTTCATAGTCCTGTTGAGCAGCCCACACCTGAAACATCACATTCAGTTTTAACTACCCAGGTTATTGGGAAGATTGAAAGAAAGCTCAGTGGCCTAAGGGTATATTTTATTATTATTTATTCATTTTCTACTTTATTGGATTTTTTAATTAAAAAGTAAAACATGCTTCTTAAAATAAGTCAAACAATAAAAGATGTATAAAGAGGAAGTTAATAAGCTTTCCCTTGTCCCCTGAGGTGACAATATGGGAGATCTTTCCACATCATCTATGCTCATACAAACAGTACATACATAGGCATGCAGGAAGAGAACATTAACAAAAATAGGATCATACTATTCACACTACTCTGAAACTTGCTTTTTTTCCATTTACCAAAATACTATGAACATATGACCACTGGGTTTAAGAAATTAGATGGGAAGTTTGAACTACGAGACCTCTTAGGTCCTTTTCAAATTTATATAATTTCACCATGTAAATCAGTAACATCATCTGTGTTTCCTCTAGGCAAACTCTTTACAAGGATATAGAAGATGTGGGAAGGTGTGTGGGTGTGGTTTCATAAACTAACGAATACATAATAATGCTTTGTCAGATGTTCTCTAAGAAGACCCAATCAACAGACACTTAAATTTATGACTTGACAACTTTTTAATGAGACTGTAAGCTTGTGAAGATAAGGATAATATTGTTCCAGTTTCTCTATCTCTGGCACCGTGCCAGCCATCTATAAAAGGGGTGGTTGAGTGTGTGTGTGTGTGTGTGTGTGTGTGTGTGTACATAGACACAGATTCCTTTACCAAAAGGGAAACTACCTTATAGATTACCACTAGCAAAATTAAAATCTCAGGCTGCTTTCTCTGCACTAAAGGTGCTCAGGGTATGAAAATTAATCTGGTGCCGAGACCGGTTTGGCTCAGTGGATAGAGCGTCAGCCCGTGGACTGAAAGGTCCCGGGTTTGATTCCGGTTGGGAGCATGTACCTTGCTTGCGGGCACATCTCCAGTGTGGGGTGTGCAGGAGGCGGCTGATCGATGTCTCTCTCTCATCGATGTTTCTAACTTTCTATCCCTTTCCCTTCCTCTCTGTGAAAAATCAATAAAATATATTTAAAAAAAATTAATCTGGTATAGGCTCACCTTAAATATAAATTAAGAAATCAATAATGATAGAAAGAAAAAAAGGAAGAGAAACTCAATTCCAAAATTAAATAAACTACAATTGGTTCTACTATAAAGCTTATTTTGAAACTGTAGATTTGTTCCAATGTGATTGATGTGCATATTAGGGGGACAATTTGAGCATAAAATGAATTCCACATTTGCTTATGCGTGATTTTGTCTGCAAGAAACGCTAGGTGAACACAGAAAATTGCACCCTGCTGAACCATGAAATACACAGAAATACACACCTCCGACACACCTCAACCACTACCCACTTCAGTCCACCTTCTGGGTTAGGAGCCACACCCATCACACCTAGTGTTCCCATAGTCCCCTGGATAGGAAGTGAATCTCCTTCCTCAGATGCCCACTTCCATGGGTAAACATCAGGTCCTTTGAGGTAAAGCGCCGTACTTAACTGTAATATTTCTATATTTCCTACCCATTTAATGTGTGTAAAACTGTGCTACTGCTTTTATTAGTTTCCTCTGTATATGTGGTTTTTGCTGTGCTATTTGCAGAGTATGGTGATTTTTAAGGATGCATATGTCATTAAAATAGAACCAGCTTGCCCTGGCTAGTGTGGGTCAGTAGCTTGCACACCAGAGGGTCTTTGGTTCCATTCCCATCAAGGGCAAGTACCTGGGTTGCAGGTTCAATCCCCAGCCCTGATTGGGGTTGGGGTGTGTATGTGAGGCAATCAAAATCTCTCTCTCTCTCTCTCTTCCTCTCTCTCTCTCTCCCTCCCTCCCTCCCTTCCTACCTCTCTCCCCCTCTCTCTAAAAACAGAGAAGATGTCCGTGGTGAGGATTTAAAAAAAAGAACCAACTCTATTACTGGTTGTTTTGGGGTTACTTGTACTGAACACTATTCTCATTTCAAGGGCAATGACACCTCGAACAATGAAATGCCTGAAGAGAAGTTGTTCATTTGTTTACCTTCCCAATAAGTGCTGCCCTCCCTCTGGGAGTCAGGATGGAAGCCATGAGAGGGAGGCACTGGGTAAATGCAGTTGTGGCCAGATGTGCAGAAAAGCAGAGAGTCCTTGACAGTACATCTGACCTACTGACTCTAGCACAAACAACCCTCTCTCTACACTCTAAATCATTTCCTTATCTATATATAAATAGAAATATATATAATAGAGAAATATGCTAATTAACCAGGACACCTCAATGGGTGGACCAGACAGGAGGAGGTTGCCCGAGCAGCATCAGAGGCAGGGTGGCAGGGGCCTCCACATGCCTGCGCTGGGGGGGGGGGGGGGGGGGGCCCTGATCAGCAGCAGCTGCGGCTGCTGCAGGGCCTGGAGAGCGAGGCAGGGCCAGACCGGCGACTGGAGGGTGGGTGGTGCCATCCTTGTATCAAGTTCTTGGCATTAAGGGAGGAACAGGACACATGGTGCTGAGGCAGTGTTTGGGGGATTACAGAGGCAGCAGCTCTCTGTGACTTTACCCTTCACCACTCTAAAACCTGCAGTCTGACTCATAATGAAGATGGAAAAAGTCTGAGCTCCCGTGAAGTCCTCTCTACTTGCTTCGGGTGGAGAGCCTTCAGCAATGGTTAAAGAAAAAAAGAATAACTGAACACAACTCAAATTTTCTGGAATCAAAGAAAACAACACATACATGCGTTCGTGCCCAAGCGACACACAAACCTACATAGGCACTATCACCCCCTACTTACGTTCCCTGGCCCTCACTTAAGAATCACTAATCACAAGAATTTCATAGGCATAGCTCCAGTTCAAGTAGCCCCATAATGCTGGGGGAAATGAGAGAAAAACAGGCAAAAATGTGTGTCTACACAAATACTCACCTAAAAAGGGATATGCTTGCAAATGTAAAGCCTGGAGATAAAAAAAAGTATTTACTGACCATTTGAAGGTGAGTTATAAAACTACCATATCTTAAAGCTCTCCAGACATAAGCTTAAAGCTATGAGTTTCAACAAAACTCTGCCTCAGATCAAATGCCAAAAATTCATAATTGCCTACAAATATAGAAAAGAAACAAGATTTTTCTAAGGTGGCTTAAAGTATACTGTGAGCAAAACAAAGGCATGCTAGCAAGACTGTGATGAAATTAAAAGCACTTGTTTTCAACGCAATTTCTAGTGTCTCCTCCCCAACTTACTTTATGAAGTTGGGAAGCCTAAATTTTTAAAGTATATTTAAGTCCTTATGTCACACTGGAGACATGTCCTGCCACTATAAGCAAGATGACATAATAATGAAACCAATTTTGCCACAGGCTAATTGATATAAACAAGAGCTCAGTTCCTGAGGCATCTCAACATTATATCAAAACTACCTTGAACAAAACAATGTTAATTGAGGGAATGCTGTATTTGTTTATCCCTTACATTGACCTTTTCTTCTAAGGTATTCCACAAAAAAAATAAACCAATTGTAACTGTAAACACTAAACTGCTTTGGAAATCACCTCAGTTAATCTATTACACAGCAATCACAATAGTGTTTCAATCTATATGCATCACATAAGAAGAAGTAGTCTAAATTATTAAAAGACAATATTTGTAGTAATAAGCATCCCAGATTTCTCTTCAATACTCAATCCTATTAGGGATTTCGTGGGCTTACATAGGTAATAATTTGTAAAAATCTGGAGGGAAATATACTGAAAATATATGCAAGTGAACAACATCACTGGTAAGATAGCAAAGTCTCATGAGTAAAATTCAAGACATTTTATAAAAAAACAGATCAACCCCTCTCGCCTCACCCCTGGCAATTTACTCTTAAGAATTTTATTGAAAATAAATTCTAATCAATTTGAGTAATTATAGGAAATAAACCATGTTAGTGTTCTCCTTTTCTCCTGTATTAATGAATTAGAATACACAAAAACCTCAATAAAAATGATGTAAAGGCTTGTGAACATCACTCAGATTTTTACTAGTGACTTCCATTTCATAAAACTGCCATTTCCATTAAAGCATTATGTAAAAAATGGGACTTTACTATACCAACATGCATATTTATCACCTATGAATTTAAACATTGTTTATAAAGTACAGAGTCAATTTTACAAATGAAATCTCCTTTCAAAATTAGGCCTTTTTTTCTTTTAAGAGATGAAAAAGATGATCTAGAACCCCAGCACATACTTTTAATCATTTTTCTTTCTAATTTTCTACTTCTTATTTCAGATAATGTTTATATAAAACTAGGACCAAAGCACTTAAAATGTGGAATGGGAGGTCAAAAAATGAAACAACATGATTTTGGAAGAAATTAAGACTATTGCTTAAATTTTAATTTTTCTTCTCTTTAACAACTGGACTAATGTTCTTTTTATTAGGTATGTTCATCTGTCAAAATTCTTGAGTTTGATAGATGCTCCTGAATAGCATTAACTAACTTGAATTTGAAATCCTGGACATGATTTGAAAGGTTATTTAGATAGAGCTAAACACAGTATAAATTACAGCAGGTCCTCAACACTGTGTCGTTATAATGCCTTAAGAACTTAGCTCTTGTTCATATCATTAGCCCACAGTAAAACTGGTCATTATACATTTTACTTAGAAGTCACAAAACCTTTCGACTTATTGTATTCCCTACACCTAGCCTTGACTTATCATTTTAAAATATTTTAAGACAGTAAGAGATCTAGAACTGATCTTAGAAAGGAAACAACATACAATGTCAGCAGTAATATGCATCATATTAAAAGTGAAAAGAGGAAAAGTTAATTTTTCAGTCTTACTTATAAAAATGGAGCCTTAGAATTAAGAAGTGCTGGTTTAAACATCAAGGAAAGAAGGTCACAATCCAGCAAACTTCTCAACAGGAGTTCAGGTTCCAAATAGTGAAAATTTCATTAAAAATGGCAAGATAGCCCTAATTGGTTTGGCTCAGTGGATAGAGCGTCGGCCTGCAGACTGAAAGGTCCTAGATTCGATTCCAGTCAAGGACATGTACCTTGGTTGCAGGCACATCCACAGGAGGTGTGCAGAAGGCAGCTGATCAATGTTTCTGACTATCTCTCTCCTTTCCTCTCTGTAAAAAAATCAATGAAATATATATATTTTTAAGTGGCAAGATAAACTTATCAACCTGGAAACATAAAAGCATTTTATGGAAAAAATGTTTCATCAAATCTTTAAACATGTCATGGTCTCTATGTGGGTATTTTTCTGTAACTGTTCATTCAGACCCAAGCAGGAGGAGACTATGACAAAGCTTTTGAGTTCAGGTCCCAACAATCGTAAAAGGTACTCCAAGTGAACTCAAAACTCATTCTTGGTTCATATCTATGTAACCTAAAGCATGTCATATTACCACATTTGTAAATAACAGGACAGAATTTTTAATTTTATTTTTACTCAGGATTCAACTAGAAATGTATATGTATATACATATACATTAGAGGCCCGATGCACTAAATTCGTGGGGGCGTCCTTCAGCCCAGGCTGCTCCCTCTCCAATCTGGGATCCCTTGAGGGATGTCCGACTGCCCGTTTAGGCCCGATCCACGTAGGATTGGGTCTAAACGGGCAGTCGGACATCCCTCTCACAATCCAGTACTGCTGGCTCCCAACTAGTTGCTCGCCTGCCTGCCTGCCTTCCTGATTGCCCCTAATTGCTTCTTCCTGCCAGCCTGATTACTCCCTAACCACTCCTCTGCCAGCCTGTTTGCCCCTAACTACCCTACCCTGTGGGCCTGATCACCCCAACTGCCCTTCCCTGCAGGCCCGGTCATTCCCAACTTCCTGCCTCTGCTGGCTTGGTCACCACTAACTGCCCTCCCCTGCAGGCCTGATCACCCCCAACTGCCCTCCCTTTCAGGACTGGTCCCTGCAAACTGCCCTCCCCTGCTGGCCATCTTGTGGTGGTCATCTTGTGCCCACATGGGGGCAGGATCTTGTGACCACATGAGGGCAGTCATCTTGTATATTGGAGTGATAGTCCATTTGCTTATTACTCTTTTATTAGATAGAGGGGGCCAGCTGGTTTGCCCTGAAAGGTGTCCTGGATCAGGGTGGGTGGTCCCTTGGGGCATGGAGTGGCCTGGGTGAGGGACCTGTGGTGGTTTGCAGGCCAGCCATGCCCCAAGCAACCCAAGAGGAGGCCCTGGTATCTAGGGTTTATTTATCTTCTACAATTGAAACTTTGTAGCCTGGAGTGGAGCTAAGCCTTCTGCTCACACAGCCATTGAAACTTTGTTGCCTTAAGCATCTGCCAGGGAGCCAGGGTGTGCAGAAAGCTTGGCTTCCTTTATCTCCTGGAGCAACCCAAGCTTCCCTCAGTGGTGGCAGCCACTGAAACTTTGTTGCCTTAATCTCCTAGGCCAACCTTTGCAGAAAGCTTGGCTTCCTCCATTGCCAGGGCAATCCAAGCTCTCTCCTGCTCTCTCTGGGGCTGCAACCATCTTGGTTGGGTTAATTTGAATACTCACTCTGATTGGCTGGTGGGTATAGTGGAGGTATGGTCAATTTGCATATTGCTCTTTAATTACATAGGCTATGAAACAAAAAACCATAAAACTCATAGAAAATAACACACAAATTCTAGATAAACTTGGATTTGGCGATTACTTTTCAGATACAACACCAAAGGAATGCACAATCCATGAAAGAAATAATTGATAAGCTTTACTTCATTAAAATTAAAAACCTCTCTGTAATGGATACTGTCAAGAGAATGAGAAGATAAGCAAGCCATAGACTGAGAGAAGAAATGTGTCATACTATTGGGGGGAACATATTTGATAAAGAACTGTCTTACAAAATATGCAAAATACTCTTAAAACTCAACAATAACAAACAGCCCAATTTAAAAATGGGCAAATGATCTGAACAGATACCTCACCAAAGATAAACAGATAGAAAATAAAACATAAAGATAGAAAAAATATACAAATGAAAGATGGTTAACATAGCATTAGGAAGTTGCAAATAAAAACAGCAATGAAACAATGAGATGCCAATATGCAATTAGAATAGCCAAAATCGTATTGGCCAGTGTTGCTCAGTTGCTTGGAGCAACATCTCATGCACCAAAAGGTGGTAAGCTGGATTCCCAGTCAGAGCACATACCCCTGGCTATGGCAAATGTGGGAGACAACTGATGTTTTTCTTTCACAATGAGGTGTGTGGGTATCTCTCTCCCTTCCTTCCTCTAAAATCAATAATAATAATAATAATAATAATACTATTTAATAAAAGCCTAATATGTAAACTGTTGTCTCTACCATGAGTTCGACCAGGGGATGGGGCCGGCTGACCCCGCCCTAACCGGCACTAATTTCATGCACTGGGCCTCTGGTAATAAAATAAAAAGAATAGCAAAAACCTAAAACACTGAACATTAAACCCTGGCAAGGATGTGGAACAGGAGCTCTCATCCATTGTCGGTGGACAAGCAAAATGGTACAGACACTTTGGAAGACAGTTTGGCTGTTTCTTTACAAAAACACATACCCTTACTTACCATACAATCCAGCAATCAATCTCACTCCTTGATATTTACCCAAAAGAGCTGAAAACACATGTCCACACAAAAACCTGCACATGAATGTTTATAGCAGCTTTATTCATATTACTGAAACGTAAAAGCAACCAAGATGTCCTTCAGTACATGAATGGATAAACTGTGGTACATCCAAACAATGAAATATCTTTAAGAACTAAAATAAGCTATCATGTTCAGACTTCAAGAATATTAAATGCATATTACTTTAAAAAATTTAAAATTTAAAATTTAAATTTAAAAAGCCAATCTGAAAAAGGCTACATCCTGTATAATTACAATTATATAACATTCTAGAAAAGTCAGGATTGAGAGGGGAGGGAGAAATAAATAGATAGGCAGTGAATCTATTCTGCATGATACTGTAATGTCAAAACCCCAGAATGTATGACAGCAATATTGAACCCTAATGTAGACTAGGAATTTTGGATTATAATGATGTGTCAATGTAGGTTTATCTATTGTAAAAAATATATCAGTCTAGTGCTAGATGTTGACAGTGTATGTTTGGGGCCAGGGGCATATAGGAACTCTCTATACTTTCTACTGGGTATTGCTATGAACCTAAAACTGCTATTAAAAGAAACTTTTTTTTTTCAAGAGGAAGAAAAATATCTGGCCTTCATATTAGTTATATTTTGGTAGCACCCCCAACATTTTAAATACACACACACACACACACAATATGCATATAAATGAATAAATAAAATACATAAAATGAATAAAGATGCTTTGTTTTGCAAAGAGATTGATTTTCTCTTTTTTTTAGAGTTCATTAAATTCTGGTGTTAGAAACACATACCCTTCCTTTGTAATATGTTTCCTGATGCAGCTACAGTATTTTAAAACTCAAAACTATATGTGTTACCAAATATGTTACATAGCAATTTGATATATAATCTATCAGGTCTCAGCTTTCCAGATATAAACTTAAAGTTATTATTTCCACAAGAGTATTTTTTTTTCCATTCTGCATAAAAAGAGCTGTATTTTATACTCTTGCAAACAAAATTTAGGTACAATATCTCTCCTTTCTTCAAACCTTCCAAAAAACAAGTTAACCATATTTCACTTCAACTCTGAAAAGATTACCTTCTCAGAAGGTAATAATCTGTCTCCAGAAGCCTAGGGCTGATGATGGATTTTGTTAAGACAATAAAATTATGCTTGAGGTTTCAATACAGTAGGTTCTGTGCACAGGAAAAGTATATTAAAATGGGGGAAATGGACAGTATAAAGTAAAATCTGTTGAATATCTTATAGATCTCTTTAAAATTTATCCTTTGGCAGTCTATTTTCATTAAAGGTATCCTACTGCTTCCTGCTTTCCCTACCTATCTGCAATGCACCAATTGTCACATTACCTCTTTTCTTGTTTATGTAAGTACTAGGAGCCCAGCGCACCAAATCACACGGCCCCATCCACCTGTGCCCGCCCGACCACCGGCCGCCAGCCTTGCTGTGATTGAAGCCTGTAGGCCATGCCACACGAGACCCCAGACCTCGAGCCCACTGTGCCAGGAGACCTATCAATGCACCTCCTGGTGACCAGTAGTTCCAGTAGTTTGGTTGTTATGGCATTATGGACACGGGATATATATATATATATATTTTTTTTAGAGGCTCAGTGCACAAAATTCGTGCATGGGAGGGTGGTGTCCTTCAGCCAGGCTTCACCCTCTCCAATCTGGGACACCTTGAGGAATGTCTGACTGGTCATTTAGGACCAATCCTTAAATGGGCAGTGGGACATCCCTCTCACAATCCAGGACTGCTGGCTCCCAATTGCTTGCCTGCCTGCCTTCCTGATTGCCCCTAACTTATTCTGCCTGCCAGTCTGATCAACCCCTAAACACTCCCCTATGAGCCTGATTGATGCCTAATTGCTCCTATGCCAGCCTGTTTGCCCCTAATTGCCCTCCCCTGTGGGCCTGGACACCCCTAACTACCCTCCCCTGTAGGCCTGGTCATCCCGAACTGCCCTCTCATTCAGGCCTGGCCCCACCCTGCAAGCCTGAGTTCCCCCAACTGCCCTTCCTGCAGGCCCAGTCACCCCCAACTTCCTGCCTCTGACAGCCTGGTCACCCCTAACTGCCCTACCCTGCAGGCTTGATTATTCCCAAATACCCTCCCTTGCAGGCCTGGTCCCTTCCAACTGCCCTTCCCTGCTGGACATCTTGTGGTGGCCATCTTGTGTCCACATGGGGGCAGTCATCTTCTGTGTTGGAGTGATGGTCAATCTGCATATTATTCTTTTACTAGATAGGACAAGAGGCCTGGTGCATGGGTGAGGGCCAGCTGGTTTGCCGTGAAAGGTGTTCCAGATCAGGGAAGGGGTTCCCTTGAGGTGTGGGGCAGTCTGGGTGAGGGGCCTGTGTGGTTTGCAGGCTGGCCATGCCCCTGAGAGACCCAAATGGAGGCCCTGGTATCTGGGATTTATCTTCTACAATTTAAACTTTGTAGCCTGGAGCGGAGCTAGGCCTTCTGTTTGCTCCGTGGCAGCAGCCATTTGTTTTTCCTTTTAATTACTTAGACTTTTTATTATTTATCTTTAAATAAATCTTTATTGTTCAGATTATTATATTTGTTCCTCTTCCCCCCGCCCCCATAGCTCCCTCCACCCGGCTCCCACCCCTCCCTCTGCCCTTACCTCCCCCGCATAGTCCTCACCCATAGGTGTATGATTTTTGTCCAGTCTCTCCCCCCACCCCCCTCCCCCCCCCCCCCCCCCGCCGAGAACTGTCAGTCCACTCCCTTTCTATGCCCCTGATTCTATTATATTCAGTTTATTCTGTTCATCAGATTTTTATTCACTTGATTTTTAGATTCTCGTTGATAGATATGTATTTGTTGTTCATGATTTTCATCTTTACCTTTTTCTTCTTCTTCCTCTTAAAGAGTAACTTTCAGCATCTCATATAATACTGGTTTGGTGTTGATGAACTCCTTTAACTTTTCTGTGAAGCTCTTTATCTGCCCTTCAATGCTGAATGGTAGCTTTGCTGGATAGAGTAATCTTGGTTGTAGGTTCTTGCTATTCATCAAATTGAATATTTCTTGCCACTCCCATCTGGCCTGAATAGTTTCTGTTGAGAAATAAGCTGACAATCATATGGGTGCTCCCTTGTAGGTAATTAACTGTTTTTCTCTTTGCTGCTATTAATATTCTCTCTGTCTTTTGCTCTTGGTATTTTAATTATGATGTGTCTTGGTGTGGTCCTCTTTGGATTCCTTTTGTTTGGGGTTTTGTGTGCTTCCTGGACTTGTAAGTCTATTTCTTTCACCAGATGTGGGAAGTTTTCAGTCATTATTTCTTTAAATAGGTTTTCAGTATCTTGTTCTCTCTCTTCTTTTGGCACCCCCATTATTCTGATGTTGGTACGCTTGAAGTTGTCCCAGAGGCTCCTTACACTATCTTCACATTTTTGGATTCTTTTTTCTTTTTGCTTTTCCAGTGGAGTGTTTTCTGCTTCTTTGTACAGTGGTACCTCAAGATACGAGTGCTCTAACATACGAAATTTTTGAGATACGAGCCGTCGAGCGAGCGATTTTTGCTTTGATATACGAGCAATATTTGAGATAGGAGTAATCACGCGGATTGGCTGGCTGCACACGACCCACCAGTTTACCACGACTTGAGCGTCTCATAGTTTCCCAGGCCTCAAGGTTACGGAACGAATTAAACTCGTATCTCGAGGTACCACTGTATTTCAAATCTTTGATTTGAATCTTGCCTTCCTCTAGTCTGCTGTTAGGTCTCTGTATAATATTTTTTATTTCAGTCAGTGTATGTTTAATTTCTAATTAGTCATTTTTCATCTACTCTTGGGTCTCGCTAAATTAATCCATCTTTTCTAGGAAATTCTTGAAAAACCTTATAACCGTGGTCTTGAACTCTACATCCAGTCATTTGTTTTCCTCCATTTATTTCGTTTGTGATCTGTTCCTTGTCTCCCTATTTTCACAATGCCGGGAGAACTTCTGGGCTGGAATCAGCCTTATAATATAAGACTTGCAAAATTCCAAAAGCCTCTCTGTTGAGGTTGGCTGAAGTGGAGTCGTAGGGCTGAGCAGACAGCCTTGGCTTCCAGTTAGCCCTGCACTAGGTGGCCCCTGGGTTTCAAGTGTTTCTCGGTAATTGCTGCAGCCCTCTTTGTGCACACACGTGCATGCGTGTCTCTAGACCTCTGCCTTTCCGGTTCTCTTGCGCTCTGGGACCAGTATGAGTCTGAGTCCCCAGGGTCTCGCCTGAAACTGGGGTTCAGTGCTGTCAGAAGTGGAGTTCAGCGCAGTTGGGAGGCTCTGTCTCCTGCCCACTAAAGCAAGCCAGTGGGACAATCAGCAGTCCGTCCTCTGTGTGGACAGTGCTGTGTGCGCCTCCAGACCTCTGCCCTTTCGTGGCTTCCCTAAATTTCTGTGCACTCCTCCCTTTTCATGACAGTCCAGACTCCCCCCGTATAAGTTTCACTCAGAACTGGGGTTCAGTGCAGTTGGATAAGGAGTTCAGCGCAGTCAGGGGTCTCTGTATCCCTCCCGCCAGAGGAAGCCAGCTAGGCACTCTGCTGCCCACTCTCTCCATACGTGCATCTCCGTACCTCAGCTTTTTGCAGCTCTTCTGAGTCTCTGTGAGCCCCTCTCTTTCCTTCTAGTTGTAGAATTTCCATTTAGCCAGCTTTCTTGTGGTTCTGGATGACGTCTGTTTTGTCTTTTAGTTGTAGTTTTGAAATTGTTGTGTGAGGCAGCAGTTCAGGTGTTCACCTATGCCTCCATCTTGGTTTCTCCCCAGCAGTAGCCATTTCTGTTGGAATTTATTTATCTTCTTTAATTGAAACTTTGTAGCCTTATGCAGAGGCCTAGGCCTGCCAGGGTGTGTGGAAAGCTTGGCTTCGTCCCTCACCTGGGCAACCCAAGCCTCCCTCTTGCATTCTCTGTGGCCGAAGCCATCTTGGTTGGGTTAATTTGCATACTTGCTCCTAATTGGCTGGTGGGCGTAGCTTATGGGTGTAGTGGAGGTACAGTCAATTTGCAGTTCTTTTATTAGACAGGACAGATTCCCCTTCCAGAATAGAATCTCCATGAACACAGATACTTTTCTGTCCCTCTTGTTCACTATATGATCAGCATCCAGAACACTATCAAACAAAGAGCAGGTTCTCAGTAAATCAGCTGAATTAATGAAAGGATGGCCATGCCATCCTTCTATTTTGAGCAATGGTTTTATTCTTCCTGCATGCATCCTCCTGCATGCACAACCAGTTCTAGGTGAATGATCACTGAGACAACTGTTGCCCCCTCACCAGCATTATCATACTTTCCATCTTCAGCACAGGACTTAGTATCAAATCCCATTTCATTTGTTCCCATCTACAGTAAACTTTCACTATTCCTGTCCCATTCTTCCCTGGATGCCCAGAGCCTAGAACAGTGCAACTGTTCCATAATAAAAGGGTGTGCAGTGTGAATGAACACCAGATTCCTGAGAGGCAATTCAACTTTGACTCTGCATATTTCCTATGAACAGATGCTTAGTCCACAACTTGGATCTAAAGTCATAGTAAATTTTTGCTGTTTGTACATAGTTTGAATATTTTTAAAATGTTCTTTTGTGTCAATAATGCTTTTATCATTATTAGTCTATGATAATTTTGTTAAAGTTTCCCTTCGAAAAAATGAAGAAGAAGAAAAAGTCCTAGTAACAGAAATTCAGAGAGGGCATGCTCTTTAAATAGCCATGAATTCAAGAGTAAGGATACTGTAAGAAGTTGTTATTTTTAAATCTATTTTCTTGATTGAATTGGTAGCTTACACATTAAATCGATGCTTGAGAAACAAATAAAACTTTGCAACCAATGTGTTTTTAATGGCAAACGTTGGATTCCAATATTTTAGTAGAAAGCCTAATTGTGTAGCTCTTATTTTGAAATAACCACACATAAAGGAACCCTCACACAGACATATAACTTTCCTGAAGAAATCTTAGAATAATGTATCCTAAATTAATAAAGCAACCTCCATGATATCTTCAAGAGACAGCCAGCAACTGAGAAACATCACACCCATTATCATAGCAAGAAAAATCAACACCAAGAATACTCACTAATGATGCCATTAAAGGCACACTAGAAGCCAGCCTGATTGAAATAGCCTGCCCCAACCTTTCAGACTGCTTCTTCAGATTACTAACTTCCTAGTTCCTTTGGAGCAGAAAGAAATAAAACTCAGTCTGTCACACAGGTGGGAAAGCTAGATCACAAGGCACTCTACTGCAGCATAAAAACCCAGGGGGTGAACAGGCCGGTGTAGCTCAGTGGTTGAGCATCAACCTATGTACTAGGAATTCATGGTTCAATTCCTGATCAGGGTACATGCTCAGGTTGCAGGCTTTATCCCCAGTGGGAGGCGTGCAGGAGGCAGCCAATCAATGATTCTCTCTCATCTTTGATGTTTCTATCTCTCTCTCCCTCTCTGAAACCAATAAAAATATTAAATAAATAAATAAATAAATGTCCAGTGGATGGGAAGTGCTATGAAAGACCCAAGATCAAACTCAGGAAAGCTACCCAAAAAAAGACATAAAGCTAGACAGCAAAGAACAGCCAAGGAAACTAAAAGATACTTACTTGTAGCTTATGTTAACAGATAAGCAATTGTCATTCAGAATAAAGAACTCATTAATAATAAATGTGTTAAATTCTTATGAAGTACTATACAGCTGAAAAGAATGAACTAGATCTATATTTCGAAAATAGATGAGTCTCAGAAACATGTTAAGTGATGAATACCAATATGCCAAAATATTGCATTAATTAATATATTAAAAAAATGAAATAGTTCTCACTAAATTCCTCTGGAGGGTAAAAAGGAGAGGGGAATGAGGGGCAGATAAGGAGAGCAGACATGTCTTTACATTCTCAGTGAAATTTTTTTATTAAAGACTTACAACAAAATATAATAAGTTACTGACAGTTATTCTGTATTGTGGTATTTATTATATTATCCGTATTTTTCAGCATTTAAATTTTTTTCCAAATAAACAAAGCTAACTGTAGTTTACATAAGATCCAGACAATGTTCTTATTTTTAAAATACATATTTTTTTATTGATTTCAGAGAGGAATAGAGAGGGAGAGAGACAGAACATCAACAATGAGAGAAAATCATTGATTTGCTGCTTCCTGCATGCCTCACACGAGGGATGGAGCCCACAACCCAGGCATGTGCCTTGTCTGGAAATAAAACTATGACCTCCTTGTTCATAGGTTGACACTCAACCACTGAACTTGTTACAGAAAACTGGAAAAAAAATCAAGCCATGCTTAGAGAAAGGGGGTTACATTTTATTAAGGGCAGGGCCAGAGAAAAATACGCCTTTCAAATTCTGTCCCCCCACTCCCCACATGGAGAAAACCTTTTCTATTTATACTTTTCCTAGCTCTTTTGTCTCCCAAATTTGGAATGAGACTTCTGGGAAAGAAGCCTATGTGCTGGGAAGGGGCCATGAGACCATATCTCAAGGCCTGGCCTGGTGTCAGCACTGACAGCTCTGTCTGGGGCATAGTAACGGCCTCTCTGGAATGGGAGTAGTCTTATTTTCCTTATTATTTAAGCAAGCAAGCATTTACAAAAGCCAAAATAGCAGGGTTAAAATGTCAAACAGCAGTTTTTATATAAGATGGATGCTTCAAACTAAAATGCGATCAGGACAGACAATGTTCTTTTTAAAGACGCTTCTACTTGCCCAGAATGCCTTGTATGTATAAAATACTGGGATCCGGAATTGTGTAATTGTTGAAAACCAATGTGTCTACATTGAGAATAGAGCAGTAGTGGTCTTATTAATTCAAAACAAATACAAACCTAACATTTTGACCAAATCTATTATAAGAACTTTGAAGACTAAAAGACTTTACCCACCTAGAGTAAATACTATGACTATTCTTCTTTAATGCAACCCCTTTTCTAAACAGAAAATGGCTGAAAGTATAATACAAGGCCTGACATTTCATATATACATTTTATCCCTTTTCAGCACAAAGACAAATGATAGTATATAGGTTAAGATTGTTTTTAAGGTAAGCATACTTGACTGGTATGAATTTTATATATCAGCTCTAAAAGGATCTTAGACTACTTAATAAACTGAGTTTTTTTCAAATCACAATTTTTACCCCACTGAATTTAACAAACATCTAGTAATTTTTCTCTATTTAGATAAAAATTTGTATAGAATTTATGACTATAGTTATCATGAAAATAAAAAGATAAGCAATATTTTATTTCAAATAAAATTCTATCTAAATAGGAGAATGGCAAAGCATGACTGGTTTTGGTGTGTGTGTGTGTGTGTGTGTGTGTGTGTGTGTGTGTCAGACAAAGCAGGAATTAAGACAGATACCAGTGAGGGATATGACTAATGTCAGAGAAAAGAAAAGTCCCAATTTCTCAATACGGCAGTTGTGGTTTTAACTTTACTGAATAAATTAACAGTTTGAGTCAAGTACATAATAAAGTCACTATAAGTAGAAGTAAAACTGCCCCAAAATGTTGACTGCTCTGTAGAGATGACAGACAGCATACGAAAGCGTCCACACCAAAATCAACACATCCCAATTCACAGCGTGAAGCAAAACACATTGCACATTCCTCATGGCTAGGGCCCAACTTAAAATTTCAATTTGTAAACACTGAGGAATAACGGAATTTGGTTGCTTATCAGTTAGTAATATAATCTGTTCTGGCTGCCTTTTCAGGAAAGAACCTAAGTAGCTTAGTAGTGAAAAAAGGTTATCAACCAGGTCTGCAGCCCCATGAACAAATTCAACAAGAGGCCAGGGGAAAAGAATGAGAGACATGGATGTAAATTTTTTTTAAATTTTTCCTATTGTTTGCCTTTGGAAATCATACTCATGCTTCAAAGTTTTGCTCAAATACCTTATTTTTTAAATGTCTTACCCTAATCTCTCAGTACCTGTGTTCTTACAATAAACTGATTGCCACATTTGTATCCACAACCTAACCCTCTCTCCCCATGTCAACTTGTCAGTGAGGTGAACTAAGCATCTCCAGTTTATCATGTCCAAACTGCGCTCCAGCCCCAAACCCACTGTTTCCCATCTCAGGAAGCAAAACCACCATTCACCTAAGGTTGGGCCACAAGCGGTCACCCTAGTTTCCTCTTTTCCTTCCCCAACCCCACAGCAAGTTTTCACAGTTCTACCATCAAAATTGATTTGGAATCTGAGCACTCCTTATCACATTCTTCCCACACCACCGCCCTGATTCATGCCAGAGTCTTTCCTGTTCTTGGCCTGGCTTATTGCAGTGGCCTTACCACTTCCACACGTGGCAGCACCCACATATTTCCCACAGCCAACTCTCCCCACATCAGCCATGTTCTTTTTATTTCTTAATATATATTTTACTGATTTTTAGAGAGGAAAAGGATAAAGCTAGAAACACTGTTGAGAGAAAAACATCATTGATCAGCTGCCTCCTGTACCCCCTTTCTGGGGATTGAGCCAGCACCCCGGGCATGTGCCCTGATTGGAAATCGAACCAAGATCTCTTGGTTCCTGGGTCGATGCTCAATCACTGAGCAACACCAGGTAGGCCCAGTCATTTTCTTTTAAAAATGGACTCTTGTTCAGAATTCTTCGTGGCTTCACATCTCACAACAAAATCCAAAGTCTCTCCTATGACCTGCCTATCAGGAACATTCCTTCTTCCTCCCTAGAGCCCATCTCCAACAACAATCAAGACTTAAGTACAATAAGACTGTCCACACAGTTCACAAAGGGGTGCACCAAGAGTGTCCAACTCAGGTAACTGGGGAGGCAGAGCTACTGGGTCATATGAGACACAAGAACAGGTCACAAACAAAAGAAAAGGAAGAAAACAAATGACTGGATATAAAGTTCAAAACCATGGTTATAAGGTTTTTCAAAAATTTCCTAGAAAAGATGGATAAATTTAGGATATTCAAGAGGAGATGAAAAAAGACCAGCTAGAGATGAAAAAGGACCAACTAGAAATTAAACATACATTAACTGAAATAAAAAATATTATACAGAGACCTAACAGCAGACTAGAGGAAGGCAAGAATCAAGTCAAAAATTGGAAATATAAAGAAGCAGAAAACACTCAACTGGAAAAGCAAGAAGAAAAAAGAATCCAAAAATGTGAAGATAATGTAAGGAGCCTCTGGGACAGTTTCAAGCGTACTAACATTAGAATTGTGGGGGTGCCAGAAGAAGAGAGAGAGCAAGATACTGAAAACCTATTTAAAGAAATAATGACTGAAAACTTCCCACATCTGGTTAAAAGAAAAAGATTTACAAGTCCAAGAAGCACACAGAACCCCATATAAAAAGAATCCAAAGTGGACTACACCAAGACACATCATAATTAAAATACCAAAAGCAAAAGACAAAGAGAGAATATTAAAAGCAGCAAGAGAAAAACAGTTCATTACCTACAAGGGAGCACCCATACGACTGTCAGCTGATATCTCAACAGAAATGATGTAGGCCAGACGGGAATGGCAAGAAATATTCAACGTGATGAATAGCAAGAACCTACAACCAAGAATACTCTATCCAGCAAAGCTACCATTCAGAATTGAAGGGCAGATAAAGAGCTTCACAGATATGAAAAAGCTAAAGGAATTCATCAACACCAAACCAGTATTGTATGAAATGCTGAAAGGTACTCTTTTAGAAGAGGAAGAAGAAAAATGTAAAAGATAAAAAATTATGAACAACAAATACATATCTATCAACACATGAATCTAAAAATTAAGTGAATTAAAAATTTGATCAACAGAATAAACTGATGAATATAATAGAATCAGGAGCACAGAAAGGGAGTGGACTGATAATTCTCTGGGGGAAAGAGGTGAGGGGAGAGACTGGACAAAAATCATACACCTATGGATGAGGTCTACCAGAGGGAGGTAAGGGTAAAGGAAGGGTTGGGAGCCGGGTGGAGGGGAGCTATGGAGAGGAAAAAAGAGAAACAAATGTAATAATCTGAATAATAAAGATTTAATTTAAAAAAGGAAAGAATTTTGATCACTAACTTGTAAAAACTAGGAGACCAATGAATTCTTAAAACAAAGAAATGACATGATCAAATTTCAATTTTAGAAAAATGACTCTGAAAACTATATACGGGATAATATGAAAGATGAGAAGCAGAGAGATGTTAGAGACAGAAAACTGGGACATGGGCAATAATCCTGAAGGCAGAGAGCTATACCCAGGAATGGCAGGGGGTAAAGAGAAGCAAAGACTACAGGATTTTCGCTGGTGAAACTGGACAGAGTAGATGTGAGAGGTGTAGAGGAAGGAGTGTGAAGATGAGTTTAGGATTTATGACTTACCCATCTAATGCTAGGCCATTCCCAAGACATGGAAGAATCATTGGATGGGAACAAGAAAATAAACCATGGATGCAAGTGTAGAATAGGTTAGGTCTGAGGTGATTTCATGACAATCAGATAGGCAAGGTTTAGTCCACTAAGCAGACAAGTGTAGAGATCAAAAGATCTGCTTAGAGCTAGAAATGTGGAAGTTTTCTATGTAGAAGTGAGAGCTGAAGGCATTATTAATGAGGTAACATTCAGAGGGTAGTTAAATGGAGCAGAAGCCTGGAAAATGTCAACATCCAGAGTAAATTGATAAAGAAGTGGGCAGTTCACCAAAAAAGTCAAAGACAAATGTCGCAAGAAGAAACCTGGTTAACAGAAAGGTTTCAATAGAGGGGTAAAGTCTCAGAATTGAGAGGAAACTGAAGACATAAACAAGCAACTAAAGATTCATCGCTTCCCAAAATTTAATTGTGGTAGAAGACTGGGCATTTGCTTAATTTGGGGGGGGGGGCGGGAGATGGGACAATCTGGAGGAATGTGATCTCTTTTTAAGAAGGGACAACTTAAGCACGTTCATAGGCACTGGGAAGGACTAAGTAGAAGAGAAATTCAAGACACCAGAAATAGAGTGACAAATGAAACAAGACACTGTAATCGATGGGAATGGTAGGGGTAAAGAACAATGTGAGGAGGTAGTTCTGACTCTGAAATTGGAGGGGAGGAGGCATGAATATGTAAGTTTGTAGAAGAGAAAAAAGTGACCAGAATTTAGTGTTGGAGAGAGCAAGGGTAACAAGCACAAATAATTTTCTAGGTCTTGTTAAATAATTTAAACGTTATTCTTTTGGTACTGGGCAGAGATTTAATGATTTTAAGCAAGCAAGAGATTAAGCTCAGATTTGCATATTTAAAAGTGTCATCAGTCTGAAGCAGTGGTTGGTAAACTATTTAGTCAACAAGAGCCAAATATCAACAGTACAACGACTGAAATTTCTTTTGAGAGCCAAATTTTTAAACTTGAACTTCTTCTAACGCCACTTCTTCAAAACAGACTCGCCCAGGCCATGCTATTTTGTGGAAGAGCCACACTCAAGGAGCCAAAGAGCCGCATGTGGTTCGCAAGTCGAGGTTTGCCGACCATGGGTCTGGAGGAAAGAGGGAACTCATACAGGAGGACCAATTAAGAGGCTATTACAGTTATCCAGGTGAAAATGGGGCAGCCACAGATGTGATAAGAAAGGGGCAGATTATCCTGCCTAGGTTTCTAAGTTCATCAGCTATGTGGGTACGGGTACCATTCAATGAGATACATGCAGGAAGAAAGGGTTTAGAGAAAAAGGAAAACAAATAGTAAGGCGTATAATTTGGGCCATGTTGCATATGAAGCCTATTTATGGGCTTGGGTCAAGCCTCAGATCATCCTAAGTGATGTTATAAGCCGGGGGTACTAGCAGAAGAGCTCCTCAAAGGAGTAAAAGACAGGGAGGCAGGCAAACTAAGAGAAAGAGGAGTAAGAAGGGGGGAGAGGGAAAATCTATAACCTTTGCATTATCAACAGGACTTCATAACTGGGCAAAAGTGACAGATGGGTAGAAGAAAGCCAAAAGAGAATGATCAGGGAGATGAAGGGAAGAGTGTCAAGAAGCAGGATGGCAACAGGTGTCAATGCTACAGAGAGCACACATAAAGCAAAGACTAAAAATGCAACAACAGATGTGGCAATGAAGCATCCATTAAGCTCCTGGGTAATGACTTTAGGAGTGGATGGTTAGTGAGAAAATGATTAAGACTACCACTTCAGAAATTTGCCAGGATAAGAAGGAAAGTGAAGGGAAAAGACAGTAGTAGCAAAACAACTGAGAAAGCAATTATTCCTTTTTAAAGGTGGAAGACACTCAAATGCTTACTGCAGATGACTAATTGCAGAGTGCTGTGCTCCTGTTAGATATATAAAGAAAGGAACAATCTTGCTTTGAAAGGGAAAAGCATTCATTTAATAATAACAAAATAAAAAACCCAAATGAACTGGCCAAGTGTTCTCTGGACTCCTCTACGTAACATCTCCTGTCTCTCCATCCTCTGGGTAAGACCTGAGGTCAACCAGGCAACCATCAGTCAGCTGGATCCTCCTGTTCCTCAATTGCAAACGAAGTTTTGAGTGAGTGCATCTGCAGATTCTCCAAGGAGTAATTCATTGCTTTCCTTCTTCCAATTAGTAAAGCCGTGTCTGACTTTAAAAAGGTCAAAAAGCACAAAGTTAGATTTTCAGAGCAGTCCATCAAGATACATTTATATGCCAAAAAATCAATTCAACCAACAGAAAGAGAATTCAAATAAGCCTCCATAAGGACAAACCTTTTGTTTTTCAGCAAAACCTTCTTTTTATTCTTGTGTATGCTTCTATTTCAAATGGTCATACCAAACACTGAAAAGATGACCAAGTTCTGGGTTACATCCCACATGAAGCACACCAAGAGTAAGACATAAATAAAACATGAACATGATAAACAAACTATAAAATTTGAGGTGATGCAGAAAAAAAATGGATGAAAATCTCTCAAATACTCAGGTAAGGTTAACCGAACAGTGAGCTTTTAAACAGAAATAAGAGGGTTCGTTAATTAAATGTCTGGAAGCCCACTAGGCAAAGCACTGGTAGGTAGGTACTATGGGAAATGCAAGCTTGTTTCTGTCCTCAGGGGCTTTCCATCTTTCTTCTTCAGCTAAACTACACTTGAATCTAACCTCTCAAAGCTAGAGCTAGAAGAAACACCAGGAGGCACTGAGTTCAAGTATACTCCTCCACCAAGAGCAAATCAAAACTGAAGAGATCAGCTGAGTGTCTCTGAGTGATGGAAAGGGTAGAAACTTAAGCCTTCATTCGGGACCCAAAACACAAAAGCTTTAGGAACTGAAAGATCGAGCTGCAAATCAACACATTTTGCCAAGTCCTGTGCCTAGGTTCTCTCATTTCTAAAATGGAGATAATAATACTGAGTTCTCAGGAAGGTACCAGTCCCTTCTTTCCCTTTTTCCTACTATCCTATAAACTAAAAGCCCTTTGCACGAAGATTCATGCCAGTGCTGGCACTGCCCTGGAGCTGCCTTTCCACCTTTCCACACTGCCCAGAGGCCCAGGGTGGCTAGGGCAGTGCAGAACGTCTGCAATGTCACCATGGTAATGATGCAAGCAACCTGTCCCCGGCTACTTGGTGCTTTGCATGCAAATTAACCACCATCTTTGTTGGATTAATTTGAATATTCACTCTTGATTGGCTGGTAGGCATCGTGAAGGTACAGTCAATTTGCATCTTTCTCTTTTATTAGTGTAGATGCTGAATGATGTAACTAAAAGGCTAAGACAGTACCCAGTGGAAACAGATTGTGATGGAAAAAAACAAACAACAAAAAACCAAGATGGCAGCAGAGGTGAACACCTAAACTGCTGCCTCGCACAAGTTCAAAACTACAACTGAAAGACAGAATGGACATCATCCAGAAACACAGGAAAGCTGGCTGAGTGGAAATTCTACAATTAGAAGGAAAGAGAGGGGCTCACAGAGACTCAAGAGGAGCTGCAAAAAGCTGAGGTACAGAGACACACGTGTGCAGAGGACAAGCAACAGAGTGCCTGGCTGACTTCCTCTTGAGGGAAGGAGACAGAAACTTCCTACTGCACTGAACCCCAGTTCTGACTGCACTGAACCCCAGTTCCAGGTGAGTCTCATACAGGGGGAGTATGGACTGTTGGAAAAAGCGAAGAGTGCACGGAAACTTAGGGGAGCCGCGAAAGTTAGAGGTCTAGAGGAGCACACGCCATTGAGTACAGAGAGGACTGACTGCTGATTGTGCCACTGGCTTTCTCTAGCAGGAGGAAAACAGAACCTCCTAACTGTGCTGAACTCCACTTCCGACAGCTATGAAACCCAGTTTCAGGCGAGACCCTGAAGACCCAGACTCATACGGGTTCACAGAGCGCAAGGAAACTAAGGGAAGCCGGAAAGTCAGAGGTCTGGAGGCTGGCAAGCATGAGGGCATGCAGAGAGGGCTGCAGCAATGACCAAGTGACACTGAGACCCAGGGGCTGCATAGGGCAGGACTGACAGGAAGCCAAAGCTGTCTGCTCAGCACCGAGACTCTGCCCCATCCAAGCTGAGCAGAGAAGCTTTTGCAATTTTCCAAGTCTTGTATCATAAGGCTGACTCCAGCACAGAAGGTCTCCCAACATAGACACAGCTAATCCTCACAACCATGGCTTGGAGGACAATTCCCCCCAGTGACACCAACAACAATCAAGACTTACATACAACAAGGCTAAACACACAGTACACAAAAGGGTGCACGAAGAGAGTCCACCTCAGGTAACTGGGTAGGCGGAGCAACTGGGTCATAAAGGACACCTAGCATACAAAACTACTCTACCAACTCAGAGAAGCAGCGAAAATGCAAAGACAAAGAAACAGATCACAAACAAAAGAAATGGAGGAAAACACATGACTGGATATAGAGTTCAAAACCATGGCTATAAGGTTTTTTAAGAATTTCCTAGAAAAGGTGGATAAATTTAGCGAGACCCAAAAGGAGATGAAAAAGGACTAACTAGAAATTAAACATTCACTGTCGGAAATAAAAAATATACAGAGAACAGCAGACTAGAGGAACACAAGAATCAAGTCAAAGATTTGAAATACAAAGAAGCAGAAGACACTCCACTGGAAAAGCAAAAAAAAAAAGGATTTAAAAATGTGAAGATAGTGTAAGGAGCCTCTGGGACAACTTCAAGCATACCAACATCAGAATTATGGGGGTGCCAGAAGAAGAGAGAGAGCAAGATACTGAAAACCTATCTGAAGAAATAATGACTGAAAACTTCCCCCACCTGGTGAAAGAAATAGACTTACAAGTCCAGGAAGCACACAGAACCCCAAATAAAAGGAATCCAAAGAGGACAACACCAACACACATCATAATTAAAATACCAAGAGCAAAAGACAAAGAGAGAATATTAGAAGCAGCAAGAGAAAAATAGTTTATTACCTACAAGAGAACACCCATACGATTATCAGCTTATTTCTCAACAGAAACTATGCAGGCCAGATGGGAGTGGCAAAAAATATTCAAAGTGATGAATAGCAAGAACCTACAACCAAGATTACTCTACCCAGCAAAGCTAATCATTCAGAATTGAAGGTCAGATAAAGAGCTTCATAGATAAGAAAAAGCTAAAAAAGAGTTCAACAACACCAAACCAGAATTATATGAAATGCTGAAAGGTAACCTTTAAGAAGAGGAAGAAGAAAAAGGTAAAGATAAAAATTATGAACAACAAATACATATCTGTCAACAAGAGAATCTAAAAATCAAGTGAACTGAAAATCTGATGAACAGAATAAACTGGTGAATATAATAGAATAAGGGGCATAGAAAGGGAGTAGACTGACAATTCTCGGGGGTGGGAGGGAAGCAGTGAAGGAGGTGAGGGGGGAGACTGGACAAAAATTATACACCTATGGATGAGGACAATGAGGGGGAGGTAAGGGCAGAGAGTGGGGAGGGACTGAGTGGAGGGGAGCTTGGGGGGAAAAAAGAGGAACAATTATAATAATCTGAACAATAAAGTCTTATTAAATTAAAAATAAATAAAAAATAAATAAAACACAGTGATGGCAGACATCAAGGAAATAAATGAATTCAAGTAGTGAAAGGGTAGTAGAAGAGGAGGTAGTGTTAATATTAGCACTTAATTTTTAACACAAATTAATGACAAAATCAGAATTGATCAAGTTAGAATACAAATTCTTAGGGGAAAACAGAAATTGATAGAAAAAAATTAAGTCAATTAGTCACTCTAATCCTATATAATAAAGAGGTCAAATGCAAATTGACCCTCACACCATCACAAGATGGCTGTATCCATAGCGAAGGCAGGTTTCCATAACACAAGATGGCTGCGCCCACAGCAGAGCGGGGTTCCAATAACACAAGATGGCTGTACCCACAGTGGAGGCAGGATTCCTATAATACAAGATGGCTGCACCCACAGTGGAGGCAGGGTTCCCATAACAAAAGATGGCTGCACCCACAGTGGAGGCAGAGTTCCTGTAACACAGTGGTTCTCAACCTTTCTAATGCTGCGACCCTTTAATACAGTCCCTCATGTTGTGATCACTCTCAACCATAAAATTATTTTCATTGCTATTTCATAACTGTAATTTTGCTACTGTTAATGAATCATAATATAAATATCTCTGTTTTCCGATGGCCTTAGGCCAGTGATTGGCAAACTGCAGTTCACGAGCCACAAGCAGCTTACAAGCCACAGTTTGCCACTCTATTGACTAATGAGTTTGCCGACCACTGGGATAGGAGCTTAATCACAAAGAACAACAACAGCCTTTAATTATTGGAATCAAGAGTCTAGCTCAGTGGTTGGCAAACTCATTAGTCAACAGAGCGGCAAATCTCAGCTCATGAGCCACATCGGAAAACACAGATATTTACATTACAATTCATTAACAGTAGTAAAATTACAGTTATGAAGTAGCAACAAAAATAATTTCATGGTTGGGGGGTCACCACAACATGAGGAACTATATTAAAAGGTCATGGCATTAGAAAGGTTGAGAACCACTGCTATAACACAAGATGGTTGCGCCCACAGTAGAGAGGGGGTTCCCATAATACAAGATAGCTGCGCCCACAGCAAAGGCAGGGTTCCCGTACGAGCCAGGACCTGAGGCTGCGTGGCGCCAGGCCAGAGAGGGGGACCTGAGGCTTCACACTCCCGACCCAGCTGGGCTTAACAGGGGACCTCAGGCCACACACTCCCACCCTGGTGGACCTCATGCTGCACCTCCTTGCCCTGCAGAGCTTGACCGGAGAGCTCAGGCCATGCCCATGCTTAGCAGGGCTTGATGGAGATCCTCAGGCCACACCCTCATCCTTACACCGGGTCAGGGGACCTGAGGGTGTGCCGGGGGAACTGAGGCTGCACCCCTTACCGTGCGGGACTTGATGGGGAACTTGAGGCTGTGCCCCCCATCTGGCGGGGCTTGACAGGGGACTTGAGCCTGCACCTCCCTCCCGGCACTGGACTGGGGGACATGAGGGTGCACCCCCGGCCCAGTGGGGCCAGCTGGGTCTGGGTCCAGCATGATTTCGAGGCACACACGTGTGGGCGGGGACTTGACTCTGGGTTCTGTGGCATGCTCCAGACTCTGACACAAGAAAGATTTTCATATACATTTTACTAATTTTCTTTCATCTCTGACACTTCTATTATAGTGAAAGGGCAAATAGCAGTATTAATATATTTCCTCTAATTAATTCCCTTTTACTGTGCACAAATTTCGTGCACCAGGCCACTGGTGTTCCATAACAATACTGTACTTCATGTAAGCAGTGCCAAAGAGAACATTACTAGATTAAAATTACAATTAAGCTCCTTTTTCTATCTCATTTCTCTTTTAATGCTCTTTCTCCATTCCCAAGATCGTACTATTTCCAGACTTCGTTTCATCTTCCTAACAACATAATAAATAAGACAACTGAGGGCCTTCCTAGTCAGTCAAACTTCAGCTCATCTTTTAAGGCAAAAAAAAATATAGCCAACATAAAGAACACAGGCTTTGCAGGCAAGATAAGTAAGTCCTGGTTCAAATTCCAGCTCCACCTCTAATTCATAGATATATGCACTACCTAGGCTTGTTGTAAGAATTAAATGGGCATTTATAGAAAAATGGGTAACACAAGTATAAGCTCGCCAACTCACAAGTCTCAAATGTCACCTTCTCTATGAAATTCAAACAATGAAGTGGAATTAACACAGCTTTTTCTAAGCTACCAATGAAGGCAGCCCATAAGTGTCTGGTTTCCATATTCTCCTCTCTTCCTATATTGCAGAGAGGCTTGGAACTTTAAGGGTCAATACTTCTCCTTTGTCCCCAACTTAGTGCCTGGCCCATAGGAAGCTTTCAGTAAGTGGTGACCAAATCAACGCAGCACAAGTCATGTTATATTCTACCAGACAAGGAGTCATGGGTCCACAAAGGAAAACTCCAAGGATGAATAATTTAAAAGGTACAGAAACTTCAAATGGTGGTGGAGTTAAGTGGAAGCTCACTGACACATTCTCAGGACCAAATTGGAAATACAACTAAAATACAGAACAAAAACAGTTGGAGAAACCAAGATGGCAGCATAGGTGAACACCTAAACTACTGCCTTGCACAACAATTTCAAAATTACAATTAAAGACAGAACGAACACCATCCATAACCATAGGAGAGCTGGCTGAGTGAAAATTCTACAATGAGAAGGAAAGAGAGGGACCCACGAAAACTTAGAGGAGCTATAAAAACCTGAGATACAGAGACACACTCGTGGAGAGAATGGGCGGAGGAGGGTCTGGCTGGCTTCCTCTCGCAGGAGGGAGACAGAAAATCCCGACTGCATTGAACCCCACTTTTGAGTGCACTGAACCACAGTTTCAGATGAGATTCAAATGGGGGAGTCTGGACTGTTGTGAAAAGGAAGGAGTGCACGGAAACTTAGGAGAGCCACGAAAGACAGAGGTCTGGGGGCCCACAAAAGTGCGTGCAAAATTACACTCACAGAGCACTGACTGCTGATTGTGCCACTGGCTTTCTCTAGCGGGAGAAAAACAGAAGTTCCCAAAAGCACTGAAATTCAGGTCCAACTGCACTGAACCCCAGTTTCGGGCGAGACCCTGGGGACCTAGACTCACACGGGTCCCTAGAGTGCACAGAAACTCAGGGGAACTGGAAAGGCAGAGGTCTGGAGGCAAGCCTGTATGCACAGACACAGCTGATTTTCACAACCAATAGACTTGGAGGTCAATTGCCCCAGCGATACCAACAACAATCAAGAATTAACTACAACAAGATTGTACACACAGTTCACAAAGGGGTATGCCAAGAGTGTCCACCTCAGATAACTGGGGAGGCAGAGCTACTGGGCCACATAGGACATCTAGAACACAAAGCTAACTCTACAAACTCAGGGGAGCAGCGAAATATGCGGAGACAAAAGAACAGATCACAAAAGAAAGAAATGGAGAAAAACAAACAACTGGGTATAGAGTTCAAAACCACAGTTATAAGTTTTTTTTAGAAATTCCTAGAAAAAATGGATAAATTATGCGAGACGCAAGAGGAGATGAAAAAGGACCAACTAGAAATTAAACTAACTGAAATAAAAAAATATTATACAGAAACCTAACAGCAGACTAGAGGAACACAAGAATCGAGTCAAAGATTTGAAATACAAACAAGCAAAAAACACTCCACTAGAAAAGCAAAAAGAAAAATGAATTTAAAAATGTGAGCCTCTGGGACAACTTCAAGCATACCAACATAAGAATTATGGGGGTGCCATAAGAAGAGAGAGAGCAAGATACTGAAAACACCTATTTGAAGAAATAATAACTGAAAACTTCCTACACCTGGTGAAAGAAATAGACTTACAAGTCCAGGAAGCACACAGAACCCCAAACAAAAGGAATCCAAAGAGGATCACACCAAGACACATCATAATTAAAATACCAAGAGCAAAAGACAAAGAGAGAATATTAAAAGCAGCAAGAGAAAAACAGTTCATTACCCACAAGGGAGCACCATTCGACTGTCAGCTGATTTCTCAACAGAAACTATGCAGGCCAGATGGGAGTGGCAAGAAATATTCAAAGTGATGAATAGCAAGAACCTACAACCAAGATTACTCTACCCAGCAAAGTTATCATTCAGAATTGAAGGGCAGATAAAGACCTTCACAGATAAGAAAAAGCTAAAGGAGTTCATCAACACCAAACTAGTATTATATGAAATGCTGAAAGGTACTCTTTTAGAAGAGGAAGAAGAAAAAGGTAAGAGATAAAAAATTATGAACATAAGGGCTGGCTGGGCTTCCACAAACAAGAGCTGAAGGTCCAGAGAGTTATCTCAGCTATGGGGATGGGGGGGATCCCCCTGAGAACTCTGGGATCTAAACCCCAAGGTGGGTTCCCCAGCCCAGAAAACCAAATCTGAGAAAGGTGCCCATATAACATCTGGCTGTGAAAGGTAGCAGAGTTGCAATCAGCCAGATAGAGACAACTGGAAATGCAGGCACTCTCTTAAAGTGCCAACACACAAAATTCATAAAAAATTTTTAAAAATTTTTAAAAACTATGAATACATATCTATCAACAGGTGAATCTAAAAATTAAGTGAATTAAAAATTTGATCAACAGAATAAACATATGAATATAATAGAACCAGGAGCACAGAAAGGGAGTAGACTGATAATTCTCAGGGGGAAAGGGGTGAGGGGTGTACAGGGAGAGACTAGACAAAAATCATACAACTATAGTTGAGGACAATGGGGGGGGGGGGTAAGGACAGAGAGTGGGGTGGGAACCAGGTGGAGGGGAGCTGTGGGGGAGAAAAAGAGGAACAACTATAATAATCTGAACAATAAAGATTTATTAAAATTAAATAAACAAGCAAACAAATAAAAACAAAAAACACTCTGAAAAATCAACTGAAGACTAGCTACAGAGAACCTTGTGAATGAAGGATGGAAAATGGAGACCACACAGAGATGCATAAGGGCTGGCTGGGCTTCCACAAACCAGAGCTGAAGGTCCAGAGAGATATCTCAGCTATGGGGATGAGGGAGGGTCCCCCTGAGAACTCTGGGATCTAAACCCCAAGTTGGGTTCCCCAGCCCAGAAAACCAAATATGAGAAAGGTGCCCACATAACATCTGGCTGTGAAAGGTAGTAGAGTTGCAATCAGCCAGATAGAGACAACTGGAAATGCAGGCACTCTCTTAAAGTGCCAACACACAAAATCTCATGTGCAACCACTCATCTAGGGCTCTAGAGAAGGGAGGGCAAATTGGGCTGGAGCTATGAGGAGAATCCAGGGTTGGGGGCTCTAAGGTATAAGCTGGGAAGGCAGCCACCCCAATTCCTATACTGAGTCATTCCCTTCCACAGGGGAGGACATCTTTCTCCATAGACCTTTGCTATCCAAGTGGGTTTGGTCTGAAGGGGGGAGAGGGAGAGGCAGTTGACCCACCCTGTGGAAAGACCTCTCTCCAACCTGTGGTCCATAGCTTTAAGACTAGTCAAGCCTGAAAACAATCAGACTGCAGGCAGAAGTGAGATTCTGGAGGCTTTGAGTCTTTAATCTCCTTGTGGGCCTGGGGCTAGGAAAGCATGACCTGGAGTACATTTTTGTCCTTTCCAAAGACAGCAAGCCCAAGCAGAGGGAGCTGCAAGCTGTGGAGAGCAGGTAGCTCGAAACAGGGTATTCAGGGCAGTCAGAAACAGCATCTGACATTGTCCTGCATTAGAGATTGGGAGTCATAGCATATCTACCTAATACTTAAGACACAAACCCAAACAGGCAGCCAAAATGGGGAGACAAAATGCCAGCCCCCAAAGAAAGAACAAGAGAATTCTCTAGAAGAGCTAAACAAAAGGGAGATAAAAAATTTATCAGATATAGAGTTCAGGATAATGATGAGAAAAGATACATAACAATGAAAAAAGACAAGTTGGAAATGAAGAATGGCATAGCACTAATAAAGAACACATTGAAAGGATACACAGCAGATTAGGGGAAGCCGAAGTTCGGATCACTGAAGTAGAAGACAGGGTTGAAGAGAAACCACTCAAACAGAGAACCCAAAAGAAAACAATTAATAGACAGGAGGACAGTTTAAAGAAGCCTTGGGGCAACATGAAACGTAACAATATTTACATAATAGGAGTACCAGAAGAAGCAGAAAGTGAGCAAGGAATAAAGAACATGCTTGAAGAAATAATGGCAGAACATTTCCCCAACCTAGTGAAGAAAAATGTCACATAAATCCAGAAAGCACAGAGAGTCCCAAGCAAGAAGAACCCTAACAGATGCATGCCCAGAAACATCATAATTAAAATGCCAACAAGTAAAGACAAAGAGAGAATCTTAAAGGCAGTATGAAAGAAGCAATTTGTTACCAACAAAAAGAGCTCCCATAAGGCCGTCAGCTGATTTCTCATCAAAAACTCTATAGGCCTGAAGTAAACGGCATTAAGTATTCAAAGTAATGAAAAAGCAAGGATCTGAAACTAAGATTCCTATATCCAGCAGAACTATCATTCAAAATATGCATTGAAATAGAGCTTCCCAGATTAAAAAGAGGTGTGGGGCAGAGAGGGAGAGGGCTAATGGAACTTTTCACCACCAAACCAGCACTATAAGAAATGCTAAATGGGTGGGTGGAGAAACCAAGATGGCGGCATAGGTGAACACCTAAGCTGCTGCCTCGCACAAAAATTTCAAAATTACAACTAAAAGACAGAATGGACACCATCTAGAACCACAGAAAAGCTGGCTGAGTGAAAATTCTACAACTAGAAGTAAAGAGGGGAACTCACAAAGACTCAGAGGAGTTATAAAAAGCTGAGGTACGGAGACACGCTCTTGGAGAGGACGGGCGGAGGAGGGTCTGACTTCCTCTAGCGCAGTGGTTCTCAACCTTCCTAAGGCCGCGACCCTTGCATACAGTTCCTCATGTGGTGGTCACCCCCAACCATGAAATTTTGCTACTGTTCTGCATCGTGATGTAAATATCTGCATTTTCCAATGGTCTTAGGCGACCCTGTGAAAGGGTCGTTCCACCCCCAAAGGGGTCGCAACCCACAGGTTGAGAATCGCTGTTCTAGTGGGAGGGAGACGGAAAATCCCAACTGCACTGAACCCCAGCTCCAGGTGAGACTCATAGGGGGAGTCTGGACTGTTATGAAAAGGAAGGAGTGAACAGAAACTTAGGGGAGCCACAAAAGACAGAAGTCTGGGGCTCACAAAAGTACATGCAAAACTGCGTGCGAAAGTGCACACACAGAGCGCTGACTGCTGATTGTGTCTGGCTTCCTCTAGCAGGAGGAAAACAGAACCTCCCAAAAGCACTGAAATCCAGGTCCAACTGCACTGAACCCCAGTTTCAGGTGAGACCTGGGGACTCAGATTCATACAGGTCCCTAGAGTGCACGGAAAATTCAGGGGAACCGAAAGGCAGAGTTCTAGAAGCTAATGCGTATACACATGTGAAAGGCAGAGGTCTGGAGGCAAGCCCACATGCGCAGACACAGCTGATCCTCATGACCAATTGGCTTGAAGGTCAATCCCCTCAGTGATACCAACAACAATCAAGACTTAACTACAACAATACTGTACAAACAGTTCACAAAGGGATGTACCAAGAGTGTCCACCTCAGATAACTGGGGAGGCAGAGCTACTGGGCCACAGAGGACACCTATCACACAAAGCTACTCTACCAACTAAGGGAAGCAGCAAAATATGCGGAGACTAAAGAACAGATCACAAACCAATGAAATGGAGGGAAACAAATGACTGAATATAGAGTTCAAGACCATGGTTATAAGGTTTTTTAAGAATTTCCTAGAAAAAAAGAATAAATTTAGCAAGACCCAAGAGGAGATGAAAAAGAACCAACTAGAAATTAAACATACAATGACTGAAATAAAAAATATTATACAGAAACCTAACGGCAGACTAGAGGAACACAAGAATCAAGTCAAAGATTTGAAATACAAACAAGCAAAAAACACTCCACTCGAAAAGAACAAAGGAAAAAGAATCCAAAATTTGGAAGATAGTGTAAGGAGCCTCTGGGACAACTTCAAGCGTACCAATATCCAAATTATGGGGGTGCCAGAAGAAGAGAAAGAGCAAGATACTGAAAACCTACTTGAAGAAATAATGTCTGAAAACTTCCCCCACCTGGTGAAAGAAATAGACTTACAAGTTCAGGAAACACACAGAACCCCAAACAAAAGGAATCCAAAGAGGACCACACCATGACACATCATAATTAAAATACCGAGAGCAAAAGACAAAGAGAGAATATTAAAAGCAGCAAGAGAAAAACAGTTCATTACCTACCGGGGAGCACCCATTCAATTGTCAGCTGATTTCTCAACAGAAACTATGCAGGCTAGATGTTAGTGGCAAGAAATATTCAAAGTGATGAATAGCAAGAACCTATAACCAAGATTACTCTACCCAGCAAAGCTATCATTCAGAATTGAAGGGCAGATAAAGAGCTTCACAGATAAGAAAAAGCTAAAGGAGTTCATCAGCACCAAACCAGTATTACATGAAATGCTGAAAGGTATTCTTTAAGAAGAGGAAGAAGAAGAAAATGATAAAGGTAAAAATTATGAACAAATACATATCTATCATCAAGTGAATCTAAAAGTCAAGTGAATTGAAAATCTGATGAAAAGAATAAACTGGTGAATATAACAGAATTAGGGGCATTGAAAGGAAGTGGATTGATAATTCTCAGGGGGAAAGAGGTGAGGGGGGTGCAAGGAGAGACTGGACAAAAATCATACACCTATGAATGAGGACAATGTGAGGGGATGTAAGGGCAGGTGGTGAAGTGGGAACCAGGTATAGGGGAGATATTGGCGGAAAAAGAGGAACAATTGTAATAATCTGAACAAGAAAAATTTATTAAAATTAAAAAAAAAGAAATGCTAAAGGGACTGCTGTAATGAGAAGGGATAGACAGGGAGAAGGAGGAAGGGCAGGAGGGAGGGAGGGAGAGAGAAGGGAGGAAAGGAGAATTAAAATGGCAATAAATAAGTTTTTATTGGGGGGGAAGAGTGAGAATTAAAATGGCAATAAGTTTCTATCAATAATAACCTTAAAGATAAATGGATAAAATGTTCCAATCAAAAGACATAGGGTAGTTGAATGGATAAAACAACATGACCCAATTATATGCTGTCCACAAGAGGCCCATGTCAAAACAAAAGATTCCCACAGGATGAGAGTGAAGGGATGGGAAACAAAAATTACATGCAAATGGAAACAAAAATAAGCAGAGGTAGGAATACTCATGTCTGACAAAATATACTTCAAAATGAAGTCCATCACAGGAAGCAAAACTTCACTATGTAAAATAAAGGATCAATCTAATAACAGAATATAAAACTGATAAACATGTATGCACCCAATATAGGAAGACCTAAATATGTAAAAAAAAAAAAAAAGAAAGAAAGAAAGAAAGAAAAAAAAGAAAAAAAAACTTCTGGAGGACTTTAAGACATCAACAGCAACAGTCATAGTAGGGGACTTTACCATCCTGCTGACCTTACTGGATTGATCTTCCAGACAAAAAATTAAAAAGGAAACTAACTCTAAAGGACATACTAGATCAGATTGATTTAACCGACATAGAACATTTCACCCAGAAGCTGCAAACATATATTCTTCTCAAGTGCACATGGGTCATTCACAAAGATAGACCATATGTTAAGATACAAAACAAGTTTCTAAAATTTCAAGGAATTTAAAATAATATCAAGCATCTTCTCAGATCACAGTGGCATGAAATTAGAAATCACTTATAGTAAAAACACTCAAAAATATTCAAACACATGGAAGCTAAATCGCATGTTATTTAACCATCAATGGGTTATCAACAAGATCACGAAAGAAATCAAAAACTTCCTGGAAACAAATGAAAATAAACACAAGACAACCCAAAATCTCTGTGATATAGTAAAAGCAGTCCTGAGGGGAAATTCATAGCACTACAGGTATACCTCAAAAAACAAGAAAAATCAACAATACACTATTTGGTCCTACAACTTAAAGAACTATAAAGAAAAAAAAGGAAAAGTAATGAGTAAGTAGAAGGAAGGAATAAAGATTAGAGAAAAAATAAATAATATTGAGACTTAAAAAAAAAAAATCAATGAAACCAAGAGCTGGTTCTTCAAAAGAATAAACAAGATTGATAAACCATTAGCCAGACTCATGAAAAAACAGAGAGGATCCAAAAAATAAAACCAGAAAGGAAAGTGGAGAAGTAACCACCAACACACAGAAACACAAAAGATTGTAAGAAAATACTCTGAACTATATGTTAACAAGCAGGAAAATGTGAATGAAATGGACAAATTCATAGAAAAATACAATCTCCCAAAACTAAATCAGGAGGAATCAGAAAACCTGAATAGGTCAATAACAACTGATGAAATAGAAGCAGTAATCAAAAAAAGTCCCAGCAAACAAAAGCCCAGGTCCAGAAGGCTTCACGGGGGAGGTTTTACCAAACATTCAAATAAGAACATACTCCCCAAACTATTATAGAAAATCCAAGAGAAAGGAACACTTACAAATTCTTTTTATGAGGCCTGCATTATCCTACTTCCAAAACCAGATAAAGACACTACAAAGAAAGAGAATTACAAGTCAATACCCCTCATGAACATAGATGCTAAAATCTTCAACAAAATATTAGCAAATCGGATCCTGCAATATGTTGAAAAGATCATACACATGAACAAGTGGGATTTAATCCATGAATGCAAGGCTGATACAATATTTGCAAATCAATAAATGTAATATATCACATAAACAAAATGAAAGAAAAAACTCACACGATCATATCAATAGATGCAGAAAAAGTATTAGACAAAAATCCAACATCTATTTTTGATAAAAACAATCAGCAAAGTGGGAATAGAAGGCGCATATCTCAACATAATAAAGGTCTATAGCCAACATCATATCAATGGGCAAAAACTGAAACCATTTCCTTTAAGAACAGGAACAAGATGGAGATGTCCGCTTTCACCACTCTTATTCAACATAGCACTGGAAATCCAAGCAACAGCCTATCAAACATGAAGAAATAAAAGGCACCCAAATTGCAAGGGAGAAAGTAAAACTCTCATTATTCACAGATGACATATGATACAAAGAAAACCCTAAGGACTCCACCAAAAAAACTACTAGATTTACTATGTGAATTTGGCAATGTAGCAGAATATAAAATTAACACCCAGAAATTGATGGCATTTTTATACACCAATAACGAATTATCAGAAAGAGGAACTAAACAAACAATCCCATTTACCATTGTAACAAAAATATTAAGATACTTAGGAATAAACTTAACCAAGGAGGTAAAAGACTTTTACTCAAAAACTATGGGACACTGAAAAAAGAGATAGAAGAAGATATAAACAAGTGGAAGAATATGCCATGTTCATGGATTGGTAGAATTTTCATAATTAAAATGTCCATACTATCCCCTAAGCAATCTATAGCTTCAATGCAATCCCTATTAAAATACAAATGGCATATTTCAAAGATCTAGAACAAATATTCCAAAAACTTATATGAAACCAAAAAAGAAACCCGGAATAGCCACAGCAATTTTGAGAAACAAGAACAATGTTGGAGGGAATCAAGTTATACTACAAAGCCATTGTAATCTCAATAGCCTAGAACAAGAACAGGCATATAGATCAATGAAACAGAACAGAGAACCCAGAAATCCACCCAGGCCATTATACTCAATTATTATTTGACAAAGGAGTCAAGAGCATAAAAAGAAGTCAACAGTTTCTTCAATAAAATGGTGTTGGGAAAATTGGACAGATATATGCAAAAAAATAAAAATGAAACTAGACCATCAACTTATATCACACATAAGAATAAACTCAAAATGGCTAAAAGACTTAAATGTAAGTCATGAAACCATAAAAATCTTAAAAGAAACCATAGGCAGCATAATCTCAGATACCTCGCATAGCAATATGCTTACATATACAGCTCCTAGGGCAGTGGTCAGCAAACTGCGGCTCGCGAGCCACATGAGGCGCTCATGAGCTACGGTTTGCCACTCTGTTGTCTAATGTGTTTGCCAATGTCCTAGGGCAAAGAAAACTAAGAAGAAAATAAACAAATGGGACTACATCAAAATAAAAAGCTTCTGTACAGCAAAAGAGACTATCAACAAAACATAGAGCCCACTGCATGGAAGAACATATTTCACAATGAAATATCTGATAAAGGATTAATATTCAAAATATATAAAGAACTCAGACAACCTAACAAAAGTAAGACAAACAATCCAATTAAAAAATGGGCAAAAAACCTAAATAGACATTTCTCCAAAGTGAACATACAGATGGTCAAGAGACATGCGAAGAAATGCTCAAGGTCATTGATTATCAGAGAGATGCAAATTAAAACAACAATAAGGTATTACCTCATACCTGTCAGAATGGCTACCACCAACAAATCAAGAAATGACAAGGCTGGCAAGGATGTAGAGAAAAGGGGACCCTAGTATACTGCTAGTGGGAACGCAGACTGGTGCAGCCATTATGGAAAACAGTATGAAATTTTCTCAAAAAGTTAAATATGGATCTGCTGTTTGACCCAGTGACCACATGAAATCTGAGACAACAATCAAAAAGAATGTATGCACCCCTATGTTAATAGCAGCACAATATACAATAGCTTAGACCTGGAAGTAGCCAAGTGCCCATCAGTAGATGAGTGGATAAAGAAGCTGTGATACAGTTATACCATGGAATACTATGCAGCAGTATAAAAGAAGGATCTCTTACCCTTTGAGACAGCATGGCGGGTCCTGGAGAGTATTATGCTAAGTGAAATAAGCCAGTCATAGAAAGAGAAGTATCACATGATCTCACTTATATGTGGAATCTAATGAACAAAACAGATCCAGAGACATAGAAACACAGAACAGACTATAGAATCTCAGAGGGAAGGTGCATTAATGGGTGGGTAGAAAACAACATATATATATATATATACACACACACACACACACACACACACAAAGATTAGAATGGTGAAGGCCTGGGTTGGGGTAGGAGGCAGGGTTTGACTAGAAAGGGTCAATGGGGAATATGGGGGACATATGTAATTCTTTCAACAACAAAGATTTAATTTTTTTTAAAGGTGCAAACCTAAAACATTCACACAGGATACATCTATTATGCACACAATCATTGTAACCAGGCATGTCTCTAAAACCCTATCCAATGGGACTCATGTGCTTGGTTGTAATTTTGGGGGCAATGACTTCCCAAAGTAGATCTCAGACAAAATAAAAGAGCACTTTTTGTTATTCACCTTGAATTTATATCTTTCAACATTTGAGAAATCTCTAGCTATATAGTCACTCACCCTTATTTGTTTCTCTTTCTAAAGTAGTATCCTGTCAGGAGCATGCAGGCACAATCCTGCTTGTGAAATTTAAGGTGGCACCTATAAAGATAATTTATTTTAAACATTCTTACCTTTGTTAGTATCCTCTCAAATTTCTTTAACTTCCGCACTTTACAATTTGCAAACCTGTGAAATCTCTACCACACAAGTTTCACTTGACCTTCTGTAGCAGAACTGTAAATCACTCAAAAGCTAATGTTTTCTAAATACAAAATCATTAAACATCACCAAAATCCTCTCTAATAAAAGGGTAATATGCAAAATGACCATCACTCCAACACACAAAATGGCCAGCAGGGGAGGGCAGTTGTGGGTGATCAGGCCAGCAGGGGAGGGCATCTGGGAGAGACCAGGCCTGCAAGGGAGGCAGTTAGGGGCAATCAGGCTGGCAAGGGAGGGCAGTTAGGGGTGACTGGGCCAGCAGAGGGGGGGGGCAGTTGGGGGCAACCAGGCTTGGAGGGGAGGATAGTTAGGGGTAACTAGGCTGACAGGGGAGGGCAGTTAGGGGTTACCAGGCCAGCAAGGGAGGGCAGTTAGGGGCAATGAGGCTGGCAGAGGAGCAGTTAGGCTGTGATCAGGCTGACAGGGGAGTGGTTAGGGGTAATCAGGTTGGCAGGCAGAAGCAGTTAGGGGCAGGCATGCAGGCGAGCAGTTCGAAGCCTGCAGTCCTAGGCTGTGAGAGGGATATCCAACTGCCTGTTTAGGCATCCCTCAAGGGGACCCAGATTGGAGACGGTGCAGGCGTGGCTAAAGGACACAGCCCAGCCCCGTGTACGAATTTTGTACATCAGGCCTCTAGGCTGATATAAAAAGTGAATACTCACAAGACACTAAGCCATTCAAATCTGGTTAAACGGTCAAAGGATCCATTCCACTATCTTCAAGTGGAATTCAAAAGAAACAAATAACAGTTTGAATCCACCTATGTCCAAAAATATTTACACACAACCCCTTATTTACAATGGTTCCACTTAGGATTTTTCAACTTTAGGATGGTATGAAAGTGACTAAATTTTGAATTTTGATCTTTTCCCAGGCTACCGATATATAATATGATATTCTCTCATGATGTTGGACAGTAAGGTGATTCTGGTGAATGGTAGGCTAATGTTAAGTATTCAGAGCACATTAAGGTCGGCTACACTAAGCTATGATATTTATTAGGTTACGAGTATGCAATGTGTTTTCTACCTACAATAAGTACAACTTAACAATAGTTTTATCAGGATGTAACCCCATTGTAAGTTGAGGAGAGTCTATATTTCCTTAACACCCCTTCCTAAATAAGTTAAGGTTGTCAGAGTTTGTTGAAATGCCAGCTGCATATTAATTCAGACAAGTTACTGGTGTCAGTAAGAATGTATGCCCAGGAGAACCAAGATGGTGGCATAAAGTACATACTTGTACATGCTGCCTCTCACAACCACACCAAAACTGCAACTAAAAGACAAAACGACTATCCCCCAGAACCCCAGGAAGCTGGTGGAGTGGAGGTCCTACAACTAGAAGTAAAGAAAAAAGTACATTGAGACCTGGTAGGATGTGCAGAGGCTCAGAAAAACAGAGGTACGGAGATGCGCACAAATCTGGCTGGTGTGCCTGTGTTTTTCAATTGGGAGGAAGTTACAAGCTCCCAACTGCTCTGAATTCCAGTTTCCTACAAGATTCTGGGGAACCAGACTCATACAGGGAGAAAATGGACTGTCTACCATCAGGTCAGAAAGGGAGGGTGGCCTTCTCGCAGAGGTGCACACAGGAATCATTATTTACTGCGCTGGGGCACGGGACACGAGACAGAACATGGCAGAGAGGGCTGACTGGCAGCCATCGCTGTTTGCCATGCCCTAGCCTAGTGAGTCCCTGAGACCCTGCCCCGTCCAGTTTACAAACCCACCAAGCTATACACAGCAGCTTTTGCATATGAATGGCCTGCCCTTTAGCAGCTTAACCTAACAAATTGCAACCGGTTCAGACAACTCCAAGACTTCCAAACTCCAAGCAAAGAGGAGAAAAAACTCACTGTAGATTCTGCTGGGTGGCCTCAGACACTAGCTGACTTGTACCTCCTTGGAGATCCAGGAACCAGTGTACCTAGAGGTCAGTGTAAGAAGACACCAGATTTCAACTCCTCACATACATCAGTGACACACTCAAAGAGGCAGATTTGGTGAGCACCAAAGCCCCATTGAAGCAAGTCTTAACCCATAGGGGTGTCTCCAGCACAGCAGTTCTTCCATTAATAGACACAGCTAATCCTCATAGTGAATTGGCCTGGAGGTCAATTCCTCTCAGTGTACCAATAGCAATCAATGCTTAATTACAAACAAGACTGTGTACCCAGCCCACAAAGGGGTGCACCAAAAGTGCCCAACTCAGGTGACTGGGGAGGCAGAGTTACTGGGCCATAAAGAACAACTAGCACACAAAGCCACTCCATCAACACAGGGAAGCAGCCAAAATGCTTGAGACAAAGAAACATGTCACAAATGAAAGAAATGGAGGAAAGCAAACTACTGGACATAAGAGTTCAAAACCACATTTATAAGGTTACTCAAGAATCTTTTGCCAAAACCGTTTTTTGACTCAGTGGATAGAGCACTGGCCTGCAGACTGAAAGGTCCCAGGTTCAATTCCGGTCAAAGGCATGTATCTTGGTTGCGGGCACATCCCCAGTAGGGGCGTGCAAGAGGCAGCTGATTGATGTCTCGCTCTCTCATCAATGTTTCTAGCTCTCTATCCCTCTCCTTTCCTCTCTGTAGAAAAATCAATAAAATATTAAAAAAAGAAAAAGAAAAAAAAAAGAATCTTCTACAAACTGCCGAGAAACTTAGTGAGACCTTTGAGAAACTTAGTGAGACCTTCAAGGATATTAATGAGAATGCCAAAAAACAAAAACAAAAACGAAAAAGGACCAGTCAGAAATTAAGCACACCCTGTCTGAAATAAAGAAAAATATACAGAAACACAACAGCAAACTAGAGGACCCAAAGAATCAAACCAAAGATCTGAAATATGAGGAAGCAAAAAAACACCCAACCAGAAAAACAAAAAGAAAAAGAGTCCAAAAATGTGAAGATAGTGTAAGCAGCCTCTGGGACAACTTCAAGCATACCAACATCAGAATTATGGGGATGCCAGAAGAAGAGAGAAAAAAAGATACTGAAAACCTATTTGAAGAAATAATGACTGAAAACTTCCCCCACTTGGTGAAAGAAATAGACTTACAAGTCCAGGAAGCGCACAGAACCTCATATAAAAGGAATCCAAGGAGGACTACACCAAGACATATCATAATTAAAATGCTAAGAGCAAAAGACAAAGAGAGAATCTTGAAAGCAGCAAGAGAAAAACAGTTACCCACAAGCAATACTCACATGACTGTCAGCTGATTTCTCAACAGAAACTATGCAGGCCAGAAGAGAGTTGCAGGAAATATTTAAAGTGGTGAATAGCAAAAACCTACAACCATTATTATTCTACCCAGCAAAGCTATCATTCACAACTGAAGGTCAAATAAAAAGCTTCACAGATAAGAAAAAGCTAAAGGAGTTCATCACCACCAAACCGGTATTATATGAAATGCTGAAGGGTATTCTTTAAGAAGAGGAAGAAGAAAAGGAGTAAAGATAAAAATTATGAACAACGAAATGATAACAAATGCACACCTATCAACAAATGAATCTAAAAATCAAGTGAATAAAAAATCCGATGAACAGAATAAACTGATGAATATAATAGAATCAGGGGCATAGGAAGGTAATGGACTGACAATTCTCGGGGGGGGAAGGGAGTGTGAGGGGTTCAGAAAGAGACTGGACAAAAATCTTACACCTATGGATGAGGACAGTGACGGGGTGTAAGTGCACGGGGTGAGGGGAGGGGAATCAGATGGAGGGAGTTATGAGGGGGGGGAAAAGAGGAACTTCTGTAATAAACTGAACAATAAAGATTTATTTAAAAAAAAAAGAATGTATGCCCATCAGCAACTCTCTAGATGTCTAGATGGGTATGCAGACAAATATACAAACCAAAAGTTTAATCGAACACATTCCTTGTCATAGATGAAGAGAAATACTAACTAGTCAAAAATTGACAATAACTCTTCTGAAAGAATGAAGGAAAATTCTAGGAAGCTATTTCTATAGTGTTATTGTTTTGTGCCATTCATGCTAAGACATTATTAAAAGAATACCCTTCAAGATTTTCTCTATAGGATTATGCAAGGGAGACTATTCTGAACAATTTTTTTCCATGCAAGGGAGAACCCTAAAGCAAATTAAGACATTGTTTCTAGACATCAATGTTTCTGTTAAAATAACACGTTTGTCAGTTGAAAAACAGGTGTTCTAGAGGTATTATTTGTCACATTTTTTAAAAATAATCTTAAAATAACCATCAACTTCAATAACTTTGTTGTCTTAAGAAAGGTCTTTACATAAGTCCTGTTTTTATAAAGCCAGCAGTCCAGGTAATCTGTCAAGTAAAAACTTCAAAGACTCCACATACCCACTGAGCAAGGGCCAAGCAATCCCGGCTATGCTATGCTGATAGCCTGAAAGGGGCCTAAATGATAGAAAACGACAAATAAGCCTGGAAACCATAATGCAACTTTGTTTTTAACACAATGCCCAGTGCAAAATCACTGTGCAAAGGCTTTTATTTTATTTTATTAAAGCCCCTATGGCATGCCCTGTCCTGACTAATGGAACTCAGCACTCTCCGTGTTCTTCTTTCTTGTCATCTTGCTGAAAGCTGTTTGAAAGATGACCATGATTGTTCCAAATCATGGTCATCTTTCAGATGGCAAATTTTTCAAATACATATGGGGGATGTGTAAGGCAATCTTGGAGATAATTCCTTATGTAAAAATTCAAGTTTCAGGTTCTAAAAATTGAACCTACGGGTAGTATTTGACTGATAACCATTATAGTTTACTCCCTTTGCTCACCCCCTAATTTTCAACTACTTAATGGTAATATTGTAGTCAAAATTCTCAGTATTTTGCCTTCAGCATTGGAAGGAAAGATGCTAGATAATTTTAATAAATAAAAGATAGTGATAATAATATCTACGCCGAAACCGGTTTGGCTCAGTGGATAGAGCATTGGTCTGCGGACTGAAAGATCCCAGGGTCGGTTCCGGTCAAGGGCATGTATCCTGGTTGTGGGTACATCCCCAGTAGGCGACTGATCGATGTCTCTCTCTCATCGATGTTTCTAACTCTCTATCCCTCTCCCTTCCTCTTTGTAAGAAATCAATAAAAAAATATATAAAAATAATAATAATATCTAAGAGTTCATGTCTTCAATAAGAATCAATTTAGGAAGGAATCCAAGATGGCGGCATAGGTAAACACCTACACTGCTGCCTCACACAACAATTTCAAAACTACAACTAAAAGACAGAACAGACATCATCCAGAACCACAGGAAAGCTGGCTGAGTGGAAGTTCTACAACTAGAGGGAAAGAGAGGGGCTCACGGAGACTCAGAGGAGCTGCAAAAAGCTAAGGTACGGAGACGCGCACGAGGAGAGAGCGGGTGCCGGAGTACCTGGCTGGTTTTCTCTGGCGGGAGGGAAACGGAGACTCTCAAAGGCATTGAACCCCTTATCCTACGACACTAAACCCCAGATCCAGCCGAAACTCATACGGGGGGAGTTTGGACTGTGAAAAGGGAGAACTGCACGGAAATTTAGGGGAGCTGCAAAAGATCAAAGGCCTGGTGGTGCGCACGGCACTGCACACAGAACAAACTGCTGATTGTGCCACTGGCTTTCGCGAGTGGGCGGGAGAAAGACCCTCCCAACTGTGCCACTTCTAAATTCACTAAGTCCCTGTTTTGGGCGAAACCCTGGGGACCTAGTTTCCTGTGGTCCTGGTGCACAGGGGAGCCGAAAAGGCAGTGGTTAGAGGCACTGTGGGTGCGCGCACAAGGACCGCTCCAGCCATTACCCAGCCACGTGAGACTCAGGGGCCGTGGAGGGCGGGGCCAACTGGAAGGCAAGGCGGTCCCTTAAGCCCTGAGACTCCACCCCTCCCAAGCTCAACAGAGGTTTCTGCGGCTTTGTGTCTGGTATCATAAAGCTGAATTCAACACAGTTTTCCCCCGGCATAGTGAAAATGCCAAGACAAGGGAAGGGATTACAAACAAAAGAAATGGAGGAAAAAAAAACGACTGGATATAGAGTTCAAAACCACGTTGATAAGGTTTTTCAAGAATATGCTAGAAAAGATGGATAAATTTAGTGAGACCCAAGAGAAGATGGAAAAGATCCAACTAAAGATAAAAAAGACCAACTAGAAATTAAACATACACTGACTGAAATAAAAACTATTATACAGAGTCCTAACAGCAGACTAGAGAAAGGCAAGGATCAAGTCAAAAATTTGAAATATAAAGAAGCAGAAAACATTCAACTGGAAAAGCAAGAAGAGAAAAGAATCCAAAAATGTGAAGATAATGTAAGGAGACTCTAGGACAGCTTCACGTGTACCAACATCAGAATTGTGGGGGTGCCAGAAGAAGAGAGAGAGCAAGATACTGAAAACCTATTTAAAGAAATAATGACTGAAAACTTCCCACATCTGGTAAAAGAAATAGACTTACAAGTCCAGGAAGCATACAGAACCCCAAATAAAAGGAATCCAAAGAGGACCACACCAAGACACATCATAATTAAAATACCAAGAGCAAAAGACAAAGAGAGAATATTAAAAGCAGCAAGAGAAAAACAGTTTATTACCTACAAGGGAGTACCCATACGACTGTCAGCTGATTTCTCAACAGAAATGATGCAGGTCAGATGGGAGTGGCAAGAAATATTCAACGTGATGAACAGCAAGAACCTACAACCAAGAATAATCTATCCAGCAAAGCTATCATTCAGAATTGAAGGGCAGATAAAGACCTTCACAGAGAAGAAAAAGCTAAAGGACTTCATCAACTCCAAACCAGTATTATACGAAGTGCTCAAAGGTACTCTTTTAGAAGAGGAAGAAGAAAAAGGTAAAAGACAAAAAATTATGAACAACAAATACATATCTATCAACAAGTGAATCTAAAAAATAAGTGAATTAAAAATTTGATCAACAGAATAAACTGGTGAATATAATAGAATCAGGAGCACAGAAAGGGAGTAGACTGATAATTCTAAGAAGGACAAAAATCATAAAGCATCAAACAGACTGTGAAATTACAGCAGAAAGATTAAAGTTAGGTGAGGTAGATAAGTGATCAATCAAAGGACTTGTATGCATGCATATAAGCATAACCAATGATCACAGACACGGGGGGGGGGGGTCGGGGTATGCCTGGGAGGGAGGGAGGGCAATGGGGAGATATGTATAAAAAATTAATAAAAAATCAAAAAAATATTTTAAACAAATAAAAAAAAAAAGAATCAATTTAGACTATTTTAATCCGTTCCACTTGGATACAAAACTACCAGGTCATTATGAAGGTAACTAACTGATGCATGTTAAAACTACACACATCAAGGAACTAGCACCACTCTCCAAATATAAGCACAGAGCCTAGAACTAAACTTCCCCTCCCCCCTACCCCCCACTCCCACTAAGAGAAGTTAACTGTGAAGAAAAGTGGATAAAAGAAATTAACTTTTAGTTTTTTTCTCTCCCAGGAACAAAAAACTCAGAAATAATATAATCTATGGAGATTTAAGTTTGACTAAACCTTAGTAAATTAAATGCCCTTGCTTCTCATGAGCAAGCTGGTTAATAATTAAATGAAGGTAATCTTCATTTATTCAGGATATTTTTAAACCACTACCGTAAAGAATCTTAAGCACACTGCTGACATTTTGTTGTGCTGTAAAACACAGTCTGCTCCATGCAATCATAAAATGTTAAGGAAATCAGTGCTATATTAAAGCTAAGGAGTTAATGCTGTACTTAGCAACTGAAAGATAATTACTGCAGTCAACTGTCTATATCTGCAGAGTTTTATATGTTTTTGCTCCCTAAATAATGTTAAATTACACATTAACTTAAGTGGGTGAACTAATGATTCCAAGCATGACATGCCACCTGATAGCTATACAGACCAACAGTTCAACCATCTGAGACTTCCTGAAGATCACTAGCTGAGTTTCAGAATAAGGCAAAAGTAAAGTAGGTTCATGGTAGATTTAAACCTCAACTTGCCAGCTCATAAGGATGGTTAACAGACAATTCTCACATGACAGTATCATGGGGGTGTTGGGGTGGGGAGTGGAAGAGGGATGTGCTAGGATTTGAAGAGGGATTAAGAGTCTTGGACAATGACCGAAACAATATATGACATTATTTGCCATGGATGGAATCTGATGGAATAGGGAGAGAAGAGAGAAAGAAGAGATTACAAAGTGACTAAGAAAATTATTTGACAATGCAAAGAACACGTTTCATAGGTTTACAACAACCTTTAACTCTTTCAGAAAGATCACTAGTCCAAAAGAGCTTCTATTTCATCCTGGGTAATGTCATCCTTCTTTCAGGAGGTCAGCAGTCTTTCTTCTTCTAATACTGAACACAATGCAACATGGCAGAACAAGGTCATGTAGGTCTGTGTTCTTTCTGCTTGCATAGCAAGTTAAAGTTCGATTCATTGAAGTGAAAGGCCCAAAGTCAAAGTTTTCACCCTGAGTTAACTTGCAAGAGACCAGTTAGTTCTCATCCTGAAATGATCTATACAGCAAGCCAAGGTATTAAGCTTCTATTCTAATTTCATTGTTTTAGTGATCAGCTTAAAACAAACTTCATGAAGTGGTTTGTTTACACATGACTGCAGACTCCTCTTCTGAAGTCATGAGTCAATAGCCTTCAACAATTTGACACCTCGACCTCTCTTGGACCATTTCCAAGCCAAAATATCCAGTGACTTTGGCCATCATTACTTTGGACAAACAGCTCACTCTTCTCCACAATATCTTTTAAACAAAGAAGCTGAAGTGATAAAATCAGTTGTTTAAATACTGGTATCAATCTCTGTATAATATTGTACATTTACAAAGCCAGTGAAAAACCACAGTATCACTCCTTTTAACAAGAACAAAAATTTCTACATGAGGCAAGGAAGATTATGAGTACCATCCTTATCACTAGGGAATGATCCCAAACTTTAAGGAGGGAATGGCCAGCCCATTATCGATACGGCGGGGGAGGGGGGGTGGCAGGGAGAGGTTGAGATTGCAGGGCATCAATCAAAGGAGGACCAACTAAGGAGAAGCATCACAATATGACCTTGCACAATATCTGCATCTGTACACAGAAGCCTTAAAAGATCTGACCCCTGTCTACTAACCAGCTTCTTCTCCTACTTTGCCTCATGACTCTAACAAATGCTTCTTGATTATCATTCAGAACTACTTGTGGCATCCCAAGGGAGTCTAGTCAACTCAGCCTTTACATTCAATTTCCCCTACCTGACATGCTCCCCTCCCATTTCTTCTTTTAGCTGCTCCCAATCGACCTTTAAACTCAGCTCAAATAATACCTTTCAAGAGTTGACCTCCCCGAAACCAGTTTGGCTCAGTGGATAGAGCATCCGCCTGCGGACTGAAAGGTCCCAGGTTCGATTCCAGTCAAGGGCATGTACCTCGGTTGCGGGCACATCCCCAGGAGGGGACATGCAGGAGGCAACTGACCAGTGCTTCTCTCTCATTCATGTTTCTAACTCTCTATCCCTCTCCCTTCCTCTCTGTAAAAAACAAAACAAACAAAGAGTTGACCTCCTTATTGCTCTTAGAGTACTATGGATTGATTAATTATGTTACTGCACTAACCTGGCTGATTCCATCATTTGTCCCCTTCCCTGGAGTTAAGTTCTAGAGTGGGGGTTGAGGGACAATGGAAACATACTTGTGATAGGACTCAACCTCTGCTAGTACCTGACATATGGAGCAGGCAACAGAAAATGTCTGTGGACTAAATGAATGAATGTGCCAATTCCCAAGAGGAGCCACACCAGACTTCCAGGGTAGAAAACTTCAGACAACTCAAGTTTGACTTTCCACATTCACTTTAGCAGCCTGGCTCCTCCAGGTGATGGGAACATCACATAAATTAAAGAACTGTCATGGAATAATGATCCTTGTTAGGTTTTGTAGTGGGTTTCCTTGTTTTTGTATTTCTAATTTTCATTTTAAATGGAAAAAAACTTTGGTTCTTTACACATTTGGAGTCACTCTGAATTGTTAACCTAGGAGACAATGTAACAACCACAGTTGAGAGTACTTCCCAGGGGTCAGACAACATGCTTGTTAACAATGTGAGATCTGAAGTGTGGGTTCAAATGTGCCATTTGCCAACTGGATATCTGGCCAGTATTCAGTCCACAATTATCTACTGAGCATGTACCCTGGGCCAAGTGCTGGCGATACAGCGGTGACCTCGCTGTTCAATCACTTTACTTCCGTCACAGCATGTACCACCTCTGAAATATTCACATTCGCCGGTTTGTCTCCCTGCATTATAAAGCAAGCTCTGTGAGAGCAGGGAACTTAAATGTCTGGTTCAATCGTTGTCTCTCCAGTGCCAAGCACAGGGCTACTACAGTCATTCAACCCATGTGAAGAAGGAACCAGCAAATCAGATGAGGTCCCTGTTGTCTCCCGGCACTTATAATTTAGTGGAGAACATAGGGAGAAAAAGAAACAAAAACTATAAAGGTTCACATTGGGAAGGGCACGGCGGCACATTACACTTCCTCTGGCTTCCGCTATAGGCAGTTCTGGGGAGAAAAAGGATGTGCCCACCCTGGCAGCACGGACAGGAGCAATGGCCCTGAGAAGAGAGCACAGGAAATCTGGGCCATGCCCCACCAGACTCGCTGCGGCGGTTCCTTTCATTCATGTGTTTGACAGATAGTAGGCTCCCATTATGTGCTGGGCACTCAGCAGAGAAAGGCCAAATCCTGCCCTCATGGAGCTTCCCTTCTACTGTAGAAACACGGTGCGCAAGGTGGTGGTAAGTGCCGGGCTGACCACAGGGCAGCGATGTGACAGGAAACGGCTGCAGGTGTCTCTAGGGTAACTGCTCAGAGGACGCCCATCTGGGGAAGTGACATCTGACCTAAGACCTGGAGAGGTCAACCTTGCCGAGGGTAGGCAGAGCTTGTCAGCAAGGCTTACAATCCAGAGTCCCGCCAACTGGACGGCAACATCAAAATGCAACTGTGTAGAGTAGCTGGAGGGAGAGAGACGAGCGGCACCGCACCCCACTCCCCACCCCCAGCCCCCAAGCGCCAGGACGCCTCTGACCCTCAGCCTCCGAGGGAACGTGGCGAACGCGCCGTCGGGTGGGAGCGGGGCCGACTTCACCGCCAGGTCGTCCGGTCCGTCTGGGGACGGCGCGCGGGGCGCCGGGCCTAGCCCGCGGCAGAAGACAGCCGGCCTGCGGCTTACCTCGGAATTTGAGCTCGTGCTGCGGCTCTAGACTCAGGACCTGCTCCACCTTCGCCATGTTCCTGGGCGGCGGGGCACTTCTGGCAGGGAGACCCCTGAGAGGTCACTTGAGGCGGGGGACGTTAATGCTGCGCCCCCTTTAAATTCAAAAGTGGGGGCAGGCCGAGGGTCGTAACGGAGTGCGCGCGGAGGGCGGGGTGGCCTACGCGATGCAAGCTCGGGGGCGGAGGGCGAGGGCGAGGCCACTGTGCCCAGCAAGCGCACGGCACTCACGTAACGACGCATGCAGCGCCGTACCAACGCACGCACGCGCACAGTAGTCTGGCTGGCTCCGACCTGTTTGCGATTGGACGGCGGGAAGCTGCGCTCCCGGAACTGCTCCCGATGCAGTGCGCAGGCGCGGCATTGGACTAGGGAGCCGGACTGCCAGAAGGCAGGGGGCGGGGCGGGGCGGGGCGGGGCGGGGCGGGGCGTCGCGTAGGACCGAGCTAGGGGCGTGTCCGGATGCAGATAAATGAGGAGTATCCCCACGAAGATGGATTTTTCAGAGCCCCTGGGGACTAGCAGTTCTGTTAAATGCTTTTTACTCGATAATAACAATTAAGAACAATAAAATTCCACTTTCCCTCTGCTTATGTAGTGCCAGGCACTGTTAGAGACTTTGAATAATAATGAAAGTACTATTTATTTTCATTATAAACATTTTTATGGATGAATGTGTGCTAGACACTGATGTTTGAAAAGCACTAAGTATAAATAGTTGCCAATTATTGCTTATTTTGTGCCACTTCTGCTGAACGCTTTTGATAACAGCAACAGCTAAAATAAAAGCTATGCTACTTGACATGTTTACTATGTAACAAGTATTGTACTGAATCCTTTACTAAGAGATGCAGCAAATATTTAGAAATGTAATGATCAGAAAAGTTGACCTGGTTCCTACCCTCTCACTAGAATCCATTGGAGAAACAGCCTTTGAATAAGTAACCCCTCAAATAAGTTACATGAATAAAAACTACTGGGACCTTGATCCCTTGGCCTTAAACACTACCTCATGATTGCCATCTAAATTTTACTTCATTATATAAGTTTTACCACATAAAATATGTGTTAAAGTCTCCTAAATATCATAAATGAAACAAACACAACAAGTAGCTAACAATGTAGACTATACATGGCTGGCACATGTTCTCTCTACTGTGCTTCCCACTTTTCTATATATTTGAAAGTTTTCATAATAAAAGAGTGGTTGTTGTTAAGCCTAGCTGTAAGACAGAGTCTACAGGCTGATGCTCTGTTGTTAACTCAGGGGACAGAGCATCAGCCTGTAGACTCGGGTTCAATTCTGGTCACAGGCACATACCCAGGTTTCAGGCTTGATCCCCAGTGTGGGGCATGTAAGAGGTAGTCGATCAATGATTCCCTCTCATCATTGATGTTTCTATCTCCCTCTCCCTTCTTCTCTGAAGTCAATAAAAAAATATTATTTTAAAGTGGTTGTTTTAAAATAGATCATTTGGTCCATTTATACTTATTATATTTACTGATATATCTGATTTATTTCTATCATCTTATTTTGTGCTATTTGTCATGACACCCCCTTCACCTTTTTTTCTTTTCCCACTCCTTTCTTGTTTTCTTTAGGGCTGATTTTTCCCCCCCATTCCATTTTTCTTTCTCATTTATTTATTTTTTTAAATATATTTTATTGATTTTTCACAGAGAGGAAGGGAGAGGGATAGTTAGAAACATCCATGAGAGAGACAGCAATAAGCCGCCTCCTGCACGCCCCCTACTGGGGATGTGCCTGCAACCAAGGTACATGCCCTTGACCAGAATCGAACCTGGGACCTTTCAGTCCGCAGGCCAATGCTCTATCCTCTGAGCCAAACCAGTTTTGGCTCATTTATGTATTCTATTTCTATTGTTTTAGTAATTACCCTAGAAATTTTTAGATGAATACTTACAAAATCAGTTTTTTAAATATTTTTTCTTCACTTTCTTAAAATATAAGGATTTGGGGATACTTTAATTACCCATCCTCTCAATTATATGCTTTAATCATAGTGTATTTTAAGTTTACTCTTTTCCTTTTCCACCCCATGAGTCATTATTAAATTGTTTTAGACAGTGAATGTTACTTTAGACTCAAACACAGTTACCAATTTCTTTGCCCATCTTTTCTTCTTGCATCTCAGAACTTACAGCTAGAATAATTTTCCTTATTCCTGAAGTGTACCCTTTAGATTCTACTTCAGTGAGGGCTTGTTGGAACAATTTGAGCAATGACAATAAATAATATAGTTTTGAATTATTACCAAAATTAGAAAATAAATATCTATGAGTCCATACTGATATAAATAAATGATTAAATAAATAAATAACTAGAAAAGATAAAATAATTCCAAATAATATACCTTAGTCATTCCTCCCTCAAGGAGGTGGTACATAACTCCCCTTAAGTTAGGATTATATTTAGTGACTTTCTTCCAAAGAGTACAGTCTGGAAAGAGAAAAATAACCTTGTAAGGAGAGACCTGTCAAATAGTACTTCAGCAAGGTGATCATATGTCATATTGAAAGCATGGATCCTGCTATGATGTGATGAGAAGGGCATTTCACTTCTTGGTATTTCCCTCCTTTCCCCCCAAATCCTACAATCCCACTCTAATTATAGGGAAAACTTCAGGAAAACCCAAACTGAAGGACATCCTACAAAATGCCTGAGGAGGACTCCTCAAATGTCAAGGTCATCTAAAACCAAAAAAGTCTGAGAAACTCACAGTCCAGAGACCCAAAGACTAGATGTCATGTGGAGTCCTGAATGGGGTCTTAGAACAGAAAAAGGGTATCAGGGGAATACCAAGAAAATCTGTATAAAATATGTTCTTTAGTTAAAAATAGCATAATAATATACTAGAGGCCTGGTGCACAAAATTCATGCACAGGAGTGGGGGGGTCCCTCATCCCGGCCTGCACCCCCTCCAATCCAGGATCCCTTGGGACTGCTGGCTCCTAACCGCTCACCTGCCTGCTGGCCTGATCCCCCTAAGTGCTCTCCCCTGCCTATCTGATGGCCTCTAACCACCTCTGCTTCAGGCCTGCCACCATGGCTTTGTCTGGAAGTTCGTCTGAAAGATGTTCATTCTAATTAACATATTACTCTTTTATTAGTATAGATGAAGAGTGTGATTCATTAGTTGTGACAAATGTACTAATGTGACACATTAAAAGTAGGGGAGCCGAAATCGGTTTGGCTCAGTGGATAGAGCGTCAGATTGCAGACTGAAGGGTCCCGGGTTCAATTCCAGTCAAGGACATGTACCTTGGTTGCAGGCACATCCAAGGGGGGGCATGCAAGAGGCAGCTGATTGATGTCTCCTTCTCATCAATGTTTCTGACTCTCTATCCCTCTCTCTTCCTCTCTGTAAAAAATCAATAATATATATATATTTTTAAAAAAGTAGGGGAAACTCCCTTTACTATCTTTGAAACTTTTCTGTAACTCCCAAACTATTCTAAATTAGAAGTTCATTTAAAATATTTTTTTGGGGGGAGAATCCAATATGGCGGCATAGGTAAACACCTACACTGCTGCCTCGCACAACAATTTCAAAACTACAACTAAAAGATAGAATGGACATCATCCAGAACCACAGGAAAGCTGACTGAGTGGAAATTCTACAACTAGAAGGAAAGAGAGGGGCTCACAGAGATCCAGAGGAGCTGCAAAAAGCTGAGGTACAGAGATGCGCGCATGTGGAGAGAGTGGGTGCCAGAGTACCTGGCTGGCTTTCTCTGGCGGAAGGGAGACGGAGACTCCTAACTGCATCGAACCCCTTATCCTATGACACTAAACCCCAGGTCCAGCCGAAACTCATACAGGAGCAGTTTGGACTGTGAAAAGGGAGAAGTGCACAGAAATTTAGGGGAGTCGCGACAGGACAGAAGTCTGGTGGCGCGCACAGAACTGCGTGCAGAAGACCGATTGCTGATTGTGCCGCTGGCTTTCACAAGTGGGTGGGAGACAGAGCCTTCCAACTGCGCCACTTCTAACTCCACTAAACTCCAGTTTCGGGCGAAACCCTGGGGACCCAGACTCATATGGTCCCAGAGCGCAGGTGAGCCGGATAAGCAGCAGTCTAGAGGCACTGCGAGAGTGAGTGTGCACACACAGGGACCATTCCAGTGATTACCCAGTCACGTGAGACTCAGGGGCAGTGGAGGGCGGGGCCAACTGGAAGGCAAGGCTGTCCCTTAAGCCCTGAGACTCCACCCATCCCAAACTCAACAGAGAGGCTTTTGCAGTTTTGCAAGTCTTGTATCATAAGGCTGAATCCAACACAGAAGTTCTTCTGGCATAGTGAAAATGTGGAGACAAAGGAAGAGATTACAAACAAAAGAAATGGAGGAAAACAAATGACTGGATATAGAGTTCAAAACCACACTTATAAGGTTTTTCAAGAATATCCTAGAAAAGATGGATAAATTTAGCGAGACCCAAGAGGAGATGAAAAAGGACCAATTAGAGATGGAAAAGGACCAACTAGAGATGGAAAAGGACCAACTAGAAATTAAACATACACTGACTGAAATAAAAAATATTATACAGAGACCTAACAGCAGACTAGAGGAAGGCAAGAATCAAGTCAAAAATTGGAAATATAAAGAATCAGAAAACACTTAACTGGAAAAGCAAGAAGAAAAAAGAATCCTAAAATGTGAAGATAATGTAAGGAGCCTCTGGCACAGCTTCAAGCGTACCAACATCAGAATTGTAGGGGTGCCAGAAGAAGAGAGAGAGCAAGATACTGAAAGCCTATTTGAAGAAATAATGACTGAAAACTTCCCATATCTGGTAAAAGAAATAGACTTACAAGTCCAGGAAGCACACAGAACCCCATATAAAAGGAATCCAAAGAGGACTACACCAAGACACATCATAATTAAAATACCAAGAGAAAAAGACAAAGAGAGAATATTAAAAGCAGCAAGAGAAAAACAGTTCATTACCCACAAGAGAGCACCCATACGATTGTCAGCTGATTTCTCAACAGAAATGATGCAGGCCAGACGGGAGTGGCAAGAAATATTCAACGTGATGAATAGCAAGAACCTATAACAAAGAATACTCTATCCAGCAAAGCTATCATTCAGAATTGAAGGGCAGATAAAGAGCTTCACAGATAAGAAAAAGCTAAAGGAGTTCATCAACTCCAAACCAGTATTATATGAAATGCTGAAAGATACTCTTTTAGAAGAGGAAGAAGAAAAAGGTAAAAGATAAAAAAATTATGAACAACGAATACATATCTGTCAACAAGTGAATCTAAAAATTAAGTGAATTAAAAATTTGATCAATAGAATAAACTGGTGAATATAATAGAATCAGGAGCACAGAAAGGGAGTGGACTGATAATTCTCAGGGGGAAAGGGGTGAGGAGTATACAGGGAGAGACTGGACAAAAATCATACACCTATGGATGAGGTCAACAGGAGGGAGGTAAAGATAGAGGGAGGGGTGGGAGCCGGGTAGAGGGGAGCTTTGGAGGGGAAAAAAGAGAGACAAATGTAATAATCTGAATAATAAAGATTTAATTAAAAAAATAAAAATAAAATTTTTTTTTGGCTTTTCAACCTTCTATATTGGTGTTCTGTGTAATGCAAACCTGTCTCTAGCTCTCAACCCCTTTGATAACCAGAGTATGCAATGTTCAACCACCAAGAGGAAATGGATGGCTTTGTGGAATTTGTGTCATCGTCTCACCCCATTTCTGGCTTTGGAATGCCACCACTCCTGGCCAGCCAAATCCTACCTATCCTTCATGGCCTCACTCACTCACTTACTCACTCCTTCTCTCATTCATTTACTCATCCAAGAAGAATCACTGCCTGAGCATTCTGCAGTGGGTGCATTTAGCCTGAGCTACAAAGAACCTCACTGTCTAGTTGAGGAAAAAAATCACCTAAATGAATATAATCTGTGGTAATTGCTGACATAGATGAAAAGAAAGCCCTCATTGCTCTCAGGGCTGGGAGAAAAATTAAAAAACTCCAAGATATTAGAGAATAATCTCATAAAAATAGGAAGAAAGATTTTGCTAGACAGAAAGAGAAGGAAGGGTTCTCCAAGTGGAGGAACAGCATATGCAAAGGCCTTGGGGTACATGGCCTTCCAGGGCCTGCTTGAGGAAAGGCAAGGAGTAAAAATAGTTTCTCATATTTATTTAGTTTCTGCTCTGTATCAGGCAGTATATCAGCATAGGTATTAGTTTCCTGTGGTGCTATTACAAATGACCACAAAATCCATTAAGTTACAGTTTTGAGGGTTAGAAATCCAAAAGTGGGTTTTACAAGGCTAAAAATATATCTGTTCTATCTGGAGGTTCCTTGTCCTTTGCTTCTAGAGATTGGCCATATTCCTTGGCTCATGGCCCCTCTCTCTGTCTTCAAAGCCAGCTTCTTCAATCTTCTCTCTCAGATCTGCTTCTATCATACTAAGTGTGGACCTGTGGGCCAGGTACTATGGTAAGTGCTTTGTTTTTCTTAATTTATTTAATCCTCACAATATCGAGGTGGATCATTTACTCTTCACTTTACAGATGAGGAAACCAAGGCCCTGAGGATTGTAGCCAGCAAGGATGGGGGATGAAGGGTCTCCTGTTATGCTAGAGAGTCTAGATTTTATCCTTTGATATCCTTGGCTAATCCAATGTTGTTATACAGAGGAGTAACATGATCAAGTATATACTTTAAAAATCCTTTTGTTGTTTGTTTTTAAATATAAAAATTGTAATATATTGTTTTTAAATAAAAATATCTTGCAATGATTTGAGGTTTACAGAGAAGCTGCAAAAGCTGTGCAGAGTTTCATCTGCCACCTCACACAGCCTGAGGTCATCATATGACTTCACTTTACATGACAGTGGTAGCAACACTGTAATGTTATAATTAACTAAACCCAGACTGTTTTGGTTATCACACTTTTCCCACTAGGATCCAGTCCAGGACATCACATTGCGTTTTGCAAACTTATTTTTCACAGAGATTCTTGGGCAACAAACTGGAGGATGGACTGGTATCAACAGCTGAGCCAGCAATGACCGAGTGCCACGTGCCAGGCACTGTTCTGGCAGCCTTATAGGAATCACTCATATTCCCACTACCGCAAGGTGATAACATTATTGTCTCTGGTTCACACAAGAGGAAAGGGGCAGAGGGAGGTTTAGAAACTTACCTATGAATAGTTAGAAAGGAGATGGAGAATAAGGACTTGGATGAAACAGACCACAGGGACAAGTTAGGGGCAATTTCTCAGAAGTGGGGCCCATAGTGAGGATGTAGAGGACACCCAGTGGAGAATCCCAGTGGCTCTGCCACAGGCCCTTTGCACTCACTATTCCCTCTCCTGCATTGCCCTTCCCTTGGCTACCTCTACATTGTCACCATCATTGGACAACTTCTTGGAATGCCTGCTGCATGTCAGGCACCATCCTAGGTACTGGGGTGTATGAAGGCTGCTTCCAGGCGGTAGGGGCACATGAGGTACAACTACATAGGTGAAAACAAACCTCGGAAAAGGAGTTCTATGACAAGGTGACTGTGAATGGGTGTGAGCTGAGCTGGACGCTGTTCTGGAAGGCTTCCCTGATGCCAGTATCCAACCCCAGCTTCCATGTCAGTTAGTTTCCTTCCCCACACTTGGCCAACGTGGATCTGTTGTCAGTCTCTTCATTCGGAAGCAAATTTAGTGAGTGATCCATCCCTGATTTGAAACCCTACCTCCAGTGGATAGAGCGTTGGCCCGTGAACCAGAGGGTCCTAGGTTCAATTCCAGTTGAGGGCATGTAGCACGGTTGCAGGCTCTTTCCTGGCTCTGGTTGTGGTTTGTGCAGGAGGCAACCAATGGATGGATGTGTTTCTTTCACATTGATATTTCTCTCTGTCTTTCCTTCTCTCTAAAAATCAATGGGAAAATATCCTCGGGTGAGGATTTAAAAACACAAAACAAAATAAAAATAACCCTACCTCCAGCACCTAGCAAGTGTGTTTTTTTTTAAAATTTTTTTTTAAAATGTATTTTATTGATTTTTCACAGAGAGGAAGGGAGAGGGATAGAAAGTTAGAAACATCGATGAGAGAGAAACATCGATCAGCCGTCTCCTGCACACCCCACACTGGAGATGTGCCCGCAAGCAAGGTACATGCCCCGGACCGAAATTGAACCTGGGACCTTTCAGTCCACAGGCCGACGCTCTATCCACTGAGCCAAACCAGTCTCGGCACCTAGCAAGTATTTGAAGCACAACAGTTAACAGAGGAGAACTGAATATTAGGGAGGGGAGGGAAGTGGAGGGAAGGGGAGGGGAGGAGAGGGAAGGGGAGGGGAGGGGAGGGGAGGGGAAGGAAGGGGAGGGAAGGGGAGGGGAGGGGAAGGGATACTGTCTGAATGGGGGTTGGGGAGGTCATAGAATCAGACCTACACCACAAACAGGGGTGCAGTCCTATGGCCTAAATCTTGCCCGGAGATGGTGGGGGGGGCCCTCCAGTCTCAGGCAGGAGAACTTGGAAGGGGCTGCTTGCTCATTTGAGGGTTTCAATGAATGAGGTGGATGTTAGGAGGATTGGGGGGCTGAATAAGAAAACCAATGCTTTCCCCTTCTTCCCAGAAGCAAGTTTTCTTCACATCCTGATCTCCCTTAGTTCTTTAATCCTGAAGGTGGATTCCTGGTCCCCATCTTTGTACCTGGCACAAATATCAATAAATGTTTGATGTGTGAAGTAATGTAATTAAGAATTTGAGAAGTGGTATGAGGGAGATTCTTAGTTCTCTTCCCCAAGCATCCAGAAAGTCACGTTTGCACACAAATAATTGATATTGTAATTACAAATCATTGATACTGATTTATTAAGCAGACCCCCAAAGGATCTCTAGAAGATAGATTCTAAGCTCCTTGGAGATAAGGCGGGCATATTTGCCTCAATGTTCCCCCAGGGCAGTGGGAAGCAGACCTCTGAGTAAATGTTTGATGAGTGTGTGTGGGAGTTTGCAGGGTCCCCACTGATCATCCCCAGTGTATTGGGATGGGGGTGGGGACAGGGATACATGTGTGTGTAGGTAAAATTTGTACACATCTTTTCCCCAAGCCCTAGTGCTTTTCCACTGTATGGCCTTCATTCATGGAGGTGTGCACTGGCTGAGCCTGGGGACCAAGATACAAAAGACACGCAGCCCCCTCTATTCCCGTTCATCCAGTAGACAAAGCAAGGTAGTGTCCAGTGATCCCACCGAGGAGTGTCTGGGGGCAAGGGCTGTTAGACCTCTCCTTAGCACCTCCATCAGCATCTCCCCAAGCCATCAAAATTAAATGACATAGTAGGTAAAAGTTCAAAAAATGAAAAAGATTATGCAACCAGTGAGGAAAGGCATCAATCAGAAACTTGGCTATTTCATTGATCTAATTTTAAAAACTGGCTTTTTTTGCAAATGCAGCTTTGAGTTCTCCCACCTCCACTGTCTTTCTGACCCTTTGGCCACTGCCAAGGCCCTCTAAGAGAGATTCCACAGCAGCCTCCTGTCCTCAGGGTCAGAAGAGGAGGTGTCCCTGCCACTTGACCTGGGAGCTCAGAGGCTAACACAGGGAGGGAGTAGGGAGAGAGAGGTATGACAGGTGGAGGCGGTTTAAAATTTCCCCATTTTCCTGCGCCCCACTCCCAGGAACGCTTATGACCACAGATTCTCAAGTGACTGTCATCACATTGCTTTTCTATCTGGGGAAAAACAAAAACAAACCATTACAGGATGTGGATCATACTATGCAAAGCAAAAGCTGTGTTCTCACAAAATCCCAACTGTTGCCATGGGCCCCATCACTTCCTGCTGATGCAGTCTGGGCTCCCTGTGACCTGGGAATGAGGGTGAATGAACACCTGTTGGCAAGGACACCCTCCAGCCCAAGCAAGGCCCTGGGCCACACTTGACCCAGTTGGTGTTCTCACTGTAGCAGGGAGGAGAGAGGGAGGGAGACAAGAGGAGGCAAGCTCACCTGGGGAAGTGATGCAGGGTTGGGTTAGGAAGAGGGGCTTTGCTCCTGGTTAGGTGCTGCCACATGGAGGTAACTGTATGATGGGGTGGCTAGAAAAGGAGGGCAGACTCCAGCCAGCCTAACCATCCTTCAGATCAGGCAGGAGGCAGGAAGTCTGATCCACTGGGGGGATGTGGACAGTGCTCTTTTTGGTTGGGGCTCAGAATGGTAACAGAAGGGTCTTGTCTTGTGTCTTTACTCACCATAGTCACGGAGTGGCAATGTATCCTGTGGAACTGCTTATGTTCAGGGAGAGAGACCACCAGGCCAGCTGTGAGTGCCAGACCAGCACATGGCTGTCAAGGGTCTGATTTTCTCCTTCTCAATGACTGTGCCCCAGTTTCCTTATCCATAAGGTGGGGAATAATGAAGGTTTCTACCTCTCAGATTCAGGAAGGATTCAATGAATAAACACAAGTTAAGTTCATCCCATAGTGTAATCATGAGTTCATCATACAGTGAAACACTCCTCACCCCAAACACAACACATGCAGGAACAGAGCCTTAAGTAGTAACCCAGTCATGGCATCCTATCTCCCAGATCTTTAAATATTTTAAATCAAAGCAAATGATTCTTACATTGTAGCAATTAGAAAAAGAACATTGAGTAAATACCTTCTGTTATTTTCTCCTGTGGGAAAGGCATCACAAAAGTACCGTCTTTATCTCTCAGAAGACGAGTTCCCTAATGGGATCCTAATTTATTTTTGCTGTGATAATGCGTGCTGAGAGGAGTCCTAAAACCCCGCCCTGGTTTTTTCTTTTTATTTATTTTTCTGAGTCCAAGATGGCGGGCTTTGCAGTGGAGGAGTATGTTAACCTTCCACAGTGCAAATAATAAATGAAGATGGATCAGCTTCCCCATGCTGGTACCTGGAAGGGAGGGGCGACACTAATCTCTGGGTGGCGGTCAGCTGCAGGCCTGTCTGCACTTTTTCCAGGCATCGGCCTCTTCAGCTATCCTGCTCTTCCCCTTCCTCCCCTGCCCAAACCCCTCTGGTCCTGTGATTCTTCTGCAGCCAGAGCTATAAAGAACCTTCTATCTCTTTCTCATTTGACTTTACAATTTAAGTAATTTGTCTTCTCTTCATTTTTTATTTTGTGGGTAATCACAGGCATGTGTGGGTGTGTTTTTTAAACTACAGCATTATGGAAAATAAAGGCAAATTTTTATGTTTTTATGCTGTAATTGAGAAACAATAAAGAAATCCCTCAGGGACCTATGGGGAAAATAGTGGGTCCTCAATGTGCCACAGGCAGTCAGATGCTAGGGCTAATCATGGAATTTAAGTATTTATTATTGGTATGATTAACAATATTGATTTATATAACTTGACTTCTCGTTTCCATCAGCTATTCATAGCAGCCCCATAAAATCTGCACTGTTATCATTTAACAACTAAAAATCACACCCCCCACTCACAGAGGAGGTAGCAAAAGGTTAAGCATAGCCACTGAGTCAGCAAACTACATGTCTTCTGGCTGGACCTGAAGTCCCCTTTGAAAAATGAGCCTAGAGTCATCATTTCAGAGACTACCCTAAGTAATCATTATGTTAGTCCACTTCTTGAAACGCACTCTTGAAGATTCCTGAGTCACTGAAACCTGCATTCCGTCTCAGTTCAGTTCAGGCCAAGGAGCCTTTCCTCGTTGGCCACAGGACACTTCTTCCCCTAGAGGTGGCTAAGCTGATTTTGGAAGAGAGGGGTAACCTGATACCCACAAGCAGCACCTCCACTTGCTGTACTCTAAAGGGATTCAAACTTGCTGTCTTTCCAGCATCCCCATGTCATCAGCAGGCCATTAATAAAAACTGCCCCTTGGCCACCATGCTCCCATCTCCTATTACATTTGGGAGGCTAGTTTGGGGAGAAGAAACTTAAGAACAACCCCACAGGGATCCTGCTTCTCTAACATGGGGCTAATCCATTGGAAATATGAAATGTAAAAATAAATTCAAGCATAACATTTCTGGTAGGCTATTTTATGATCCAAAGGCTCAATTGTTAACTGGGACAGAGTGAAAATCTCCCTGTCGACAAACTTCCCTCTTTATCCTCCCCCCTACCATTGCCATAGTGTCTACTTGTCTTTTTGTGAGTTTTTTTTTTCTTTCATTTTAAAAACAACAATAAACTATGATGTGTTCTCATTTCTATGAAAAGAAGACATGGCCTGACCCCATGGTTGGAGCAGCTGATTGAAATGCTAATGTTAATGATAGTATACCACAGAGAAGTTTCAGATTGTGCATTAACCTTGCATTTCCATCATTCATAACTTGACACTTTTCTTCTAAAAAATGTCCTTTCTCTAATAGACTGAAGCTTTTGTAGCTTTCCCACAAAATTCTCCACGTTTATTTAACAGAGGCCTTAAGGTAACATTCACACTTAATATTAAATACAGAGAATTCTGATTCTCCGAATGTCCTGCTTTCTGCCCCTTTAACAGTGATATCTGTGGTTGTAGCACCTTTACACAAATTTCTTAAAAAGTGGTCTTTGCATTCTTAGGTTGTTTCTTGGAAGATGTTTAAAGGTTGTGCTGAAAATAAAAAATTAAAATGATCAGAGGTCCGACGAAAGTCCTATTTAAGAAAGTGATTCATTCTGACAAGCTGTGTCTGTTGTCCTGTTTCTCTGTCTTGCAACATCTAGCAGTGGCCTCCAAAAGGGATGCTTTCATACCCATGATGGGTACATTCTAGAAGGCTGACTGACCAACATTTCCAGTAGACAATCATATTTTCAGCTTATATTATTACAAGCCAAACAACTAAACATTTTAAAAGGCTCTGCATTTTATTTAGTATTTTACCATCTTAATGCAAATCTTGTTCTTAAGTCCGAATGGAAAAAAAAGTCTGCCATAAAATTAAGGTTGCTTAGAAACCTGGGTCCATGGTTTATATTCTCTAAGGCAAGCAGATGGTGGCTTGAAGGAAAATAAAGCAAAGTTGTTTCATGTGTACATTTAAAATACCCGTTTGTGCTAATTTGTTTCTTCCTTTGGGCATAAAGTCATTCTGTTTCTTAGGATCTATAAATTAGACTGGCTTTTGCCATAGTGTTGACAGGCTATAGATTAATATTCTCCTTTATAACATACATAGGGTGCCCCCCAAAATGTATACACACTTGAATAGCTGATAACTCACTTAATTTTCACTCCTTTACAGCTTTAACTGATTTGAAATGATGGGTGAAGCCAGACTAAGCTTTGGACAAAGAAAATTTATCCTAAAGTGCCACTAGACTTTTTTTTTTTATGGGAATACATAAAAGATAAAGTTTACGGTACAAAACTGGCAACAGTCAATGACTTGAGGGCACGTAAGTACCGAACAAAATGATTCTTGATGTTTGCAGTTCCATTGCTTTGCATTATCAGCAATGCCTGAACCAGAAGTCATTGTTTTAAAATAGGTATTGACAAAAAATTTACTCATTTCTGTATTCTTTTAAATTGAAAATAAATTGTATGTTAATAAACACTGACTTTACAATCATTCCAAGTGTGTACAGATTTTTTTTGGAGATCCTGCATTATTTATACTCCCCCTTTTAAGAGGATTTAGGACAGCTTGAAAAAATGTCAAATATGAAAATGAAATTTAAAAGTATAGAAATATATATAAAACAAAGTGAAAAATGGTAGTAGGTATGTCATTCAAGTCTTTCTCCTCAGAGTAAGCACTGCTAACATCTTAAGAGTACGTGTTTCCAGATTTAGAAGGCATGCACCCGTGCAGGTGCATTGTTTGTCCTGTGTAAATGGAGTCACACTCTGCACACATTCTAAAGTGTTGCCCCCTTTTCTCATTTAGCTGTATACTGGGCACAGCCTGCTATGTAAATGTGTTTGCAGCTGTTCAGCTTCCTTTTCCAAAAGTTATAAACAAGGATATACTGTCTGTGCTCGTCCAGGCAGTTTATTTACAACTATACAGCCTGGCATCTCCTGCTTGATGATTGTCGCTATGGATCAAGGGGAGGGTTCTGTCCAAAGCGGGATGTACTCCACCCACCCACCCACCCATCCACCACAAACGGGGTTTTAGGTGAGTATTCCTCTCCTTCACAGTCACCAACAGGCCAAAGGCGAGTTCATTGCTGCGTGGATGGGCATTCATGTGCTTTAGACTCTTTCATTAGTTTACTGCATTTTCTTTTTTCGGGAATTGCCTTTTTATGTAATGGGTCTTTTTATTTTTGAAGGCTCTTCTTTTTGCTTTGTAGACATTCTCAGTAGACTGGAGACAGGAACCTATTCTGCTCTCAATGTAGTAAAAACGTCTTCCTCAGTGTTTGCTTCACCTTTCAACTTTGTTTATAGCCTTCTCTGATCTATCTGATTAAGTAGTCTGATGGAGGGCTGAGGACTGTGGTTTTGCACCAGCCCTGCACCATCTTCCTCCATCTCCTCCCTACCCCCACACACAGCTCCAGCTATGGGTGTGGATATTATATGAAACAACAGAAGAGAAGTACTAAGAAATATACTCCCTTTTCAGACACAATTTAAAAGCCCTGCAGAAGAGCATCCATCAAATAGGAAAGTGAAAATTCCACTAAAAGATACCATTGCAAAAAAAAAAATCAATAAATAAAGTTTTCTAAATTATGGGGGGAAAAAAAGATGATATATATACCTGCCAGCATGGCTGAAATGGAGTACCAGGTGTTGGTAAGGATGACAAGCAACTGGGTATCTTGTTATATTGCTATGCCACTTTAGAAAACTGTTATCTACTAAAGTAAAAACTCACCAACCAACCAACCTACAGATACAGTGCTCTACTATGACCCAGTAATTCCACTCCTAGGTATATGTCCCAATAGAAATCTGTATTTGGGCGCTAAAGACAGGTAAGAATGTTCATTGTAATATATTCATAACAGCAAAAATTGGGAGATAATATTATGCCTATCAACTTAGAATGGCTATTAGTGGAATACTACATAACAGTGAGAATGAGTGCAAATACTATATGCCATGTTGAATGAAGCCCAATCCTAGAGTATATACCCTATACAGTGACTACGTCAAATTCAAAACAAATCTGGGGTATTAGAAAACAGGATAGTGATAGGAAGGGTACATAGGAAAAGGCTTCTGGAATGTTGTTGATGTTCCGTTTTTCAATATGAGGGGTAGTTGTGTGGATATAAAAATGTACTGAGGTGGACACAAGATGGCATTTCCTGTACATGTTATAATTCAAAAAATTGCAAAAAACAAGTAAAATACCAAACTCATAACAAATAGTTATTTTAATTGAATCAACTATGGATTAGCAGGGAGATAGCTTTTAAAAAATAATAATATGTACTTCCTCTTTATCCATGCTGTGCTAAAATGCCGGTTATACAGGTATCTTGCCAAAGTATGTAACTGCATGGGGTATGCTCTCTTCTTATCTTCCCACTTTACAGATAAAGGTAAGGAAACTCAGAGAGGCCAATGAGTTTGTTTAGAACTGCAAAGTCTAGAAAGGGGCTAGGCTGAGATTCAAACCCAAGCCTGTCTGTCTCAAGTCCTCTCTGGGTCTCTCAACACAACCACAAAATATAGACAGATATGCTCCTATGTAAGAGGGATCTCACAGAGAACAGGAGTGTGTGATGTACTTCTGCAGGCACTGAGTGACCCTGGGGAATTCCAGGGTTAAAGTCAACACCAGAATGTAAATTTACTGGCTCCAAGCAAGGCACCTCACTGTTCCTTACCTGGAAGGGAAGCAGAATTTCCTCTGACACTGCAGGCTGCCAGCACCACACCCCATGTAACTATGAAAGCAGGCAAGGACGTGGAGGGAGAGAGGGGTTATATTTGAAGATGCAAAACTCTGGGCGGCTAAATCAGTGCATATACTTAGCTTGCTGCTCCCGACACGCCAGAACTATCAGAGTTCTGCTACTTTGGTTTTCAAACATAATTTTAAAGCGACTTCAGAATATCTGATTAAGAAAAATGTGTGATGTATACTAATTACAAAGAGAAACCATTTGAAAGGCAAACGCATATATTTATAAACATAGCATTTTATTAAGAAAATGTTTACAACTTTCTTACAACAAATTTTGTTGTGATTTAGCATGTAATCCTCTGTAAAAGTTGGTAATATAATATTCAAGCTAAAACTATAGTTTAAAAGTATGCCAAATCAACCACCCTCTGCAAACTATCACTGGCTAAGTAAAAACAGAAAAATCTTACAACAAAAATCCAAAGATCTAGTTTCCTTGTGTCAGCATCTACAAACAGCACAGATCATCATATGATTTACCTATAGACTCAGGTCCAGCCCAAGGTTAAGACTGCAAAAATAAAGTCTTAAACATCCATATAAGGTTGGCAATCCATCATTACAATAGTTCATCACAGGTAATCAAGCAATGCGTCATGCAGGGAAGCCATGGCTATAAATCTGGGCTGTTTATGGTGCTACCAAGCGGCCTAAACTGGAAGCAAATTCATTTTATTTTTTTTTATAATAGATGTTATTATAAAAGGCACAAGTATCTTACTCCTTGCATCAGGTCTTAAAAAGGCATGACATTCTTAGGAGAAATAAGAATTGCTGGTATGAGGGCTTAGCTTTTAAAAATTTAATGTCTAGGCTCATTTTCACACTCTGTATCTGCTTCCCTTCAAGATAGGAATTGGATTGTCACATCTGTTGACAAATACTCTATTACACACTAAGCGAAGTTCTTACACTCACACTATCTCATCACCAGTGCTAGAAAACATTTTGTCACTCAAGTCATGTTGCCACTTAAGTTAGTGCTGCCCACTGCCTCTCTCAAAATATGGGAGTTCTCACCTAAAATTAGCCTTGTTTTCTGATGGCACTGGTTGTGTCTCGTCTCTCGTTGGATGTGGAAAGCAAGCCCTACAGTGCTTGTGGAAGGTAGCACAGGACTGTCACGTGCGCTAAAGAGGTGGATGGTGCCCTGTGACTTTAAGGGACAGCCCACTGAAAAATGAGAAGAGAAATAAGGTAAGAAGTCCGTTTCGATCACAGAGAAGGCAAGACATTAATTCTTAAAAAGGTCAGAGGCAAGACTGACAACTACATGAGTGACTCATAAAGTGAGATAGAAAGATGGAGTTCGAGGAGAGTAAAAAAGAAAATCTTTCCCAGAGCAATAAAGCTCTGTCCACACAACATGACAAATGGTTTAAAAACAGAGCTACCAATCTGCTGTTCTGACTGGCCAGCTACCGATAATTTTTCCTGCACTGAATCAATCGGTCGCTCTGATATCATGAGTGTGATCCATATTAAGGAAAAGTTTCATCAATTATGTCATAATCTCATACATAAAGTAAAAGGAGGTACACAAATTCAAGCCCTGCTTTTGAAATTTCTCAGGGAGTAAACCTGATTATCCCAGGGTAAATCTAATGAAAATATTCATAAAAGACAAATGAGATTAAGATGAAGCCCCAAAGTGAAGTCACCACTGCTATGTGTGCAGACTGTGTTCCAAGTAGGAGTGGACTGCCTGTCCACATGGGCTTGCCCCATGCTCCTATTTCTACAACATGACGTGGCTTTAGGGAACAATTTCAGTTCTGAGTAAAGATAAATGGCCCTATGTGTGGAACACCACTTTAAAAAAATGACTTTCTCTAAAGGAGCACTGATATTAAATAATTTGCTTCCAGAAGCACTGAAAAGTTCCTACATTAAGACGTGGTATGAAGACTGGCATGTTTTATTCCTGTTGCATGATTAAGAACATTAAGGTTTACCATTTAAAACTGCCAATTAAAGGAGGCACTTTCAAAAAAAAAAAATCATTGCTGTCTTAGGATTTGCCATTAATTGGCTGAATTCTCGGCACTTAAATTCCTGTTCATGGAAGGCTACCCTGAATTTTGTTTCAATTAGGAAGCATTTTGATGAGGCACTGGGCACCAAGCAGATCTGAAAATGAACTGGCAATAAATGAAAACATTTTCTTGTTAAATTTAAGGCTCCATGATTTTAATTCGGTATCTACTAATGACACATTTTAATATTACTATCTAAAATGTTCGGTGTAATCGAAAGAAAAGATGAAAGGTTTTTCTTTTCATTAAACTTCTGAATCCTTTTGTTTGGAAGACCCAAATATTCTAGCATATCTATAATTGATTATTCTCTATAAAGAAAGAACACAGATATTAGTTATTCCTGATGGTACAGACCCTAAAATTAAAGTTGATCTATGCTAGTAGAAGCCCTTCTTGATTTGGGAAGTAAATCATTTTCCTATATGCTAAGAAAAGAATTCTGAAGGACAAACTATGAAATATGGACATTCTTAGTTCTATTTTTTCACTTTCTTCATTACATCTAATGAAACTTCATCATTACGGATCTCTCACTTATTCTCTTGGATTGAAAAAGTTGAGACTACTGAGAAATGTAACGCCCTCCTAATATTTTTTTAGAATATCATTTTGCACAAAGAACAGAACAAATGCCCCAGCATTCCATTAATGTTTCCTGCAAATCAGATAATCAAATTGCCTGGATTTCTATTACTGGAAGTCAAGATCAGTAACTCTGCTGTCAAGAGAAACTGGCAAAGGCTATTTGTTTCAGTTCTGGGCTGAATCTCACCCCATCTCCCTCTTCTAAAACTACACAGTTTAAGGTCCATCTCCTGAATGAATCATTGCTTGGACTATTTATTTTTCTCCTATGCATTACTTTGCATCGTTTTAAAATTGTTGATGGATCATGCTAATTGATGTCAGGTATCCAGTAACAGCTCAATCCTTAAAGGTACATTCTATTTGTTTCTTTAAAAAATATGAACTGTCACATCTCTTGGAGTGACTAATTAACAGAAGTCTTGCAGCTAGTCCCTCTAAGACAAATATAAATAACAAAGGTTGTTGATAGGGTTACACTATAACCCTCATCACTGTCTTTTAGCTTTTACTAGAGGGTTAGGAGGAATATTTACAGCCAAGTGAGTTTGGAGAGGGGAGACAGCCTGAGTCTGGGTGTTGTCATTTCCACACAATGCTCTAAAGTAGATCAGAGTTAAGGGGTTTCTAACACCATTTCCCCAGAAGGAAAGGATTCTCTCATTACCTATGCAGGTTCCTGCAAAGACATCTGTTGTGCACGTAATATACTCTGTGTCTCTATCTTACACACCAAGGAGCTGTGGATCATGTTTTCAGTTTTAAAACGAATGAAAATGGTTATAAGAATTAATACAATCTCTTTTGTCACTCATTCTTAGACTATAACAGATGCCCATGACCATGAAGAAATAAATAACTTTTCAAGCTCTGAGGCTGACGTGCCCATTAGCGCCTCGCCATCTGCATTAGATCTGCCCTTGCTGACATAGCCTGAGAAGTGCAGGCCTTCCGGTTCCATGTCCCCAGGTAAGCCAGGGAATGGTTCTCTAATGGACATTTTCATTACTGTAGCTCCTCGTTTAATTTAGAAGGCCTCCTAGAACCTATTTTCCTCCTTGAGGACTGAAAAGAAATAAATACAAGTCTTAAAGAGAAGCAGAAAAATCAAATGTGATTTTCTTTATATATTTAAAAAGAATAATTGATGACCTCAAGGAGGACCCCAGTCCTCTTAGAAGAGACAAGCTTCTCAGACACAAGATTGGACCTTTTCAAATTGGGGGAAGCAGGCACTTCAAACATAATCATACATGGGCAGCATAGAAGTATGTTATTCTAAAGGAATTAAACCTTCCTGTTGCTATACGTAGAACTTACTCTGCCTGTGGCTGTGAAGTAGGTGATGGAGGGTTCATTTGGAACCTGAAGGGCCTGCATCCAGGTACTTCTTCCTAATCACTTCTTAAAGAGAAATTGAAATGAAGGACACTTGATCATACTCTTACTTTGTTCTTTTAATCACCAAATGATAGTTAATTAGTTATCAGAGGATCAGAAAAACACTTATGTGGAAGGAGACTTCTGGAGACCAATGGTGACTAGGATTACACACCTGCAAAGAGCTTATTTCAATATCTCTGAGAGGAATCAATATATACTTGCAGCTAATTAATGATTTTTCTCTTTTCAGTCCCTAAAGTTTAAAAAAAAAATGCCCTTGTGTCATAAGGGAACCAAAAGATTTTTATGGATGGATTAGACCTCAATTCCTTTGAAATCTGGTCTTTTCTCTTAAGAAATAAGAACAAAGAATGTATGAAATGTGTTTCAGATTATTGCTCAGTAAGGTTAACATCCAAAGTGTTCAAAATGAAACACTGCTTCTGACTTTAATATTCATCTTTGCATTTCATAAGCAAACAAAATAAATGAAAACACTTTTCTCTGTTTCATTGTGTGTGAATTGTGGATCTGAGAGAGCAATCTGTTGCTGTTGTTAAGGATTAAAGATATTGCACAAGAATGGTGCCATGTCAATTTCTGAGATGACTGATGGAAGTGAGGGGAGGAGAGGCCCAGAAACGCATGAAGAATAGTGGCTAGTGCTGCACATGCCATACGCCATTCATTCTGTGAATAAAATATGTGGCTACAGTCAAAGAGAATCTCTCTCTACATGCTGAAAGGTGTCTGAGAAATGGTGGAGAACTCGCTGCAGGGCTACCAGGATGGATTCCTTTGGGGCCTGAAGACAATCAAGGTCAAAACAGGATCAGAGGCATTTATTCGCCTCACCAGTAAGGTGAAGCAAGCAAGCACTTTGTCCCTGTGCACCCAGACACCATGAAATCATAAACACTTAACTGACAGGTTTGGTGGAAATATTGTGAAGGTCACAGATTTGCGCCATCTTTTGGTAGAATAGGAAAAGAGGGGCCACACAATCATTGTCTATTCAGGAAGAAGCCAAGCAACCTTTGTTTTTATTTTGTTGTCATGGAGACAGAGGCCCAGGGGGGGAATGCTAGGGATGGACTAGGACAGTGGCCAAGTACCCCCATCCACCTGGATGTACTAGTATATGAAGTAAAGTAAAGCTACCGTTAGGTGCAAAGGGCCCAGTCCTTACAATCATTTGTTTTCTCTGAAAGCAAGATGCTGGGGTGGGGGGAAGTGTGAGCTGGAGGGGGAGAGGGGAGGGAAATGGGAGTGGCTATAGAGTCTACATGTATTTTAAACAAAACGATATTAGAATTTTTACTAACTACATTCTTTCTATCGGATTTTAATAAAAACAAGCAATTTCTAATGCTTGAGATATTCACCAGGGAGAAGGGAATCGTTTTGTACTTCATCTGAGTTATAATTTTCTCATTAAATCTACCCATATCAAGTGGGGTGCACAAAGAAATAACAATTATTTTTAAAAGTTTTGACTGTTCAGTTTAAGGAGAGCTCTGAAAACACAATTTAGTTTGAAATTCAAGCTGTTTCATTTCCTATATAATCTTGTAAATTTCCTTCCCTTACAATACTCAGGTTGGAAGGGTGCCAAATTAGACCAGGGACAAATTTTCACCAACTTCACTTCAGTGCTTTATTTTTAGATTATATTAAAAACCTCATTAGGCTCCCTGAGGGAAAAGAGTGTTAACCACTAACAGAGGCAGGGGGGAAAAGGAAACGGGAAAGATAAGCTAAATTGTTAACAAGAAAAGCTCTCTTCAAGCAGTTGGTCTGAGGCCGATGTTAAAAGTGAAAAGAGACTTATTACCAAGACCAGGTAAATGACCTGAGCTTAGAGCTTAATTTTTTACCCCAAGGCTAGGAAGAACTAGTCAGGCTTGTCCAAGTGGCATGTCTATGTTATGATTTCCAGATGGGCTTCGGGATGGGAGGAAAGAAAGGCAGGGAAATCTTTAAAGACTATAAGCTAAGACTCTATGCTTTTGCAAAACATAAATGTGCTTTGAAGAGTCTCCTGTGGACAGGCTGAAAATGGGATTGGCATATGCAAGATAGGGCAAGATTAAATGGAATGAAACACAGAATTTATTACTATATTTACATAATTTATACTTTTTAAGCAATGGTCTCATAAATACGGACTACAACTTTTACATAGGCTAACCAACAGATAATTGTTTTCCCCACCAAAATATTTGGGTTAAATAAAAAATTGACAGTATTTACACTACTTTCTTTTCCTTATTTTTAAACCAGTTAGTCAGTTTAAACATATGCAATTTGATTTACTCCAGTCAGCTTCTCCACCACCACCCCTGATCCTTAGAGCTTATTACAGAAGGTGCCAATAATGAGTTTGGTGACACATACAGGACAGGGTCAGAATGCAAACACAGGCTGAGCTGCGGGCTATTGTTGTTGTGAACTTACTGTATATATCCTGGGCTAATGTATGCAATGGAAAGTGCTCTGGAGATGGATGCAATCATTTCCATCAGTCCGATAAATAACCCATTTTACCTTCAGATAGTAATCGCCATCCCTCCACTTAACGATATGCTACCACATTTTAAATTATACAACTCCCTTGAACAGTGGTAATGCGAAACCAAGGAAATTATAATCTCCACGAGGTCTTTTTTCCCCTCAAGAATGATGAAAGTGCTCATTTCCCTTTACAAATGTTACATAAAATCTTGATTACAAAACTAGTCAACAACTGGATCCTACTATCCATACAATTACATGTTCCTTTTCAACAGGTCAAAAGCCAGTGATGGAGTCCCTTTGTCCCCCAGAGTCTTTACATAACACAAGTCCGAAGACTGAAACAGCACTGCTACAGTCTTTGAAGAAACAGACTGGTCAATTTCTGAGACTCTTTTTTGCACAAAGAACAGCCCAGACCAGCTAGGCGAAGCCTGGCAGCAGGGCCCAGCCCTCCTGTTAGCTTTCAGGACCACCTACTTCACCACTTAGGCTGAGGCTGAGACGCAGTTAACAGCACCTTCGCCTGGGCTCTGAAGGCTGTCTCCGGAGTTTGAAACCCTTCCCACCACATGGTGGGTTGGTGTCGGTGGATGGAATTCTTCGACCTAAACCAAGAGGGCAGGAAGGAAGGGAATGAACCTTAACTTTTTAAATCTGCTCATTCTGACATAATTTTGTAGATAAAACTTGACAAGTTTCATTAAAAAAAGTTTAATAAATTTTTAATTTTGTGATGATTTTAGATTTAAAGTTGCAAAGATAACATAGAGAGTTGTTGATACTCCTCACACAGTATTCCCTAATGTTACTATCCTATGCTGTTACATCTGTTGAATTGCAAAATTCAACCTTGGCACATCACTAGTAGCTGAACTCTACTTTTCTGTTTCTGTCTCAGGGTCCAAGCAAGGATATCATGTGGCACTTAGTAGGTAATACATGGACATGGTAAAAAAAAAATTAATCAGAACAGATCCATCCTTCTGTCCAGGAATAGGTGTGGATAGACACACACAATACACACGTTAACCTGTCCCCATTCCTAAACTGTGACAGGAACAACTAGAGTGCAAGGCTCTCACCTTGCTGTCTTCCCGGTGTATCCTGGGACTGTCCTAGCACAGGTCTGGAGAACTGCCACCTTTTAGGTGATAGCTCTGTACACTGTGTATCGTGTTATGGATGTATCACAATTAAAGTGCTCTCTTGTTGACGGATATTTAGTTTGTTTACAATATTCTGATGCTACTAACTAGGATGGAAAAATATCTTTGTGAACCTGACTGCATGTGTTGGATAAACTAACAGAGTGGAAGAGCCAGGTCACACTATTTTACTTCTGGGTATTGACTCCGACACAGTCCCTGTAGTCCAGTGTCTACCTAGCCCAGATGCAGAAAGCACGTGCAATTTAAATTTTGACAGATGCTGCCAAATTGTTCTCTGAAGAGGCTGTGTCACGTTGTTCCGTTACCAACCATATATGAGAATGAACAGGTTTCACTTTATTGCTCCAGGAAGCATAATGTCAGTTTTAAGGGAAACCTGAAATCACCCAGCCACCACCCCACCCCACTGATAACTTCAGGGCTGCTTCTATACAAGGCTTTCTTGATGCCTCCCGATTTCTAACTCTCCAACATCTTAGGCACTGAAATACATCGAGACTTTGGAGGCACACTGTCATATATTTGTTTATGCAAAGAGCTCCCTCAAATTAGACCCTCAGCCCTTCAAAGGGGAAATCCTGTTTGTCCATCTTTGTTTCCAGGGTCATTAGCACAGTTCCTGGCACTGAATATTCTGAAGACATGAGATGAACTGGGTGCATGCATTCTGGACATGGACAGGCTGAGATGGAATTTGCCAGCTCCTGGATCCTTGGATGCCATGCCTGGAGCCTCCAGCACATTGAGCAGCCTGAAGATTAGGTGGGTAGTACCCAGCATGTGTCCACATGACTGGAAGGTATCCCCCAGTATGTCCTACCCCTACTTTTCAAATGCCTGTACATACTGCTGTGAATAAATTGCAAATTAGTTCAAAATCTTTACTGAAGTTTCTGGTCATCACACATTTTTCACTAAATGGGTCCTGGAAGTACAGTTGGGACAACAGTAATCTCTGAAGCATGTTTAGAAGGAAGCAGAGGAGAGCATCTTCCTGACCTGGGAATAGGCAGTGACTTCTCAAACCAGAGCCAGAAAGTGTCAACCATAAGGAAAACAAGGACCAATGGTATTCTATTAAGGTTAAAAACTCAGTTCATCAAAGGAATAGATTCAGACATGGAAGTTAAGCCATGGACAGAGCAGAAGATCTGTCCAACACACATGATCACCAATGGACTCACTCCGAGTCAATGTTGAACACGAAAAAGGCAGGCAACTGAACAGAAAAACACCAGTGGACTCACTCTGAGTCAATGTTGAACACAAAAAGGCAGGCAACTGAACAGAAAAACACAAAACTTCACAAAGAATGATATCTTGAGGGTATGTAAATGTAAATAAATACCTGGAGAGGTGCTCAATTCCATTAACTGTCAAAAAAATGCAAATCACTACCTGCCCACCAGGGATGGAGAGTAGTCCCATTCCCCTGGTGTAAGGTCAGCAAGTATACTTTTATTGAACACATGCATACCCAGGACTCAGTTATTCTTCCCCTGGTATAAAATACACCTATCAAAATGTGTGCTTATTGTGTATATGCAGGACAGGAAGCAGAATGCTCACAGTGGTACCATTTGTAAAAGCTCTACATTGGAAACAACCACTCAGATGCCTATCAACAGGATGGATAACCACCGGGGGCATCCTCCCTGCTCTGACTCTGAGGCTGACAGGTGCACCATGGGAAAAAGAATGGATTATGCAATGATACGGATGAACCTAAAAGCGTCTGAACCTGAAAGAGATAAGGAAGCCAGACACAAGAGTAAATACAGTATGTTTTTAAAAACAAAGTATGAAATCAGGCAAAACAGATCTGAAGTCAGTAGTGAAGATGATGGTTCCCTTAGGAGTTGCCCCTGGGTCTCACTCTGGGTGCAGATAATAGGAGTATACTTTGCTTGTGAAAATTCCTTGAGCACTATCTGTCTGATGTGAGCACTTACACTTCAGGAAGAAGCAAGTATGCCAGCTACTGTGCTAACACAACTTTAGAACACCCAGTAAACATCAACCTCAATTTACATCTCTCTCAGTTTTTCTAATCTTTGTGAACATATATTTTTTATTTTTCATAGTTGAGTATGTACATGCTTGTTTTTATTTAAGGATTTTCATGGTTGGTATAATTCACTGCCTTCCTGTTTTGAATACTGTTAAGAGTAAAGAATACTTAAAAATAGTAATAATTTCAGTTCTACCTGGTGTGACTCAATGGTTAGAGCACTGGCCCTGGCACTGAAGGGTCTTGGGTTTCATCCCTGGCCCAAGTCTGGATGTGTGCAGGAGGCAACCAATCGATATGTCTCTCTCATATGGATGTTTCTTCTCTTCCTGCCTTCCACTCTCTCTACAAATCAATGGGGAAAAATATCCTTGGGTGAGATTAACAAAAAAATAATAAAAAGAAATAGTAGTAATTTTAATATACATCTGACACCATACTTAAGATTTTTTTTTTAGCCTGAATTGTGAAAAATTTCTGACTAGTCTCATGTTGCCTTTTAAGAATGCCTTTGGGGCCCTGACTGGTTTGGCTCAGTGGATAGAGTGTTGGCCTGTGGATTGAAAGGCTCCAGATTGGATCCGGTCAAAGGCATGTACCTTGGTTATGGGCACATCCCCAGTGGAAGGTGTGCAGGAGGCAGCTGATCAATGTTTCTCTCCCATCAATGTTTCTGACTCTCTATCCCTCTCCCTTCCTCTCTAAAAAAAAAGCAATTAATAATAAAAAAAAAGAATGCCTTTGGGGCCCTAACTGGTTTGACACAGTGGATAGAGCATTGGCCTATGAACTGTGGGGTCCCAGGTTTGATTCCAATCAAGGGCACCTGCCTGGGTGGCGGGATCAATTGCCAGTGGGGGGTGTGCAGGAGGCAGCCAATCAATGATTATCTCTCATCACTGACGTTTCTATATCTCTCTTCCTGTCTGAAAATCAATAAAAATGTATTAAAAAAAAATGAATGCCTTTGGGTATCTGCTATTTACATTCCAGGAAGATAATAATCATCATTACTTTTTTTTTTTAAATTCTCACCTGAGGAAATTTTTCCATTGATCTTCAGAGTGGAAGAGGGAGAGACAGAAACATTGATGTAAGAGAGGAACATTGACTGGTTACCTCCCCCACTCACCCCCACCAAGGCTGGGGATCAAACCTGCAAACGAGGTACATGTCCTTGACTGGGAATTGAACCTGAGACCCTTTGGTCTGTGGGCTGATGCTCTAACAACTGAGTAAACCAGTCAGGGCACATCAAGTTTTTTGTTTTTGTTTTTAAATATATTTTATTCATTTTTTTTACAGAGAGGAAGGGAGAGGGAGAGAGAGCCAGAAACATCAATCAGCTGCCTCTTGCACACCCCCTACCGGGGATATGCCCGCAACCAAGGTACATGCCCTTGACCAGAATCAAACTTGGGACTCCTGAGTCCACGGGCCGACACTTTATCTACTGAGCTAAATGGGCCAAGGCACATCATGAGTTTTTAATGCTGACACAAAGGGACTGTACTGGAGGTTGCAAACCAGCAGCCCAGAGACCTTCTCTGCCGTAGATGGGGCTGGTAGGTCTGTACAGTACTCTACAAACATTTGAGTTAGTGGCCAAATCTCACCAGTGGAACATGTTACATAAAATTCAGATTTCTGGTTCTCTGAACTAAAAAGATCAAAAACTAAAAATAAAAACAAAAGCAACCTAAGCAATTGGGCGACCAGAGGCTTCCACTCTAGTGTGGCCACATTGTTGGAGTTGCTCCCCCCCCACCTCCCCATCACTAGCTGTGAGGCTTTCTGCCATCTGACCCTAGTACTCGCCCTGGGCCTGCTCCACTGGTGGGTCATCACTGGTTGATCCTGGTGGGCACTGAGCGCCTTCCAGCTTCAGCAATCTCATATCCCACTAGACAAAGGATCTTAATGAGTAAGCTCTTGGTGACCGATGGCTGTCCCCCACTCTCCCGCTAGAATCTGACATGCTCAGTTAACGTGATTTCAGGTCCTGGCGTGGCCTGCTCTGTCACATCTCAGCTCCAACATCACCTGCTCAGGAAAGGCTTTTCCCTGACCACCTGCAGGCACTCTTTCATTTCATCCTGTATTATTGTCTTGCTATCCATGCTTATCATCTGAGAGGATCTCAATATTACTGTGCTCACTGTCTGTACCTGCAGGGCAGTCTATGCTCCAGTAGTGCAGGGGCTGCGCCTATCTCGTTCTCTCCTGAGCCTGGAACAGTTCTCAATAAACATTTTGATGAACTTGAATGAAATGAATAAACATAGATACAATCTGTAGAGGGTCCCAAAGATATGCAGCAGTCTCTCCATCTAGTGTCATCATATTAACACTAGATAGTGGGAGGGAAAGGAAAACAAGTCTTACCTTTTACTCACCTAGTATTAATTTTTGAGGGTTTCCTCACAGTGAAATTCCACATGCATTTCCTGTCCCCTTATTTATTTTATTCATTCTCAATGACTTTGGACGACTCATTAGAACACACAAAGAGAGAAAGGGTGAGAGGCATGTTTCCAGGCCCTCCAGGCCCTGTGCACTATTTATTAGCAGCAACTATCTTAATAGAAGGGTCAGTTGTCAGGCAGCAGCTCTCCAACAATTACATGACATGAAAACCGCTGCCACTCTTACCCTCTCAACTCTCATTCCACTGAGAATCACACCAGAGATGAGGAAGGAATTCCACCCAGAAAGACAATTCTGTTTGAAATTGAGCTGCACAGGAAAAAGCCATATGGCACAGAGATACTCACTAATTTCTATAAAGAGTTCATTGATGTTTATCGCATTTTTTGCACTGGTCTCTACAAAAATCGCATGGATGGAGTCGGCGTAATCCTTAGCATCTCTCTCCATGACTTCTCTGAAAGGCAACGATTGCAAATCAGAAATGTGACCCATCAGAGCTTCATGTTATCCCACCTACCAATAATTCAGCAGACTGATGATGACAAAGGATGCCACAAATGGCTTGTGTCTATGGTTAAACAAAATAAAAATGTACTGCTAGTAATGCATGCAGTGGAATGATCAGAGAATGGCTGTGGTTTCTCTCCCCACTCACCAAAGTGATGGCCCTGCGTTGGGAATTATAGATGTGGTCCACAGAAACTTCTAACAAATGTGCTTTCCTGCAACCTGCTTTCCCTGTTCCAGTACGTATATTATTTCATGCGAGCTAAGCTCAGATAATGTCAAGCATGATGCAACCAATGTTAAATAAATTACTTACCTGTCTACATACATAACCTAATTGGCTCCAAATGCCTGAACTCTTAATTTTACTTTGAAACTTCAGGATTTCAGCCACACAACACAAAGGGATTTTTCAACGTCAGAGATAAAGTAAAAGCAAGATTCTTGAACTGGATATTGCTTGGGAAGAAAAGGAACACATGATCAGCATTGTAATCTCCCGTTGTAATAACTTACCTTACATCGATAAGATCACACTTATTTCCTGCAATGGCAACTACAATATTAGGTGGGCCATGCTGTCGAAGCTCCTTTACCCAATTCTTTAATGTTGAAAAGGTCTCCTGTAACACACAAGAGGAAAGCAACTCGAGAGCTAAGCAACCAAGAGGGCTTTCAAAGCAGTCTGGAGAACACAATACAGGTCTTACTTCTTTTGTGATATCATAAACAATTATAGCTGCAGCCGACCCTCGATAGTACATGGGCGCTAAGGCACGGAACTGCAGAGAAAAAGAAACAACAATTTAAAATTGGGAAAACTGGTTAATGTTTTCTTACTAGACTTTTAAAACCATTATCCCTACACAAAAGGTAATCTTTCTCCTAAGCCCAAGATGACATGATGCTTTAAAGCAAATGAGGCAGTGATTACCAAAGGCAACAACTCTAATGTAACACTGAAATGTCTCTCAGAAGATAGTTTAGAATACAGTTTTATAGGAATTAAATATAGTGCTATAAACAATTGTTTTAGCTAAAAAGGCTTTTTAATTGAACTCAATGTTATAGTTCCCAAATTCACTTGTTCAATAGTCCTTTAAACTTCGGCTCCTTAAACTATCAAGGAGATAAAAATCATGCTGTAAATAGCTCTCCAGAGAAGTGGCTGCACTGGGGTGTCATGAAGAAGACCCTGTCATATGAATGCTGATAGTACCCCAGAAATGAGGACACATCAACCCACATACTGGGATGAATCTATAACTCCATTTCTGTCTAATTCCATGCAGGTAGCAATTTCCAAATGCTGGTATCTAATTTCATTTACATGAATTTAACACTCTGTATACAAAGCTTCCTCCCACTCATCACCCCTTCTCCCACCCTGTACACAACAGGAAAAGAAAGGAAGGAGAGGAGAGAAATAACGGGGAAGGAAGAAAGGAGGGGAGGAATGACAGGACGGGATGGGAAGGGAAAGAAGGATGAATGACAGGGAAGGGAAGGGAAGAAAGAATGAATGACAGGGAAGGGAAAGAAAAGAAGATTGAATGACAGGAAGGGAAAGGAAGAAGGGAGGAATGACAGGGAAGGGAAAGGAAGGAAGATGAATGACAGGAAAAGGA